>OY728150.1:1544406950-1545031950 GCA_963277665.1 Viscum album
TCAATAAAATATTTGTTTCGTTTTGGTTTTTTTCCAGCAACGAAATGCCCAATGGCTCCGTATCCAACTATTGATGGACCTGCTTTGCAAAGGTAGGCATTCGCCAAATGGTCTGACCAACGACTCTTAAGAACTCACATTGGTTGAGAGGATGGGAAGTCGGGCTCATCGCACCCTTTGGGGGGGAATTATTGCATGTTACGAAACTCTATTATAGATTTAAGATGTATTCATATGTTTGCGAATCTATGGATTATACCCAAACATAGTTGCCATGGATTTAACCTTGGTGGGAAATTGTCAACTGGACATAGGGGTTCAAAATCATTTATGCCCGAGGTTTACCATCCCTCGTTCGATTAATGACCTCAAAGGGCTGGAACTTGCTTGAGGCGGCGCTAGGAGTGGCGTGGTGAACCGATGTGGAGATGATCGGATCAACCGACTATTGGGATTGAATCTCAGGGAGGATTCCTACATACCCTGCTTAGGAAGTAGGGACCAAAGTCCACGTAGTTCAGATATATAGTTTAACGTCATGCTGGATGAGGGTAAACTCGATGTGAAGAAACGACCGAGTGGTGGGCTTGAACCTCATGGAGGCTTCCTACGTACCCTGCCTAGGAGGCAGGGATCAAATTCCACATAGTTCGCAAAGGTGTCGGGGAACCTACGTGAAGAGAGACTAGGTGGTCTGATGGGTGGCGGGCTTTAACCTCATGGAGGCTTCCTACGTACCATGCTTTGGCATGGATCAAAGTCCCCGTAGTTCTCTTATGGCTTGGGGCTTACGCTATGGGGAAACCCGGAATGATGGATTGAGGCTTACAATCTGAGGAGGCCCATAAGAGGATGTCATGGTCGATGCTTAATCTAAGCCCACATGAGTCATGCTTAGTTTGAGAAACAATAGGTAGTAGGGACCAGAGGATCACGCCGTGAAAGGTGCGTCTGTGAGAAGCGGAGTAGGGCTTATGCATGAAGGTGGCCTAGGGTGATGAATTGGGGCTTACACTCTGAGGAGGCCCGAAAGGTCGGGACTTACTCCAAGATGGACGCCTGGGAGACTTCCTCGTGTCTGGATATGAGGGGATCTCATCCCATTGGTGGGTTGAGGAATATAATGGGGGTCAACGCCTATGTGCAAGTGCACAAGCGGGATAACGCCAAGGGCGTTGGAATCAGTCCAAACAAAGGGAGATGAAAAGTGTGAATTACATGCCCGACATTTGGAAAACAATGAGGGTGGCATGGTGATGGAGGATAACTGTTGACCATGTTCGAAACACAACATTAATATCATGTTAGCCTGAAATGGGGACGAACAAATGAGGGTCGACTGCTTACCATATTTGAAACACAGGACCTATCTCAAAGTGTTGTCCAAAGTCTTCCGGGGCGTTAGCCCAGGATGGTAGGTGAGCCGATATGACATGAGGCCAGGCCATTAGGGGGTCCCTTTAGACATGAAAGAGGATGGAGATCCGAATGAAGGACACACAAAGCGTGGCGTGGAGTTATGGAATGTTTGAATGGATTCCAACACTCTTGAGATTACGCCACTGTGATCATGATGTTAGGAATCTTATACTTGGATCATGAGGAATCTCTTGCATGGATCAAGAGACATCCAATTATTGAATGATAGGGAATGCTACAGTTTATAGTCATGTAGAGAGGACTGTTTCCATACAGTTTAACGTCATGTGGTCAGGACGACTAGGTAGGAGATACTTAGAAATGGCTGGTGTGGGACTTACACAAGGGCGACCCTTTCTGGATAAGCCTAGCAAAAGGATCTAGGTAATGAGGAGTAACTCGACCCAGGGAATTTATCAGTAGGATGTTGGGGCGGTGCAAGGGTGAAATATAAAATACTGTTGACCCAACCCGAAAAGGTCGCGGTGCGATTCTCCATTTTTCATGGGGTCAGTGACGGTAGCGAAGGCACCGGCCCGGAGGGCCAGGACCGCAGCCCAGCACTGAACCCGAGTAGGGGCGCTGGGGCTGCGCCCCCGCGGTATGGAGCAGCGAGTGCATGAGGTTTTCCTCATGGGGCTGGCCGCGAAGGAGCTGGCTGCGAGGGAGCCTCATGTGGTTCACAGTTTAATTGTCCATGAAGGGTGTCTGTGGAGGAGCTGGTCGTGGAGGATATGGATGTCTGTGAATGACTAGGCCACGAAGGAAGCTGTCTGCGAAGGAGGCTCTCCGTGAAGGATGATTTTTGCGGAGGAGGATGTTCGCGAAGGAGGTTGTCCGCGAAGGATGTTGTCCGTGAAGGATGACCGTCTTCAAAGGATAACCGTCTGCGAAGGGTGTCTACAAAGGGGTTGGCCATGGAGGAGCTGTCCGTGAAGGACTGGCCATGAGGGAGCCGCATGTGGTTCGAGGTTTAATTGTCCGCAAAGGGTGTCTGTGGAGGAGCTGTCTGTGAAGGATGACCGTCTGCGAAGGGTGTCTATAAAGGGGTTAGCCCCCGTCCTACTTCGCACCTGTAGAGGGGTTCCTCCTCCATTTTGTGAACGACACTGGTCCGTGGAAGGGGTGGCCACAGAGGGACTATCCGCGAAGGAAATGGCCACTATGGGCTGGCCGCGGAGGAGTTGTCCGTATGTGGTTCACAGACTGGTTTCTCCTCTCTGCGGAAGAGCGCATCCGCCGGCGACATGGGGTTCACGGATGGTTGCGGACCACTGTGAGCGATTTATCCAGCGTCCCCCCATGGGTTTTCACTCATCCTCCCTCTCTTCTTCCATTGGTTCCCCTCAGTGACAATTTATAGAGTCGCGAATAAGATGGGAACATGACATTTGCAGAAGCCCATGAAGGAATTCCCACCCATGGATGACTCGGTAAATTGGGATATTTGATGAGTCGCGGTGGGGTTGCTTCGCGGCGACACACCAATCTGCCTCTTTTCCGCAGACGACGGTGGTCTGCGGCCGCATAGGCGATCCACCTCTATTTCGTGAATGATGGCGCGCATGGCGTGGGTCGGTTGGCACGGTTTGCGGTGGTGGGCCGGCCTGGATTCATCGGCGGTCTTCCTGGTTCGCACCCGTGGAGGCTCCCCACCCTCATTTCGCGAACGGCAGCGTCTAAAAAAGTGCGGTTTGCGGAACCGACTGTGTACTGTTGCTGGGAGCCGGTGTGCGGACCAGTTCAGTCCTTTTCCATGTTTTGGGGTAATTGGATTTCCCCCTTGCGGAATTTTCAGGACCCTACAATATTTTACCATTTATACTTTAAATTTTCAATTAAATGATAATATCATATAAATTAGATTTTTAATTTCATATAATTAAATTTATTTTTGAAACTCTAATTCAAAATCAACGTGGATTTAATTTTTTGTTTTTTTTTGAAATTAATTTATTTTTAGGTGAATAATGATAAATAATATTTTTACTAAAACCCTACTGTTTATGTAACTTTTCAGAAGTATAAAATTTAAAAAAATTAAAAAATAAGTTAAAATATGTATTTATGGATTTTAATGATATATTTTAAAAACATAATATTTTAAATAGAAAAACTAAAGTTTAATATTATTAAAATAAAGAATTATTTTTCTAAGAAGTATTATTTTTAGTATTTCTCTTTAAATTTAGTTTTCCATTGGTGAAATTAGGTTTTTGTTTCATTTAATATAAAATTAATATAATTTGGTAAATAATAAACATATTAATATCCTTAAATTCGACATAATTGATAAATGTGTGCTATAAATAATATTTATGCTTAAAAACCTTTTTTTCTAAAAACTGGGATTCAAGTTTTACATGATGTAATGTTAAAATTTATTTTAATTCATAAAATAAATTTTATATTTTATATTTTATTTCATATTTTTAATTAGTAGGTAGTAATTATCTAATTTATCCCATTTTATTTTTAGGCATCAAAAGTAAATTAATTTGGTGAAATATATTTAGCATAGAAAAAATCAAAATGTTAAAATGAAAATCGAAGAGAAAAAGATAAAAAAATATGTTAAAAATTGTTTAATTTTTTTGGATTTATCAACCTTATCACTTTAAAATTTTCCCATTATTGGATCCACTTTACCCATGAATAGTGACTTTAACTTTTATGTTATTATAAAAAATATGATACCACTTATAAAAGGTATCTTCAACACAACAGTTCTTCTCAAACCCAACACCACATATTATGTAAACAATAATACCCAAATACCTCCCCAAAATATATATACACATCATATATGTTCTGGTTTTCTCAATATACTACCCTATAAAATATTATTCATTTTTGGAAATGTGTTTTTCATAGAGTTAGGTTAAAATTAAAAATTAAACATATTAAATTTTTATTAATTTTCTTATTCTTCAACATCCTTATGATTAATTTTATCTATACTTTTATAAAAAATTAACTTTATTAATATTAAAATGTTTTTTTAAGATTTAATTATTATTAAATTATTTACCCTTTTTTTAGAAACAAAGAACAATCACCATGCGTATGTGCATACTACCTCCTCCATGAAAGACATGTTTCAGAATTCATAAATACTTTGAATGTATGGTTGAAATGTGGTATTTATTACATTAATAATATATTTATATCCTTATAATGATTCTTATTTTGTAATACATTCCTCATCTTCCACTCATTCTTTAGAAAATAAATGTGTCTCATGAGAAAATGTGAAGACTACCGCCTACATGAAAGCGTTATATTTTATTATTAATATACCATATATTATATTATAAATAAATATTAAAATACTAATAACCATAGTAAAAAAAATACCATTTCCCTTCTAAAATTATGAAATTATTCCAAAAGAATCGATTTTCCAACCCTAATAACCCACTAATTATAACTTGTTCTTGATGGGTTAGGTTTAACCACCTACATGAACATGACCATAAATATATATCATTATTAAATATTAAAACACATATAATAGTTTTATTATATAGTAATTATTAAATAAATTTTTATTTATTATTTATGAAATTTTATATTAATATTTGACTTATTATTATTGCACTACATTTTTATTCAATAAAGATTTCTGAAATAAGATTACCACCAATATCAACCTCGAGAATCAGAAATAAAATACTTATGAAATGAAATTTTAACATTTGAAATAATTAATTAAATCATTTATAGTACCTATAATAATATCTTATATATGAACTTCAAATCTATATACAGGAATCAACACTGCCATTAATAAATAACTAATTAAGAACAATCAAAACATATAATATATGTTGATTATTATATAATATAATTAAATAATATATCTAAAATAAATTAGTAGAGTGGAATAAAATAAATGATTATATGTTTTAATAAGGTTCTTCAATATGTTATTATGATAGTCATTTTTTATATATGTAGATAGATCATGTTTAACTATGGTGGATTAATGTTAAATAATTTTTTATCAGAATTGTTTCCCAATGAGAAATGATGCATATTCACTAATTGAATCCTTTTTTTGTTTTATATAATGGGAATAGATTTTTTTACCATAACTTTTTAATAATATATATTGAAATTAAAATTATATATCTTTTATACCTTTAATAGGTTGTCTATTTGAATGATAATGGTGATGTAATGGTGTTGTGTCAATATTTCTTTTCCTTGATACATTTTTTATCTTAGGAACAATTACATTTATGTTTTATTTATCCTAGATATTAAATATATAAATTTAGAATTTTTATTTTATTAAAGGAAATTGAGGATTAATTTCATGATCCCTCTTAAAATTTATTTTTTTAAATCTTTTATGATGGTGTAAGAGGGTTCCCTGACTATTTTTTTCCAATTCATAATTATTTCATTTTTAAATACATTTTTATATGATTATTTCTTTATATTATATGATAATATCATATGTCATTTCCTCATTATTTTTTAGAAAATTACACTAATTAATTTCATTATTTTTAAATTTTTATACTATGAAAAAAAATTCCATATCTATTAAAATAAACTCTATTAATTTCATGTTCATGTTCACTCTCTCATTCAAGGTTCCCCTTCCTTAAAATAAAATCCAAATAAGATTTGTTTACGATAATCATAAAATTTATCATTTAATATTTTTAAATTAATGATTTCTCATATTCATTTGGATGAAGGTTTCTATATTGGTAATTTAAAAATTATTAACAGGACAACAATTTTATATTTATATTTTATCCTCCACTCCAAACAGCAAGTGGAAAACATTTATATTTTTCTAGGATCCATTACTAAAAATATGTTTTCAATATTGATATTTTTTTCAAAACAATTCACTTCACATTTTTAAACTGAACTATGAATGTGACACATCCTTGCCTTTTAAGACTATGTTAAAAGATATTTCTAATATCCCTTTTAAAGTTTCATTCATAATTATGATAATTTTAATTTATAAAGATTCATATAATGGTATTTAAATGGGGTTTCTAAATGATTTTATTTATAAATTATTTTTCAATGAGAAAATAATATATCAATATATTTTAAAAATACAATGTTTTATTTAAATTAGGAATTAATTATTTCAAAATGATATCTAGTTCTTTTGTTTTTATTAAAGATTTTTTTTTGTGTATTTATGTCTTCTCAAAGAAATAATTTGAATACATATTTGATTTATAATTTTTTTCTAAAAATCATTTTTTGTTTTAAATGTTAATATATAAAACTATTTTATCATGTCAAAAGTATTTAGCATAAAATGAAAACATTTTTAATGTATTTTTAAATTTCATTAAGAAGTGGTATTTGATTCTTTTTCTCAGTGTGATTTGTCTAATAATTGTAAAATATATATTTTCATACACATCAACAATATTTGAACTTACATATGTTAATATTTGTATTTATTCATATGATATCATCAAAGTTCTTTTTAAAATTCCTTTATCTTTATAATTAAAGTTGTATATTTGGATTGAATTGAAGTGAAAATATAAATATAAATATAAATTTTTTATATGTTTTATAAAAATGAGTCTTACCAATGATATTAAGGCTGGTATATGATGAATTTTATTATTATTAATACAATCATATGACTTCAATAGTGAGAGAAATAAAAATACGAAGGAAACAATTTTTTAAGGGTGTAAGATTTAACAACTCAAGATAATAATATTTATTTCTTAGAATTATTTTTTAGAATTAATTTTTATTAAATAGATGATTCATTTATTCAAACAATCTATGATATTTTTCATAAAGATGTATATTTTTTAAAATTAAATGACTTTCTCTATAAACATAGTAAATTATTGAATAAATTATTTCATTTTAAAAAAAAATAATACTCTAACTACATTTGTATAAATTTTTAAATAAATAATTTGAATATAATTATATTAAACATGAAGTTATTCTTAATAAGATTACATTTCCTTATAGATACATGAGTCCAAAAATAGTATGTATTTAAAGAGATGTTATCAAATTTATGGATAAAACTCTTTCTATTAGTAGTTTATATATAAAGTTAAAAATATGGATTAATAAAAATTAATAAAACATTTATAAATATATGAATTATGGAAAATGGAATAATAAAATAAATATAGTTCTATACAGATTACATTAAGAAAAATATTAGTAATAAAAATATATTATTTATCATAATATATTAATAAAAAATATACATTAATGGAAATATAATAGAGTATTATGAAAGAAAATAAATTAATAAAGATAATGTAAAATATGATTTTATACATGAGATTATTTTTTAATAAAATATGTATTATTAATTAGAAATAAATAACAATTAAAATTTTTTATAGTAGTATAATATTTAATGTATATTAAATGAATAAAATGATAAATATAAAATAAATTAGAAATATGTTTATTATATAGGATAAATGATATACAATTATTTTTTATATGAATACATATTTAAAAAATAGAATTTTTTAATGAAATATAATAGTAAATAAAAAAATTATAAAAATAATGATAATTAAAGAAAGTGAAATCCTTTTACTACAAGTATATTGAATTTTTTATTATTATATGTATATAATATAATTACAAAAATATACTAAAATGAAAGGGATTTTTAAATTTAATGAATACATTATTCATAATAACATTAGTAAAAGTATGAAAAGTACAACATTTTATGTGAATTAAATTATTGATTATGTCATTATTAAATTTTCTGCAAGTCCTTATTTGTATTCTATATAAAAAATACATCCAAATATGTTTTAGAAAAATATAGTAATTATATAACATAAATATTATAATAATGGAAAGTCAAAAGAACATGTCAAGTATATGTAGAGCAGATATCAACAGAGACAGGGGAAAAGTGGCATTTAGACACCCCCGTGCAAGGTGGCATGAGAGGAGGAGGGTGAACATTAGAACCAATATGATTTTGAGGGAATATTATACCAAATATTTTAATCCAGTGGATTTCCAGAAAAAATGTAATATCATTGTGGAATGAAGTTTATATCTCAGTTTACCATTTTATAATCTATACATGATTAAAAAATTAAAAAAACACTCCATGACATTTTGTTCTGCCTCCTACTAGACATTGTTGTAGTATATCAATGAGATTATTTTATATATATATATATACACATATATATATATATACATAAAATTTCACATTGGGGAGCCATTAAAAGGGATTAGACAAGGCATGGATGGTCAAATGAATCTTTGAATCCAATAACAATAACATAAACCATCACATACTTTGCCCCCTTCAGGCACCATAACAGATCATTTTCATGATATATATAGTGTTTGAAAGTAGTGTTCCTACATGATTCATGGTCGAGAGTTTACCACTAAGACATGCTTATAGATTAATCCATCACTATCTCCTATCTCCTCTCTTGGAAATTTTTGGAGTGTAAAAAATTTAGTATGTGGGTATATATATATAAAGACGCATAAAATTGTGGAATTCAGAATGTAAGATATTTATGAGGATATTGAGAATAAAATACCAAGAAATATTATAGGTTAATTGAAATAAAATACTAAATAATTAAGCATACAACCTTTTCATATTGAACCTCTATCCACAAATAATAGTGAAGATAAATAATTTATATATATATAATTATAATTATAAGGCCCCAGCCTTAAACCTTACTTAATCTTGAGTTATTACAAGATTACACATTGAGGATATTTTCGGGTTTAGAGTTTTAGAGAATTAGTTCATAAAACTTGCATTACATTCCACATATAAACAAAGTGGTTACATAAAGATAGTATTCTTCATTCCCATCAATGTAAACATATTTAAAATAAAACATGGATTCTTTCTTGACACTTCCTTGACACTATCATCATATCATGTACCTTTCCCGTGACCTGTGAAAAACATTTCAATAAAACTTGGGACGAGCATAAAAAGCTCAGTAAGGGATATAAAAATATGGAAAGGAAACATGGGTACATATATACATAAGGATGAGATCATACTTTACCCATAAAACATAAGAACTTTAACATAACTCATCAAATCATGAATAAATCATAGAAATCATAAGACATAAAGGTAACTTGAGGCATTCATAACATTCTTACGTAGGGAGTAACCCTCTTGGTTACGTTTGGAATACCCATCACAGTATATTCCCTAAATCTCTTCGGAGAAACCTTAACTTTTCACTCCTTCGCGTTACCCAATGCATTGGAGAGCCATATTGGGCTCACCCGCCCTTAGTTTATCACAGAACCACCCGTATTCATAATAATGCCCAAGAACCTCAACATAATTATATCACATAAAACATGCATAAAGGAAACATAACATTTCCACCTTTCAATCACAAGATATCAATACAACACATTGATATAAAAACATTATGAAAACCCTTTTCAATACCAAAATAAAAGAAAAGTAAAACATGGTATTTATTTTTCTTTTAAAAAAAGTTATGGCTTGTAGAGGAAGCTGAAACTCAAATAATGGTCACGGCGGCAGAGAAGTTGTTGTTGCCGCATACGTACGACAAAAACATTCCCTTTTGTCGTTTAGTAAATGCTTCGTATAAAAAATATTCCTTTTGAATAAATGTAAAAGTCAAAGGGGTTTATACACCGTATAAAAGAAGGTTGTGTATAAAACAAATTATGCCTCAATGAAAGGAGATTGACACGAAGTCCCATACCTCGTATCCGACTTGACCCGAACGTTCTTTAATCTCATCAATAATAAACTTGAGTTAATCTATACTTTCTTAAGAACCTTTTTCAGGTTCATTATTCCTTTTATACCATGTTATGAACATCATGTAATCATTTAAGTTAATAATGTTCATTTTTTCGGTATTTGGTTCTTAAGTTAAAAATAGACTTCTTACACTTACATGTTGTTAATTTGGTCAAAGGGTCGTTATATATAGAATGATATTAATGATTTGGATAACATATATATCATATATATTCATAATATACATGTATTTATAATATTACATCACATTTAGAGGTGAGAAATGAAATACACCGTTCATGGAGACGGTAAGCCGTACGTACGTATGAACGCTACTTCCATTTCTATTTCATATTTTCTGGAATGGAATAATAATGATATAAGAGTATATTATAATTCCAGTATAATAACATATATAATATCATTAACTTTATTCTTTACACATCCCACATATGGTATTAACGAATCAAATCACATTCAGGGGGCGGTAGTCCGCACTTCCTAAAATGAAGATATCGTGTTTACCCATAATGGAAACAATAATGGTATGCCATAAATGAAAAATACAGAAGCTTAAGGAAAGAATAAAAATATTATATATCATATTTAAAAATAGTGACATCATAATGGCCACCTTTGAAAGTGTTAAATGAGTATTGAACAATCATCGTTTCGAGAGGTAGAATTTCTCCATCCACGGAAACTGTATGTTCTTTAACCATTTGATGTAGTTGTGTGAGAGTGTAGCTCGAATAAATCTTATAACAACATCCTAGTATATTTTAGATACTGGTGTTGTTACAAAAGAAGTAAATAAAAAGAGTTTAGGGTGTTGGAGAAGCAAAATAAAACAAATGAACATGAGAGAATGAATTACCTTTAAAAGTGTAACTCCTTTTGATTTGAGCCTAAAGGCTTCCTTTGAAAGGATTCTGCCCAAAGGAAATCCTCTAGGATGAGGAGAGGGATGTGGAGAGAGTAAATGGGAAGGGTTTGGCCGAGCCGAAGTCTTGATAAGTGTGTGAAATGAGGTAGAGGTGGGGGCCTTTTATAAGAGGAGAGGAGGGACACTTTTGGAAATCATGAAACTATTATTTTATTTTCAAAAGTGTTTCGAATTTCTAAGGTCCCACATTGATATATTTCTAAGATAAGATGATAAGGCTTCGAAATATTCCCATCCAATATGTTTTGGACATGTGTAGGTTTTAGATATTACATAATCTTTCCATTTTATTTAAATCGTTAAATAATGAGGTCGTCGCTGCATCATCATGATGTCATAAATAATTTAATTTATTTAAATTCTAAAAATTATAAAAAAACTACTATGATCTAGGAAATCGTTTTATATTTTCAATTACTATTTATAATCAAAAATCTGATCTTTATAACCCCATGTAAAAATTGTTTTCGTAAAACATATTATGTTTGTGTCATTTTTACTTTTACATTAAATAAAAAGTTATTTATGTCATTTCCCAACCAATGTGGCTCCATGGGGTCCCCAAGTTGACCCATGGCTTGTCTTGGTCGGCCATGACACAACCAATGAGGGTAGGACATGTTTCAAGCTCATCTCACATTATTAAAGTATTATTTTTACCTTAAACTACACTAATTACCACTAATCGCGATTAAAAACTTAATAAGTTACTATTCACAAAAAAATTATTTTAATCTAATTGAACCACATTTTACTTCTTAATGACAACCATGTATGTCGGATTTTTGAAATTCAAAACACAATGAAGGCAAAATTTCATTTAAACGGAAAATCAGTTTTTATAAGTACCACTTAGTGGTTTCACTATTCATCAAAAATTGAAGTTTTTCAGAAAAATACCAAAAATTCACCCTAAGCTATATTTGATATTCCGAATTCAAAAATGAAGTCTATTTTACAAAATTCAAAACATATAAGTCACATTAATTAATTTAATAATTAATTCCCGCTGTCAGAGCAAATAGCGTGTTTTTATAAAACAATAAGTATCAAAAGATTGACACCAGTTTAAGTTTAATTTCAAAGTGAAATTGATTCCAATGACCACCATTGGATTAAATGGTAAAAATATATTCAGATTAAACATTAAGATCAATTCAAAAGATAATATGATCATATAAATAAATTAGATTAAGAAGCAATTTTGATGTAAAATGCAGTATTTTTCACTATTCATTAAAAAATGAACATTGTCTGAAAAATACAAAAAATTCACACAAAGTAAATTTTGATGTCCCAATCATAAAGAATAAGTTTATTTTGACAAACATAGCTTATAAAATTGTCAAAATATATATTTAAAAATGGTTTTCCATCAAAAGACAATAAAACGATCTTTTAAAAATATTAGTGTATTCCATGCTTAAGATTGGATTTATTTTCATTTTAAGCCTCTAAAACACTATCTAGTTCATTAATAGACATAGATAAAAATATCTATTATTCATTACTTACATGGGATGTTACATCCTTCCCCCCTTTATAAAATTGCGTCCCCGCAATTTCTTTACTTATCAAATAAATGGGGGTACTTATCCCTCATTGCATTTTAAGATTCCCATGTTGCCTCTTCCATCATGTGGTTTTTCCACAAAACCTTTACCTTCTTAATCACCTTATTCCGTAACACTTGCTCCCTGTGGTCAAGAATCTGGACCGGTTGTTCCTCATAAGATAGGTTCTCTTCCAGCTGAACTACCTCTGGACTCAAAACATGAGATGGATCTGGCATATACTTTCTCAACATCGAAACGTGAAAACATTGTGTACCTGAGATAAACTCAGAGGTAAAGCCACCCGGTATGCAACTGATCCAACTCTCTCTAGAATTTTATATGGTCCAATGAACCTTGGACTCAACTTTCCTTTCTTACAAAATCGCATCACACTTTTCCATGGTGATACTTTGAGAAAAACATGATCACCTACCTCAAAAGAGAGTTCCTTCCTCCTGTTGTCTGCATAACTCTTCTGCCTGCTCTGAGCTGTTCTCATGTGTTTCTGAATCAGCTGAACTTTTTCTGCCATCTCTTCTACCAATTCTAGTCCCATCAACATCCTTTCACCCACTTCATCCCAGAAAGCTGGAGTTCGACACCGCTTCCCATATAATGCCTGAAATGGTGCCATCTGTATACTGGAATGAAAACTGTTATTATATGAAAATTCAACCAAAGAAAGATGTTGGTCCCAACTTCCCTGATAATCCATCGAACAAGCTCGTAGCATATCCTCCAAGGTCTGAATTGTTCATTCTGACTGCCCATCTGATTGAGGATGAAATGCTGTACTAAAATTTAATTCATTACCCAACGACCTCTGAAGGCCTTTCCAAAAGATAGAAGTGAACCTGGGATAACGATCAGATACAATGGAGAGAGGAACTCCATGTAACCTGACTATCTCTTTAAGATACAAACAGGAAAGTTGATCAAGAGAGAAAGTATCTCGTATAGCAAGGAAATGAGCAGACTTGGTCAAGCGATCAACAATAACCCAGATTGCATTATTACCTCGAGATGTCTTTGGTAATCCCACAACAAAGTCCATGGATATATTCTCCCATTTCCACTCTGGCACTGGTAAAGGCTGAAGCATCCCTTTCGGTAACTACCACTCTGCTTTAACCTGTTGACATGTCAAACACTTCACAGTAAAATTAGCAATATCTCTTTTCATTACATCCCACCAGTAATACTCCCGCAGATCTCAATACATCTTAGTACTGCCTGGATGAACTGAAAACGAAGAACAATGAGTTTCACATTACAACTCTCTCTTCAACTGTGAATCACAAGTCACACACAATCTCTTCCCAAATCTCAAAATGCAATCATTATCAATGTTGAATTCAGGCAACTTACCTTTCTGAACCAGCTCTACCTTTTTCTGCAACTCACTGTCTTGCTTCTGTGCTTTCTTGATTCTATCTGATAGAGATGATCTCACTGATACCTGAAACAAAACAGAAGAACTTGCTACACCAACAACTTCTATGTCAAAGTTCATCAAATCCTTAACCAAAGGATCACATTCCAAACGCAAAATTTCTAATGAATCATTACTTTTTCGACTCAAAGCATCATTCACTTTATTTGCTTTTCACAGATGGTAATGAATTGTACAATCATAATCCTTGATTAATTCCAGCCATCTCCTCTATCTCATGTTCAATTCATTCTGAGTGAATATATACTTTAAACTTTTTTGATCGGTATATATTTCACACTTTACTCCATACAAATGATGCCTCCAAATTTTTAAAGCAAAAACAACAGCAGCTAATTCAAAATCATGTGTAGGGTAATTTTCCTCATGAGTTTTCAACTGTCATGAAGCATAAGAAATTACCTGATCATTCTGCATTAGGACGCAACCAAGAATTTTCAATGAAGCATCACTGTATATAACAATATCTCCATTCCTGGAAGGTAGTGCCCAAACTGGAGCATTCACCAATCTTCTTTTCAATTTCTGAAAACAATCATCACATTCTTTTGTCCAAATAAACTTAACACCCTTCCGAGTTAGCTTAGTCATTGGACTAGATAACCGTGAAAAATTTCTAACAAACCTTCGGTAATAGCCTACCAAACCAAGGAAGCTACGAATCTCGGTTACATTTGTGGGTCTTGGCCATTCTTCCACAACTTTTGTTTTTGCAAGATCAACAGTTATTCCATCTTTAGAAACAATGTGACCAAGGAAAGAAATTTGTTTCAACCAAAACTCACACTTGCTGAATTTCCCATACAATTTCTTTTCTTTTAAGGCTTCCAAGATAACCCTTAAATGTCTTTCATGTTCCTCTTTACTTTTAGAAAACACCAAAATAACACCAATAAACACAACCACCATTTATCACCTGATTCAACTGAGTCACCACTACAGTAAACTGATCAATTCTGATTCCGACCATCTCTGGTTGATGATTCGGAAAGTCATTCAACTTTGTATGCCTTCAAAGAAAATCTGCTCTATTTCTATTATGAAAAACAATTCTTAACACAGACATATCTTTATTGAAGCAACATGGTAATCTGTAAATGCTATATCATTTCAATTTGACCATAAGAAAATATTTTTGGATAATCATGTAAAAGAATTATAACTCCTAAAGTTATCTAAACCGACCTTTGATACCAACTATAAGGCCCCAACCTTAAACCTTACTTAATCTTGAGTTATTACAAGATTACACATTGAGGATCTTTTCGGTTTTAGAGTTTTAGAGAATTAGATCATAAAACTTTCATTACATTCCACATATAAACAAAGTGGTTACATAAAGATAGTATTCTTCATTCCCATCAATGGAAACATATTTAAAATAAAACATGGATTCTTTCTTGACACATCCTTGACACTATCATCATATCATGTACCTTTCCCGTGACCTGTGAAAAACATTTCAAAAAAACATGGGATGAGCATAAAAAGATCAGTAAGGGATATAAAAATATAGAAAGGAAACATGGGTACATATATACATAAGGATGGGATCATACTTTACCCATAAAACATAAGCACTTTAACATACCTCATTAAATCATGAATAAATCATAGAAATCATAAGACATAAAGGTAACTTGAGGCATTCATAACATTCTTATGTAGGGAGTAACCCTCTTGGTTACGTTTGGAATACCCATCATAGTATATTCCCTAAATCTCTTTGGAGAAACCTTAACGTTTTACTCCTTCGCGTTACCCAATGCATTGGAGAGCTATATCGGGCTCACCTGCCCTTAGTTTATCACGGAACCACCCGTATTCATAATAATTCCCAAGAACCTCAACATAATTATATCACATAAAACATGCATAAAGGAAACATAACATTTCCACCTTTTAATCACAAGATATCAATACAACACATTGATATAAAAACATTATGAAAACCATTTTCAATACCAAAATAAAAGAAAAGTAAAACATGGTATTTATTTTTCTTTTAAAAAAAGGCATGGCTTGTAGAGGAAGCCGAAACTCAAATAATGGTCACGGCGGCGGAGAAGTCGTTGTCGCCGCATATGTACGACAAAAAAATTCCCTTTTGTCATTTAGTAAATTCTTCTTATAAAAAAGATTCCTTTTGAATAAACGTAAAATTCAAAGGGGTTTATACACCGTATAAAAGAAGGTTGTGTATAAAACAAATTATGCCTCAATGAAAGGAGATTGAGACGAAGTCCCATACCTCGTATCCGACTTGACCCGACCGTTCTTTAATCTCCTGAATAATAAACTTGAGTTAATCTCTACTTGATTAAGAACCGTTTTCAAGTTCATTATTCCTTTTATACCATGTTATGAACATCATGTAATCATTTAAGTTAATAATGTTCATTTTGTCGGTATTTAGTTCTTAAGTCAAAAATAGACTTCTTACACTTACATGTTGTTAATTTGGTCAAAGGTTTGTTATATCCAGAATGATATTAATGATTTGTATAACATATATATCATATATATTCATAATATACATGTATTTATAATATTACATCACATTTAGAGGTAAGAAATGAAATGCACCGTTCATGGAGACGGTAAGCCGTACGTACGCATGAACGCTACTTCCATTTCTATTTTGTATTTTCTGTAATGGAATCATAGTGATATAATAGTATATTATAATTCCAGTATAATAACATATATAATATCATTAACTTTATGCTTTACACATCCCACATATGGTATTAAAAAATCAAATCCCTTTCAGGAGGCGGTAGTCCGCACTTCCTAAAATGAAGATATCGTGTTTAGCCATAATGGAAACAATAATGGTATGCCATAAATGAAAAATAAAGAAGCTTAAGGAATGAATAAACATATTATATATCATATATAAAAATAGTGACATCATAATGGCCACCTTTGAAGGTGTTAAATGAGTATTGAACAATCATCGTTTCGGGAGGCAGAATTTCGCCATCCACGGAAACCGTATGTTCTTTAACCCTTTGATGTAGTTGTGTGAGAGTTTAGCTCGAATAAATCTTATAACAACATCCTAGTATATTTAAGATACTGGTTTTGTTACAAAATAAGTAAATAAAAAGAGTTTAGGGGGTTGGAGATGCAAAATAAAACAAATGAACATGAGAGAATGAATTACCTTTAAAAGTGTAACTCCTTTTGATTTGAGCCTAAAGGCTTACTTTGAAAGGATTTTTCCCAAAGGAAATCCTCTAGGATGATGAGAGGGATGTGGAGAGAGTACATGGGCAGGGTTTTGCCGAGCCAAAGGCTTGAGGAGTGTGTTAAATGAGGTAGAGTTGGGGGCCTTTTATAAGAGGAGAGGAGAGGCACTTTTGGAAATCATGAAACTATTATTTTATTTTCAAAAGTTTTTCGAATTTATAAGGTCCCACATTGATATATTTCGAAGATAATATTATAATTCTTCTAAATATTCCCATACAATAGGTTTTGGACATGTTTAGGTTTTAGATATTACATTATCTTTCCATTTTATTTAAATCGTTAAATAATGAGGTCGTCGCTGCATCATCATGATGTCATAAATAATTTAATTTATTTAAAGTCTAAAAATTATAACAAAAATACTATGATGTAGGAAATCTTTTTATATTTCCAATGTGTATTCATAATCAAAAATATGATCTTTATAACCCTATGTAAAAATTGTTTTCGTAAAACATATTATGTTTGTGTCATTTTTACTTTTACATTAAATAAAAAGTTATTTACGTCATTTCCCAAACAAAGTGGCTCCATGGGGTCCCCAAGTTTACCCATGGCTTGTCTTGGTGGGCCATGACACAACCAATTAGGGTAGGACATGTTTCAAGCTCATCTCATATTATTAAAGCATTATTTTTACCTTAAACTACACTAATTACCACTAATCGCGATTAAAAACTTAATCAGTTACTATTCACCAAAAAATTATTTTAATCTCATTGAACCACATTTTACTTCTTAATGACAACCATTTATGTCGGATTTTTGAAATTCAAAACACAATGATGGAAAAATTTCATTTAAACGGAAAATCAGTTTTTATAAGTACCACTTAGTGGTTTCACTATTCATCAAAAATTGAAGTTTTTCAGAAAATTACCAAAAATTCACCCTAAGCTATATTTGACATTATGAATTTAAAAATGAAGTCTATTTTACAAAATTCAAAACATATAAGTCACATTAATTAATTCAATAATTAATTCCTGGTGTCAGAGCAAATAGCGTGTTTTTATAAAACAATAAGTATCAAAAGATTGACACCAGTTTAAGTCTAATTTCAAAGTGAAATTGATTCCAATGACCACCGTTGGATTTAATGGTAAAAATATATTCAGATTATACATTAAGATAAATTCAAAATATAATCTAATAATATAAATAAATTAGATTAAGAAGCAGTTTTGATGTAAAATGCAGTATTTTTCACTATTCATTAAAAAATGAACATTGTCTAAAAAATACCAAAAATTCACACAAAGTAAATTTTGATGTCCCAATCATAATGAATAAGTTTATTTTGACAAACATAGCTTATAAAATTGTCAAAAGATAGATTTAAAAATGGTTTGCCATCAAAAGGCAATAAAACAATCTTTTAAAAATATTAGTGTATTCCATGCTTAAGATTGGATTTATTTTCATTTTAAGCATATAAAAAACTATATAGTTCATTAATAGACATAGATAAAAATATCTATTACTCATTACTTACTTGGGATGTTACAATAATATATGATTTTAATTATGTGTAATCGAATAAGGATTCTTAAATAACCGTATAAATAATTTAAGTCGCTATTTTTCTTCCCTAATTCACCATGGTAATACTAATTAATGTGTCTTTAATTCATGTTTCCTTTTATATATAAGTAATTCACATCAAAAGATAAAGTACAAGTAAGAGAAATATTTTATTTACAAATTTTTAAAGATTTAGAACCCTTTATTTGACCCAAATTAGAAACTAATTAATGGATTCTTATTTTAGGGTCATTGTATGTCTACCATACACATTCTAATGGGATGTTAAATTATAAAATATATCAAAATATAAAATAGATAGTCTTTAGAAATACATTTTAATGTATAAGAGGATGGGAAACCAACTAAACCCGTTCACCATAATTAAAATTCCCTAGTATACAGTTACAAATAGGGAGGGAGATATAGAGGAGGGGTGATGATGAAAATTTAAGATTAATAGGTTACCATCGAAGAGTGAGTCCTATAGTGGGGTTCTCGAATTTTTATATATCATAATTTGGTTAATGGAATCTTTTTTAAATTCTATTATTTTGATTTATCAAAACTTTTCTCCATTTCTTTACTGGAATAAAAAATAAAACAATTTGCAAATATTATGATTTTAATGTTGTTTTTTTATCAATTAATTTTTTAGGGAGTTTATTTATGAAATTTATTTTCATGTTTCCAAATAATTTCTATTAAATATCGCATATATTTAAAAATAAAACACACTATTTTTACAGAATAGAAGCCATTATTATAACTAGTAAATGTATTAGAAATTATGTATTTAGATTTTTTGATGAAATCCCTCTATATTTCTTAAAATGATTTCAAATTGTATATTTTGAAGAATTCAAATCATTCGATATTTTATATTATTACAAGAATATTAATATCACTTTTTAAATGTATATTAAAAATTTAAATTGTTTTTAAGGAGTTATTTTTAAAGAATATATTTTCATATATATGAAATTTTTATTTGTAAAGGGGAAGGTTTTATAATTTAATTTTCTATTTTATTGTTATAATAAAAATCTCTTTGTTTTTAATTCAAATTATTATTTTAAAATGTTTTAAAAATTATAATTTCATGTGTAAGGGTTTATTTTAAAACATTTATTTATTAAAAATAATTAAAAATTATTTTATTTTGGTTCATAGGAATAAATCCCTTCATTTTCTATATTTTGTAATTAATATTTGTTTTAATGGAATAGTTTTTAAAAACTAGAATTTATGAAGTTTCATCAATTACAAAAAAATGTATCACTTTAGCTTTAGAATTTTATCTTTCAAAAACTCTCACATTTTGTAATTTTTTGAAACCAAGTTCATATAATTACCTAGTTAAGAGACCACTTGAATGGTGCCCCATCATGGTTGTCCATGTGAACTAAAGTGTTCCCCCACACACTTGACCTACTACCAACTACTGCAAAATATCTATGGAGGTACGTTGAATGTCCTATACCACCGTATTAGAGTGATAAAAAATTATATAAATATACAATTTCGTCCATCAACATATACATTATAACATTAGGGTACTTAATATTAATTAATAAATTGAACATGTGAGATTAAAATAAAATACTAAAATAATGCATACAAGACCAATGTCCCACATAATTGATCACATATTTAAGGTATGTAAAGAAATATAAATTAAAAAATGAATTTAATAATTATTTAAGATATTCCATATCTCATGATCTAAATGATCATTAATCTATGTTGATCGATCAAACCAAGGCATATACCCAACATGTGCATGCATCCAAATAAAGAACTACTTGGTTACCTATCTTCCATGGCCATATGAGTAGTTTGTGAGTCCAAAACATAGAAGGTCACCAACAATGTGGTCTTGTACATAACTAGAGACATATTAATGTGTTCATGTTTTGTTATAATCATAAATAAACATATGAAGATAAATAAATAAAATAAAATATCTTTTTTGGCTCGATTTTAGAATATCTCAAAGAAAATCATGTCTACCATGCCAAAAAATATACACAATATGATGCCATTATCAATCCTTAGGTTTGTGACCCTGATTGACCATAACTGCTTCATAAATTTTTGTGTTGTCTCTTACAACATCATGATACCATAACAGCCATGTAAATACCATATCCTAGGTTTTATCCCATGAATCCCAAAATACAATGCCTCGATTACCATCAACTAACTTAGAAGGCTTAATAACTAGATACCTGGAATCATGGAAATCTCTCCAAACTACATGTGTATTTAATATAGGGATTCCAATTATAGGGTATCCAAATAAATCAATTATAATATTATTCTCCATGTAACGTGTCTAACTAGTTATATCTAAGAAATCCTAGGTAACTTAATCTGGAACATGTTATGTAATAAGACTTTATTGGATATATCATAGGGGTGACCTAGGATTTCCATAATAATAATAGTCATGAAAATAATCCATCAATACTAAATTGAAGCATCATAGAATGGTCAAAATCCTAAAGATAAATGGAATTTAGTTAATCCCATATAAAATTGAGGGTGAATCCCATCATCCATAACAATATTTATATGGTCCTATAGTTAGATCCCATGATAATCAATAGGAATCCACAATGACTTAAGGAATCCAAGAGTATCATATCAGTATCACATGAGACCCAAATCTATATCCTTAGAATAAACCCTAGGCCTCATCAAAGTTAACATAAAATCATATAAGTATCACAAGAAAAATACTAGGAAGAATCTATAGGCATCTACACTAATCCATCATCACATCAAGCCTATAGGTCATGTCTTAAGAAACCCATATTGGTATCAATTATTTATCAAAAATAAATAATTGAAATCATTTTTACATGTAAGGGTTTGGCCGACATCTTATACCCACCACTATTTCACACATCCCCTTTGGCTCACATATTCATTGTGTTATATATGGTGAAACCTTCTATCATTTCTACCGAATATAATAACACTCCCTTTAATCATTTCCTAGTCATAGGGATACCTTATCTGTTGACCTAAATCATTTACATGAAGATTGACCCTACTCAAGGTCGTTAGGGTAATCAATGGTGAGGAGGAACCCCACATGGGTCCTCACTTAAAACATGTCCCTTGATGAAAATCCCAACACTTAGTGGATACCATATCCATATTCATTGTCATATTAATCTTACTACCTAACATGCCTCAAAGAATCCCCATAATAGTGATTTTCTTGACATATGGCTCAATGCCCCTCTCTATGTCTACTATCAATCCATGCATGTCATCTCATCCCAACCCATGGTTATTCTTTTAAGAACTAAGGTCATCTAGTATCAGATCATTAACTTCAACTAGAAGTATGGTCAAAGGGATCCTATATTATGGCCACATAACTAATATTGATTTAATTTTTATTTATTTTCTCAAATCTCAGTGGGGTCCCCATGTTCTTGGTAAATCACAGATTTGACCACTGTTGTTGATGACTAAGGCATATGTACAGTGTACATTCTCTAATGTGACATTGAATCATTTTTCAATTTATGTAATAAGACTTTTTTGAAACTAGTTTATTATTAATAAATATAATTTAAATATTCCAATTCCAACATTTTAATGACTTCATGTCCCACAAATCATTAATGAAATGTTTAAAATACATATAGCTAGTATTGAGGACCACCTACCTCAAAAGAGGCTTTTTTACTTTTCTTATTCATATCAGAAGCTATTTCATATGATTTAATATATTTTACAAGGACTTATTAGCACTTCCAGTCACTTCCCACCTCTCCCATGTACTTTACTTTATATAAGGATATTCAAATAATTAATTATAATAGTTTTAAATTAATAAAAACTTTATTAAAAAATTAAATAACTTTTGGAAACTCACCGGAAAACCTAACCTCTATGGAATGATGACCAATAACCTATGAGAGGTCCATAGTAGACACCCAACATCATCTCAGGAGAAATTTATATCATTCATCACCTATTCCATAAGTATTTTAAATTTAAAAAAATTAAAAATCATAGATAATTTTTTAGAACCAATAACTTCTCAAAAATAATAAACAATGTTACATGGGTGAAAAATTAGGGTATCCCATCCTGATTGGATAATTACAAAAAGATCCAGTGTAATCATAATTGAAATCCTAATCATAAAAATAGAGAAAAGTGAATATAGGGAAAAGTGAATCTATGTAAATAACTGTATTTGGATACATACCAAAAAACCTCAAAAATTACTATATGAAACCCCAACATAAATAAGAATAAGGGATAAGGGTAGAAGCTTACCCCCTTTCCCCTTCGAGAAACAATATAGTGAGAATAGAGGTTATCCCCCTTATGAATTTTTAAGGGTGGTTAAATTAGACATTTTTTCATCTTTAAAGTCAATTAGCAAGATAATACTCGACCAATGGCTATTTGATTATCCTAAGAAGCTACCCAGCCCCTTGGAAAGACTAATAAATATCTGGTGGTTGTAGGCTATATACACCCTACTTCCAAAACTGTGTGGGCTACCATCCATTCTTCCCCGAGCCATTAGGATGACTCAATGACCTTAGAATATGGGTAAAATAACTTGTTAAAGGTGTTAAAACTCAAAGAATTCAATTCTGAATCCTATCACAAAATTACGTCTATTAACCAATTTAAAAATGAAAAATTATTTTGAAGTACAAAACTAGTTCTATGCAGTAATGTATTTAAAATCCCCGAAGAATAAAACATCTCATCATCAAGAAGTCTCATTGAACATTATATACCCATTATATACTTTCCTAGGTCATCATTTCACATATAATTTTTTTCCATTCGATAATTTCCAACATGACTATAAAGTAGAGTTTTTAAGGGCTTAGATGTATCTAGTATTACACTCTCTGTATTTTTGAAGCCCATGGTTCTTGGATGAGGCATAGAAAGGTTTTAGAGATGTTGGGTTGTGAAATTATATAATAAATGATGTATCAAAATGTGTAAGGTGGTTACATTCACTAGTGGAAATCCCACCTATACCAACACAATATTCCCAACAGTTTAAAAAACTGTTGGGAAAAGTCTACTATGCCAATGGTTATGTAGAACCGTTGGTATATTCATATTGTTTTTTTGTTTTCCCAATGGTTTAAGGAAACTATTGGTTATAATGCTGATGAAGATATTTTTCCCAACGGTTTAAACAAACTATTGGGAATAGTTTTGATGATTTTATTCCCAACAGTTGTAAACTATTGGGATTACATTACTTTCCCAACATTTTTTAAAACCATTGGGAAAAAATACCCAAATATTGATGCCTCTAGGGATCTTGAACTCTATAGATCTTTAATTTTATGCCATAAATGAGAGCTCGACGCACCATCTCAAATATTTTTCCCTAAACCTCGACCATCTCAAAGATTTGTCCTTAAATATCGACGCAAACACTACTTCATAGCACAACAGGTCTGGTTTCCAATGATTTGTTCTTCCAATTTCAATTAGTACCTATGAGTTCATTTATTTTAAATTTTTTCATTCCATTTCGCTGCAAAGTAGGTTTCAGTTCGAACCCTACTTCCTAACCTGCTCTCAAGGGTGCTAACTCTAATTTCCAACCAGGCATCTATCTTTGATTCAAGTAATTTTTGTTCTTCCATTTTAAATCGGTATGTGTGCCATAATTTATTTTATATTTTTTTCATTCCATTTCAGTATAATGTACTGTATATTATTATCCCCTTATGAACACATAAAATATAACATTTATGGTTGTGGTTTTGTTGTGATTTATCTATATATAATAATTTTTATTGATATTAAAGAGGAAAATATGATCCTGAGTGATTTTATACTTTTTTTATATTAAATTTAAGGTCTATTGACATGCTTTTTTTGGTTAGGCGTAAATATAGTTGTATAATTTTTTATCCTAAGAGGAATGATAAGATACTCATGAATTATGATTATACCCCTAAATGGTGTCTTTGAAATATCACACTCTGACTTTAAAATGATGAAACCTGCATTATAAGTCATTAAATGATGTGACACTTCCACCCGAACCACTGGAGTGGGTTTAGGGCCATTTTCATGTGTAAATAGTGATAGAACCAAAATTTACTCTATTACATGATCATTTATTCCTACCCTATCAAGAGGTTCAGTCATACACTTGTAATATTTTTTGAAATTCAAAATGAGTGTTAGTAATTCATGTCATAATTTTCTTAGGTTGTTATAAAGCATTATTAAGGTATTTATAATATTTTATATCCAAGGAAGGCACCCATAATAAAAGAGTATAACCATCATAGAACTCACCAATCTTGTTCATGCCTACACATTATTCACTCTCTGATATATATCTCATGAAAGAAATAGCATGGTCATGTGCACGTAATTATTCACCACTAGTTAATAGTATTAGAAGTCTGTGGAGGTGTACCTGAGGTGTTATCATGAACTTGCATGGATTATATTGTTTTTATTTTATTCTGAGCATTCAGAAACAATATTAGAGTGTTTTATTTTTCCAAATATTTGCACATAATTATATGGTGACAGGTTTTTGTTGGACATGTGATTCATGAACCCATTACCGGTGGTAATTATAGGTTAATAGGGTTATGAAATGGTGATTATTAATTATCAATGTTACCTAGACACCCCCACCCCCTAGACACCCCCTACCCCCTAGGACAACACCCCCAACCCCCTAGACTGCCCCCACCCCTGGATATCACCCAACACCTTGGACACCCCTCACCCACCCTGGACAACCCCCACCCCCAAGACACCCCTACCCCCTTAGACAGCCACCCTAACCCCCTAGAGAGCCCCCCTCCCCCCAGGCCCGGGACACCCCGACCCCCTAGACACCACCCCAACCTCATGGACAGCCCCCCAACCCACTGGACATCCCCCACCCCACTGGACACCACCCCACCCCCTGGACACCCCCAACCACTTGGAAAGACCCACCACCACCGTGGACAACCCCTCCACCCCTGTGGATAGATCACCCCCTACAATGACACATCATACCCACTAGATAGACCTACCACCCCCGTGGACAATTCCCTGAACACCCTGTACCCCCTGGACAGCTCCACCCACCCTTGTGGACACCCACAACCCCTAGATATCCCCACCACCCAAATGGACAACCCACCCACCCCTAGACACCCCTACCCTTAGACAACCTCCCCACCCCCGTGGAGAGCCTGCCCACCCCCCGGGACACCCTATACCCCCCCTAGACAGCCCCACCACCTCTATGAATAGTTCGCCCACCCCCTGGACACCCCTTAACCCCTAGACAGACTCGCCACCCCCCGTGGAAATCCCCCCTCCCCCCTCCCCCCCCCCCCCCCCCCCCCCCGAACACCTCGTACCCCACTGGATAGCCCCCCACCCTCTAGAAAGCCCCCCCCCTGACCCCCTGGATAGCCCTGCCACCCTCATGGACACCCCGCCCCCAGACACCCCTACCCCCTAGACAGCTCCATTACCCCCTTGAACAGCCCACCCACACCACTGGACACCCCACACCCCCTAGATAGCCCCGTCACCCATGTGGAAAGCCCGCCCACCCTCTTGGACACCTCGTAACCCCCTGGACAACCCCCCGGAAAACCTCCCCTGAACATCCCCCCCACCCCTGAAACAATTCCCCCTAGAAAGCCATGCCACCCCCATGGATAGCCATCCCAGCCCCTGGACACCCAGTACCCCTAGACAGCCCCCCCCCCCCATGGACAGCACCCCGTAGACACCTCGTACCCCATGGACAGCCCCCACCCACTAAAAATCCCCCCACCCCCTGGGTAGCCCCCCACCCCCCCCCGTGGACAGGCCACCCACCCCCTTGAAACCCCGTACCGCCTGGACAGCTCCTCCACCCTCATGGATAGCCTGACCATCCCCTAGACACCCAATACCCCCTTAAACAGCCTTGCCACCCCTGTGGATAGCCTGCCCATGCCCTGGACACCTCATACCCCCTGGATGGACCCCACCCCCTAGAAATCCACCTCCCGACCCCCCATGGACTGCCCCCACCCCATAGACAGCCTTCCCACCCCCTGGACACCTCGTACCACCCCCAGACAGCCCCTCCACCCCCATAGACAACCCTCCCACCCCCACCTATGGACACCTCATACCCCTGGACAACCCCCACCCCTATAGATAGCCCGCCCACCCCTATGGAAGGCCCGTCCACCCCTGGTCACCCCCTATCCCCCTGGATAGCCCCGTCACCCTCGTGGACAACCTGCCAACCCCCCTGGACACCCCTACCCCTAGATAACCCCACCCTTATGGACAACCCGCCCACCCCCTGGACACCCTCCCACCACCCACCGGACACCCCTTCCCCCTGGACACCCCTAACCCCCGTGGACAGCCCCTCCCCCCAAGATTTCCCCCCACCCCCTAGACACCCCACCTCCAGGACACCCCCACCCCCTCAGGCAGTGTATGTGAACACTCAAATAATCTACTAAAATATAAAATATCTTTGATCTAAAATTTACTCAACTCCTGAATAATTATCCTCCACAAGTGTACATGATCTTTTACACTCATGTATATTTATTCAAAGGTATTTTGTTTTATTTTATATTATTATTCTCATATAGAGTAGTGTGTCAGTTACGGTTTCATATAAAGTGAAAAATTCTCATTTACATAAATATATTTTCGATGAAACATTAATCTTATTGAATTTATTTTGACGAAATGACTTATAATAATTTTTTACAGAATTTATAGAATTTAGATGGATGAAACCAATCAATTCTTAAGCGATTCTCAAATAAATTTGGAGATCTTTTTAGATTTTTCATTCCACAATGCTTCAGATAGTGGTCACATACACTGCCCCTATTACAATTGTGTTGGAAGACCTTGGTTGAGCTGTGAAGAAGTCAGCTACCACATAACCATATATTTTTTCAAGAAAACTACTATGTGTGGTATCACAATGGTGAGAAAATGAAACCTCAAATTTCCAATGATCCAAATGAGAGGAATGTATTGGGTAATTTGTTATATGACCGGTTTCCGTTTATTTTTCATCATGAAAAATAAATGATTCTGACCCAAGAAGATTTCTATATGAGCATACATGATATTTCTAATGAAAATGATGATGTTGGCAGGGTGAAAAATATAAATTATGTTTCCACGACTCTAGTATATCGACAATGCAGTATAATGAAAAAGCTATAATTTTTAATTCGATTATTTCATAGGAAAACAATGTATGGAATTTCTAATACTACCATCGATTACATTCTTACCTTATTGAAGGACCTACTTTGTGATGATGCATATATTCCATCAAACCACTATATGGAATGGAAGTTAGTTGAAGAACATGAATTTTCAACAAAAAAATCATGTTTTCCTAAAATATTTCAGTTTATTCTAGAAGGAAACTACTGAACGAAATGATTGTATAAAATGTGGCACATCCCGATGGAATCCAAGTTGATGTAACACCATCTCGTGTTCCACAAAAAGTAATGTGGCACTTTCCATTAATCCCTAGAATCCAGAATCTTTTTATGTGTGACTAAATATCAATAAAAATGTGATGGCATAATACTGAAAGAAAAAATACTAATGATGATTTGGTTCACTCTGCATATGGACTTGCATGAAAGATATTTGATGCTCTATATCCTGATTTTGCAACTGACGTGTGTAATGTGAGGTTAGTTCATTCATGTGAGTGTTTTAATCTGTTTGGGAAGATGCTTACATTGCACAACACATGGCTAGTTTTTATACACATTTATTATCTTCCGCCGTGGTTGCATATGAGAAAATATTTCACTTTCATGAGTATACTAATATCTAGCCCTTCTGGTCTTGGTAATGATATAGATGTGTACATGAAACCTTTAATAATTGAGTTGAAACTTCTTTGGGATGTGGGTGTGCACACATACGATGCATGTTTGAAAGACATATTTCAGATTCATGTTGCGCTTATGTGGATGATAAAAGATTTTACTGCTTATACAATGATGTCTGGATGGAGCACGAAGGGAAAAATATCATGTCCAGTTTGTATAAAGAATTCACAATTAGGAAGACTGAAACAGCATTTTAGTTTTAGTTTTATGGGACATCGACGATTCTTTCCAATGGACCATCCATATAGAAATAATCATTGAATATTTGACAATACCATGTAGACTAATGATCCATCTTAGAGTATGTCTAGATCTGATGTGCTTAATGAGTTGAAAGATTTCAATTTTTAATTCGGGAAGGGTCAAATGAAATATAGAAAGAGAAAGAATATTTCCACTGAAACTTGTTACAATTGGTAGAATAGAAGTATCTTATTTTATTTCTCTTACTGATCAACCAATTTGTTATGTCATTGCTTAGACTTAAGGCACATTGAAAAAAATATGTGTGAAATGTTTCTTTTGATTCTTCTAAATGTTAAGGGAAAGACAAAAGATAATTTACGGTATCGGCTTGAGTTGGTGGATTAGGACATCAAACCAGAATTGCATCCTGTGCATATCAGTTAAAATAAATAGAAAGTTCCATGTGCTTCTTATGTGATCACACCTATAGAATTTTTTTTGGAAGTTCTAGAGACTATTAAAGTTCCTAATAGATATTCATGTAACATATCTATATGGGTCAATAGAAGAGAGTTGAAGCTAAAATCTTTGAAGACTCATTATTATCTCATCCTTCTTAATGAGTTGATTCCAATAGCAAATTTTCATCTTTTTTCCAATAGTGTAAGGGTGGATATGATTAGGTTGTGCCATTTGATTAGATGGCTTTGTGCTAAGAAGTTTTCCAAGTATTTCTTTCAAAAAATGTTGGCATATGCCCCATTAATTTTGTGTGAGTTAGATAAAAAATTTCCTTCGTCATTTTTCACATGCATACTACAACTGACTATCCATATTACAACTAAAATACTTCTCAGAGGACCTATTTTTTTCATTGGATGTAGCCCAATGAAAGAAATATGTACACATTAAAGTCTTATGTCTATAACAGGAATCATCCTGAAGGTTCTATCATGAACGGTTAATTGTCTCAAGAATGTATGGATTTATGCTCTATGTATTTGTCAGAACTTACTACAAGAATGAACAGATCAATGAGAAATAAATAAGAACAATATGAGAAAATTGAACCCATTTTTCCATAACATCCTCAAACAGGAATAATTCCTTGATCATATACATTGATGACATTAAGCCTTGAAGAGTGGGAGATGGCACATTACACTGTTTTATTCAACAGTGATTTGTTCGATTACTACGTATTTTATGTAAATTGTATACATATATCTTATATATATATATATCTGTTAATCTATTCTATTTTTTATCTATAGGGAACATAAATAGATGATAAATAGAAAGCATCGTTCTTTATCTTTGTGAAGGAGGGAGACTTTGCATAGTAAAGAGATTTCTTCTTGGTTTAAATTGAAGGTAATAATATTATTATTTAAAATAATTAAAACAATATTTAATTTAGTTTAATACTCAATTATATTTTAGGTATTGAATTTGCCTGTTAACTCTGTCTCTGAGGAAATAAGAGCTTTGTCTTTTGGTCCTAATACCGTGGTTCGTGATTGTAAATAAATTATTATCAATGGATATAGATTTAATATCACTTAACAAGCAAAGAACATGAGAACACAATATTATAGTGTTATGGTTACTACCACAAAATATTTTTATGATAGTGAATTATATTGTAGACCATGATTTGAAAATGTAGCTTATTATGTTGGCGTTGAAAAAAATAATAATATTGGATTATTATTCTCATGGACGAGTCACGATGATGAAATGTCAGTGGATTGATTTGATGACATGGTAGGGAACATTTATTGATAATTGTGAATTTTTAGTAATGGATATGACTCTCACTCTTGATACCGATGAACCATATGTATTGACATTAATGGAAAAACACGGTTTTTATGTCAAAGACCATATTCGACCTGAATTTGGTGTCATTATTGAATTAATTGCAAGAAATATTTTTTATGATAGTGATGATGAAATTGACACCATCCCTACTTCCATCAGAAACAATCCATTTATTAATTTTGATGACTCCAATAGCTCAATTTTCAGAGTTGACTGTGAACCATAAGTTGTGGTGGGAAATATATAAAATCATCCATTCATGTTCTCAATTCTTTTGTTTTACCTCGACTTGGGTTGTTAAGGTTAGTATTATTAAAATTAATTTAATATTGATTACAAATATGTTGTATCAGATTTGACCATTATGTAAACTTTCAATGTTTATTAGTTACAATTTTATTTTAATTGCATTTTCTAATTTGGAATTGAATTGTATTCAAACCTACGAAACCAACATTTCTAACTTGGTGAACATTTCAATGCTTCAAGTGTGATTTGTATAAAATTATTATAACTATAATACCTCTATTTAACATTTTACCATGTAATAAAAATGATGGTTTTTATTCTTCTGCAAAACATGTATAAAACCTGCATCATATAACTAGGCTAAAGAAATTAAATTTTTCCTTAATTTCGATAACTACTTTGCCCCTTTTGAATCTGGTATAATCAATGTTCGATGATTTTAATAGACCGATGACACTTAGTAAATAACCATCCTACTCAAAATTAAATTTATTTCTTACATCTTGTATGATTTATTGACATAATTATATATTTATTCAAGCTCATTTATTTTTATTTTTGGGTTACACATTAGTTATCCTTTTCTAATTACTTCCATATTTGTTTTCAAATGCAGGAAATGAAACTAATTGAAGAGAGTCAATGGAAACAGATGATGGACAACAATGGTCGCATGACTGAGATGGGCATTCCACCACTAGTGTATGTAGTGGGTATTTTATTTCAATTATATATATTTAAATAACATATAATGTCTTGTGATTAATTTTGTTTTCAACATTTTGGTACGATCCATCTATTAGGTGATAGTTATTTGATGAACAACCTACTAGTGGTCCCAGTACTCAGGGTGTTCGTATAAGGGGGGTGGTACAAGAGCTAGACGATCTAGTTGGCGTACTTGATTAAACCTTGCACCTCCCACTAATATACCATCCATTCGACATTCTGATCCCGATGTCTCATTAGGGACACATGGGATATTTATGCCTCTCATGTTTTCACAACCCTATACATCTAAGCCTCCTCACCTGTCTGTACCATATCCGATTATGATCCCCACTCCCCATCCAGTATTCGGCCAGCCACCCCTATCATATTTTTTAACTTTTGCTTCCTTCTCTCCAGGATTTTATATTCCATCTTCTTCGACTCCTGCTCCACTAGAGTCTGTCCCTGTGGAGCATAAATTGGGGCCCACTCCACCTGTACAGGGTTTTCATTCATTTTTTTTAGATCCATCGACACCCATTGATCATACTACAAAAGTTATACTTATACAACCCTATCAAAGTTTTACACCATTATTGATTTTAATTATAACATGTATTAATAAAATATTTGTTTTTCTTTCATAACAGATACATATACTGATAAGAGTAAGGGGCGGGGGTGTACATGCATGCGTGCAGTGTGGAACCTCCACACACAGTTGATAGTGGACTAAAATAGAGATCGTCAAATGATTAAAAAAACTGGGCAGCAATTTTAGAGTTTTTTGGAGACGCTTTCTAAATACTCTGGAAGCATTCTTGTCAGACCGCTCTCATGGAGAAAGTTGTCAAATGAAGTCAAGGATAAATCTTGGGTAGAGATATGGGTAAAAAAGATGTTGTATTGAATGAAATATATTATTTTTTATTTATATGAATTAATATTTTTGAGTGACCTTCAGTTTATTTTCCCTGATGGTGAGGGTACACAGCAAGAACATCTAAAAGATTTAGGTGAGATTTGGTGATCTTATAAGCACGAGTTATATATTGGTTGGCATGATAGAATTGGAATAGAGTTATAGGAAATCCTTGTCATGGATGATTTTCCTTTATAATAATATCTACAGATGATTACTCATTGAATGACTATCCATTTTTATGTATTAATCACATTAGAGGTATTTAAATTATATTTTTATGTTTTTCATTAATACTAATTATTGAATTTTATTTAGGATTCATATGGAAGAAATATAAAAAACTTTGATGATAAAAAATACCTCCACACATTAGAAAAAACTGTGATGCCAGATCATGAGAGGCAGCAGGTATGGCAGTTTATAATTTTTCTTTATGACATGCATTTTATATTGCTTCCTCCATATTTTATTTGATTGATAAAGTTGTTACATAATTTTAGTTATGCAAATAATTATTGGTATCCTATTTCTAATTATGGTTCACAATATTCAATGTCATTGTAGATTCATAAATTGAATATAGAAGGACGTGTGCCTCAAGAAAAACTATTTTGCTCGAGTAGAAGGAAGAAAGATGGGGGGCCAATTAATAAACTGACTCAGCAGTAGATTGTATGTTTTACATTATAGATTTAAAATTTTAATCTCTATTTTTTAACTTAATAATATATTTATATTTGTAAAAGGTATCATTAGAGGCCCTTTATTCCCAGGAACCGGACAATTTTTCACCAAACGATCACTTACATCAAGTGTTGGGAGATGAGCACCATGGTAGAGTACACTGCCGACCTAGGAAGAGTATAGTTCCGATGAGGTATTGGCCCTTATTAGGTATGAGTTGTAGTGACACCAACTTACAGAAGGTTAAGGCATAGGAAGAACATGATAAAAAATGGTCATAGAGAGCGCGGAATAGTCTTCTAGGGAAAACACTGCATTTATGAAACTGTTGGAAGTTTTACGTCCAACACTTCCACCAGAGGCCAACATAGCTTGTGAGAAATATATTTCTTCAATGAGTTCAATATATAGTGCACCATGTGGTAGTTATAGTGGTGGTCGAGATGTTGGAGAGGAGGAGAATGAGGTGGAGGAGGAGTAGGGTGAAGAAGAGGCTGAGGCAGAGGAGGAGGGTGAGGAGGAGGCCGAGGCAGAGGAGAAGGGCGATGAGGAGGCCGAGGCAGAGTACGAGGGTGAGGAGGATGGCATTGAATATGGCGGGGATGATGATGGGGATGACAATGAGGATGAGGGTGAGGATGATGATGAATGTGATGATAATAATGGTGATGAGGGACAGATTGATCCAGTACATTTTTTACAGATATTATCGACCTCTAATATTTATTGATTTGTTGTGCCTAATAAAATGTGTGATTTGGTAGGTCACATTTTTTTATTTTTTATCTATAAATAATATAACTTTACTTAAAGATTTTTTTTGACTAGTTCAACCCTCCCCTAGATATCCCCCACCCCTGTGGATAGCCCGCCCACCCCCCTGGACACCTCGTACCACCCTGGATAGCCCCGCCACCCCTGTTGTAACCCCCCAACCCCAGTTACCTAGATTCGTTGCATTATTACATAAAATTTTCATGATACAAGGAATCATATCCTAAAAGACTGATCAGTTTAGTATCCTTGTAAGTACTAGATACATGCATATGTTTTACATCACATCATGAAATAAAAAAACAACATTGTGTTCCTATTGAACACACTTATATCCCTTATCATATTCCTGTAGGTTATTCGTAATATACTTCATTGTATCCTAGGAAAAATAAAATATAAGTACGCGGTGATCAAAGATGCTCAGTAAGGATAACAATATAGTAGACATTGTGGTAAATAAGTACAAACATTTAAGGAAACGTATAATAATAGAACACAATCCTTTTAATCTTAAACTTCAATATAATATTTTAAAGATAAATCAAATAATGTCAGTTACTTATTCACATGGATATTCTACAAGTAGAATAATCATATGTAATACAAATATCCAATTTTATAATGACATAATGCATAATTCCAAACTTCAAAACCACATAGTCAAGGCCTTGTGCCAAGACTAAAAATAAGATTTTGTCAAGGCCTTGTTTCAAGACACTAGTTTGTCTCACGAGACCAACCGATGCATCGAGGAGCTATAGTCGGCACCACCCGTCACTTACTAAGTCAAATACATTCTTCATATGAAAAGGTTGAAACATAACATAAACATTCATATTAAAACTAGCATACAAAATGTCAATACTTTAACCATATACCATGAATGGTATAAAAATAACACATCCATGGTAAAAAATATCACAAAACCTTCAGTAAAATATGGAATATTTGTATCATAATAAATCAATCTCAATAAAGAATAAAATTCACTGAAGGATATTAAAATAGATGAAAATAGTCATTAAAACTATTTGAGATAAATATCCCCTTTTTCTTGAAAAAATTTAAATATGGCACTATTTATCAAAGAAGTCGTTTAAAAGAGATTTTTTAATCAAAGTGTCCCATACCACATTCAAATTTTTAAAAGGAATTTTAATTTCAAAACATTTATTCCATATAAATAAATACTTAGAAACATTTTTAAAATATGGACATTAATGAGATAGAATTAGAAGAATAAATATTTAAAACAATGAAAGCAATATTTTAGTTATAGAGTTCCTAACCAAATAAGAGACACTTAAATACAAGTAATTGAGGAATAACAGTAATCAAAAAATTATAATATCATGAGAATAATGGGATTCATGATATTATATTTTAAAGGATAGTATATACACCATATAAAAGTGATTTGGTTCTTAACGATAATGATGTCTCAATGGAATGTAAATTGAGACAACATCCCTTATTAAAAACTTTATCCTTAGATTAAGGATAAATCAATTAAATAATAATGTGTGAAAAATATAAATAAAATCAATATGATTGGATATTTAATGTAAATAAATAATAGGACATTCACTCGTGTTCTTTTTAAGACAAAACCAATGACTTGGGTGTTTAACTCAATGAATGGAAATTGAGTAAAAATTACTCTTATCAAGTTCATATAGATGACTTGTGAATTTATCCATGGAGTGATTATGTGTATCAAACGTATATCCACACAAAGGGGAGTGGAAATTACAACATAAAGAAATAAATAGTGACTCCACACATATTCATATCATGACATAATTAAGAATTAGAAGATTAACCCATGTAATAAAAATTGGGTTAAAAGGTTCCCTTACCGATTTGGTAAATTACGAAACATACAACCCATGAAAGAAGGATCATAAAATTAAGATGTAAATACCCATAAATTGAATTATATTACATAATGAATAAAATCTTTGGTAGTACATACACCACACAAAAGGAAATAGTGGCAAATATAGCATGAATCTCACGAGAATAAAAAGTGAGATAAAAATACCTTACCATGTTGTAATCAATAGAGGCATATGTAAAAACGTTAATAAACACCAAATGATTCACATACTAACATGAATTTAAATATAATCATGATAATATATATCAAATGGCTATACAAAACACACCACATGAAATAAATTAGTGGTGAACAATGGAAATCTCACGGAATAAAAAGTGAGATAAGAAACCCCTTACCAAGTGGTAATCAATTGAGTTGTAAGACCAAAATTTAATAACCACCAAATGAATCACATAATACCATGAATATAAAAATAATCATGATAATATATATCAAATGGAAGTACACAATATACCACATGAAATAAATAAGTGGCGAACAATTGAAATCTCACAGAATTAAAAGTGAGATAAGAAACCCCTTACCTTGTCATTTTACTTAGTATAGAGTAATTTAACCTCATATATAATGGTGAAATTATTTCTATTAAAATATATAAGAACCAAATACATAAATATGATATCATATATGATCTTATTATATTTCTTTGTTAATAATATTTTATTAGTATCATCGTTTTAGGTGTTTAATGATTCGTTTTACTTTATACGTTTGGTTACGTAAGCCTTGTTTTTTATGGATATGATGTATTTGATTAATATAAATAATTAAATTAAGTTTATAAAAATTATTTTTAATCATAAAATGAAAATTGTTCTTGAATGATTACGATGCGGAATTAATCTCATCACGTTTGTGGAGACGGTAATCTGTACGTATGCACGAGCGACAATATCATTATATTGATGGTGAAATAGTTTGTAATTGGATGGTATATCATATATAAAGAATCATTGACATGTTATATTTATTTTTTACATCATTTGTAAAAATTATTATACCCATCCAAATAATGAAGTGTTCGAATAACAAAATACACCACGATGTGGAGATGATAAGCCGTACGTACACACATATGGTGACTTTGTCATTTATAGTATGGATAGTATAACGAATATGGTTGTGCCATATTTATAATAACATCACAGTATGTATAAGTTACTATATTTATTATTTTGGTATGGAAACAAAAAATAAAGAGGAAGTGGAAGAAGAAAAGAACTTGAAAGAGGGTGGGGAAATTATTACCTCTTCCTCGGGTGTTTCCTTTTTAGTTGATCAAAAGGGATCTATAGATTGGCTTTATGATCAAAGTAAGGACTCTAGGTTTATTTTAGGGAATTTATGAGGATATTTAGGCAGGGTTTGGTATAGACAAATGGATTTTGAGGTGTAAAATTAAGAGAAGGGTAAGTACTCTTTTATAAGAGAGATGAGGGACACTTTAGGTAAACCTTGACATATTATTTTATAATAAAATAATATTCGGTTTCTAATGGCTCCAAAATGATTTATTTAGAAGATAAGGTGGGTATGGGTCTCAAACCTCTCAACTAATAGGTTTTAGACATGTTTACTTTACCATTTTAACCTTATCTTTTATATTTAACTCTTAGTTAAATAGTTTAACTTTTACCGTGTCTCCTTGTATTCTTACACTATACAGTTGATAACCTTACTCTAAACATACAATAGAACCTCAAGTGGTTCATTAATGACATATATATTATTATTTAATCCCTTTGGCCGAACCTTAGGCTTTTTGAAATATCATATCAACCAATAATATAGTATTTGTCTTAAAAACTCATTTATGTCAATTTTGACATTGTTTAGTATTTTGTTTTTGTGAAAATAATATAAGCATTATTACTTAAAACAAAAATTATTTAATCAACCCTAAAATGTCATATTATCCTAGAAAATTAGTTTAATTTATCAAATGTCTCAAATTAAATTTATTTGGATATTTATAATATCAATTATTTTAATCTTTCATTAATAAGGTAATTATTGCATCATTATTGTGTCATAAATAAATTTAATTATTTAATGAACAAAAATTATAAATAAAATACCATTATGTAGGAAATATTTTCATATTTCTAATGAATATTTATATTTGAATTTATCTTATTTATAACCCTATATTAAAAATGGTTTAGTTATTAAACTATGAATTTTACTCTTTTTACTCTTCTTTAAATAAAATAATAATAAACATCCAAATCTAATCCATGTGGACCAAAGCAGATTATATATTTTTCCTAAGCTTGTTTTTGGTCGAATTAAATTTATCCAATAGATTTAGAACATGTGTTAGGGTAATTATGATATCATTTTTACCCCTAATTACCTTATTTAATTTTAACTATGGTAAATAAAAGTCTAAAGTTACTATTCAAAAAAATTTATTTCCATCATATTGAACCAAATTATACTTACTAATGTAAACCATGTCTTTTGTAAATTTTAAATTCTACTCACAGAAGCAGTAAAATTATGTTTTATGCAAATTTGCAAATGCTTCTAAAAGGTGGGTAAAAGACGGTAAAAAGTTCAATAAAATTTTATAATATAATTTTTATATAAAATTACTCAAGGGAATTAAATTGATCTTATATAGGTATTATATATCTATTTTGACTTAAAATAAATTTAAACAAAAAGTTGGTTTTATACTATAATGCAGTGTTTTTCACTATTCATCAAAAATTGAATATTTTCAGAAAAATACAACAAATCACTCTAAGCTAATTTTGATATTCCAAATTAAAAAACTGAATTCTATTTCATCAAATTAAAAACATATAAGTTGCATTAATTAATTTAAAATTATTTTCTGTTGCTGAAACCAAAAATAGGGTTTTTAAAAAGTATAAACTATTAAAATATTAACATGTGTTTTAGTCAAATTTAAATTTGAAAATACTTATAATTACCTACATTGTATTAAATGAAAAAAATATAATCTAATTATTCTTCCAAACCATTCAAATTCAAAATTTAACCCTATAAATTATTTCTATTAAAAAAGTTGTTTTCAATTAAAATTTAGTATTTTTCAGTATTCATCAAAATATGAAACTTATCAGAAAAGTACCAAAAATTAATTCAAAATAAATTTTTATATATAAATTCTAAAGAAGAATTTAGTTTCATTAAATTGAATATATAAAAGTGTCAAATATTTGTTTTAAAAGGGTTTTCCGTTAGAATGTGGTAAAATTTCATTTTTAGAAAAATACTTCTTTTATCTGAAAAAATGAATTTGTTCTTATATTATGTCTAAGAAAACCATAATATGGATTCTAAAATTATATATAGTATATAAAAATCAAAATTCAGTTAATATTATTTATAAATACTTTTGAATTTCTAGTTTGGTAAGTCTTGGTGCACTCAAACTCGGCATTTCATGTAGCGCAAGCTATTGAATTTCTTAAAATAAAATAACTTACTATGAAAACATGGTGTGTTACATTCTTCCCCCCTTTTAAAAATTGTGTCCTATCAATTTTCAAATTGGGCATAGGAACTTCATTGAAAGTACCACATCGAAAAGAGATTCAATAAAACTATAACATTAAAAGAAAGAAAGCGAAGTGCAAAGGTCACCTGAGAAAACCCATACTAGGATTCCATGTAGGAAAACATGTATATGGAAGATAAAATAAGTGTCAAGTTCTGATGGAGAGTGATAGAAAACATGATAAAAAGAAAATTAGCAACAATAAAACCACAAACATGTGATGGGATAAACATTCATTAGTTTCCCAGTAGGAAAAGTAAACGGACAAATTTTTTTTGTATTAAGTTCCATTTTATAAATTTGAGGAATTTATTTATGAGATTGACAAATAATATAAAGAGATATACTTTCTTTTTATGTAGATTTTCGTCCTTTAATAAATTTTTACCACTAAATCATATTTTTTTCAAATGATGAGTATTCAAGATGACTTGGTCACACCTGAAGCACTGGAATCAACTTCTAGAGAGTCACATGATCCACAAAGGATAAAATATATATTAACATTGTCTTTAGAGATTAACCAAAACCAAGATAGTTATTACAAGATCAGATGACCCGCAAAAAAATAATCCTTTAGAGAAATAAATATTAATCATAATTTCTAAAATTTAACAAACAATACCAAAAGTTTAATAAATATCATTCAATAAACAATTGTCCTTACAGTTTTTCAATATAATACATACTAATATTGAAACCCAAAAATTAGAATAATTTGATTACATAGTCTTCCTAATTAAATTTTATCTCCTAATAACGTTGACTAATATTAAAGTCACATACAAAAAGTAATAAACCTAATCACATATTCTATATGATAGGTTAATAATTTCCATAAATAACCCAAATTGCTATAAATCCACAATAAAAACATAGATAAAAATACAACATTACTCCTCACATTAAATCTCATAGTATTCTATTTTCCTTAGGCATATAGTATTCCCAACATAGCGAACATCTTCAAAAATAACATTTATCACTTAATCACCACATCATTTTCCTATAGTTTGTATATCCATTTGATAAGACATAAGATCCCAAATAGACTTATTCTTCATCAATTAAATCATTTAACTAAAAAAAATTAGTCACACTAACTAGGGACTTTACGTAGTCCAGTGGTAGATGACAAATCCAAATTGCACTCTAATTGTGGGTTCGATTCCCATATCTTTGTATGACGTGACGGGTTTTCACATGGTATGTGTGTTGTCCTTTTTCAAAAACTATATTTTATAACATTCTCAAAATGAGAAAAATTATTTAAAACAACCATAAAATAATGTCACCACAAATTTTATATCATACCTCACATTTTCATCCCAAAATTTAATAACTTTTAATTTCCTCAAATTAAAGGATCATATAAACCCAAATGGTTATTTATAACCATAATAGAAATTATAATTATTCCTAAAATAGCATTTTAACATAACTAACTACAGGGTTACACATACAAGAGAAAAGTTTTCAAATGTAATCCCATCAATAAAGAGAACTAATACTTTTAAACAGTTATCTATCCATTTATTTCCACATAATTTATTCCTTGACCAAGAGGTTATCCTAAAGAATATGGCATTCACTTGAGTAATGCCCAGGTCCCCTACATTTATAGAAAATTATTGTAAATGGATTCTTGGGATCACTTTTATTTTCTTCCAGGGTACTCTTCATTTTTTCTCAGCAATTCTTTACTTCATGTCCTTCTTTCCCACATATAAAGTATTTATTTGTTCCATTGAGACACTTTCCTAGGTGTATCCTTCCATATTTTCGGAATTATGGAATTTTATATTTCTTTTCTCTATGGTCTCCACTGCTGGAACTCTTATTAATCCCCACCTTTCTCTTCTTTTTTGAGTGCAAGAGTTGGTTAATATATATGTTGTTGATCATATTTTTGGAAAACAGATTCAACATGAAAATAATATCTTTTACACCTATCAAAAATCAATTTCGTTGCTCATTTCCACCACTGTTACCACCTTGTACATCATGTTCAATATTACTAAGACTTCCTTGGAATCCAGCCATTGAATAACACAAGAAATCATAATGTTAGTCATAAAATAATTTAGAGAATATAGTAACACCTTTTTTTAATCTAAAACACCTTAGGATAAACCAAGTATATTTATTCTTATCTTATATTAAAATCCATAAAATCTTCTTGTAAATAAAATGTGAATTATCCTAAACATATCCCCTAGGAGTGTCCTAATCAAGAGTGTAGCATGGCCTGTTGTCGTGTACCAGGTTACCCTAGGTCAATCCTGAAACTCCTTGTCGGAGTTTTCACTCCTAGGTACATCTATGCCAGAGCCTCCTCTACCTTCTTATATCCAGATAGGGATGTATTTCTTGGAAAACCCACATAATTTTTACATCACCAAAATTTTTGGATGTTCTTAAATACTAATACTCAATGTCTATCTTAGGGTAGTGTTCCCTAATTAGAGTTTTTTCTAAATCTTTCTTCCACGGTTTGTAATAAACTTCCTCTGATACCAACAGTAACGCCCCGACCCCAGTTACCCAAATTCGGTGCATTATTACATAACATTGGCATGATATAAGGAATTATATCCTGAAAAACTGATCAGTTTAGTATCCTTGTATGTACTAGATACATACATAAGTTTTATATTACATCATGAAATAAAAAAACAACATTGTGTCCCCGTTGAAAACTCTTATATCCCCTAGCCTATTTATACAGGTTAATCGTAATATACTTCTTTGCGTCCTGGGAAAAATAAAACATAAGAAATCAGTGAGCTCAGATGCCCATTAAGGGTAACAATTTAACAGAAACTGTGATAAATAAGAACAAACATTTAAGGCAATGTATAAGACTAGAACACAAGCCTTTTAAACATAAACAACATAATATGGAAAAGATAAATCAAATAATTCCATTTACTTATTCACATGGATATTCTACTAGTTGAATAATCACTAGTAATATCAATAGTCAATTTCATAATGATGGAATTCATAATTACATACTTCATAACCAAATAGTCAAGGACTTGTTCCATGACTAAAAATAAGATTTTTTCAAGGCCTTGTTCCAAGAGGCTAGATTGTCTCATGAGACCTACCGATGTATCGAGGGGATATAGCCAGCTCCACCCATTACTTACTAAGTACAATACATTTCTCATGTAAATGGGTTGAAACATATAATAAACATTCATATTAAAACTATCATACTAAATTTCAATACTTTAACCATATACCATGAATGGTATAGAAATAACACATCCACGGTCAAATATATTACAAAACATTCAAAACAATATGGAAGATTTGTATCATAATAAATCAACCACAATAAATAATAAAATACACTGAAGGATATTGACGTAGATGAAAATATTCATTAAAACTATTTTAGAGAAATAAACCCTTTTTCTTTAAAAACATTAAATGTCGCAATATTTATCAAAGAAGTCGTTTAAAAGAGATTTTTGAATTTAAGTGCCCCATACCACATTGAAACTTTTCAAAGGAATTTTAATTTAAAAACATTTATGTAATTATAAATAAATACTTAAAACCATTTTTAAAACATGGACATTAATTAGAATGAATTAGAAGAATAAATATTTAAAACATTTAAAACAATATTTTAGTTAAAGAGTTCTTAACTAAATAAGAGATGCTTGAATACAAGTAATTGAGTAAAAAATTAACAAAAAAATTATAATATCATGAGAATAAAGGGATTCATGATATAATATGTCAAAGGATAGTATATACAACATATAAGAGTGAATTGGTGCATAATGACAATGAATTCTCAATGGAATGTAAATTGAGATGAAATCAATTATAAAAAATTGTATCCTTAGACTAATAAAAAATAAATTACATAATAATGTGTGAAAAATATAAATACACTCAATATTATTGTATATTCAGTTTAAATCAATCATAGTACATTCACACATGTTCTTTTTAAGACAAAACTAGTGACTTGGATGTTTAACTCAATAAATGGAAATTAAGTTAAAATTACTCTTATCAAGTTCATATCAATGACTTGAGAATGTATCAATGGAGTGATTATGTGTATCAAAATTATATCCACAAAAAGGGGAGTAGAAATTACAACATAAATAAATCAATAGTGATTCCATACATAATCACAACATGACATAATTAAGAATTAGAATATTAACCCAAGGATTGGAAATTGAGTAAAAAGGTCCCCTTACCGATTTGGTAACTTACGAAACATAAAACCCATGAAAGAAGGATCATAAAATGAAGATTTAAATACCCATAAATTGAAGTATATTACCCAATTAATACAATCTTGGGCAGTACATACACCGCACAAAAGGAAATAGTGGAAAATAATGCATGAATCTCACAGGAATAAAAAGTGAAATGAAAATCTGTTACAACATTGTAATCAATCGAGTCGTATGAACAAAAGTTAATAACCACCAAATTATTCACATAATAACATGAATATAAATAGAATCATTATAATATATATCAAATGTCTGTACATAATACACCACATACAATAAATTAGTGGCGAACAATGGAAATCTCATAGAATTAAAAGTGAGATAAGAATCACCTTACCATGTCGTAATCAATAGAGTCATATGAAAAAAAGTTAATAACCAACAAATTAATCAAAAAATTCCATGAATATAAATATAATCATGACAATATATATCAAATGTAAGTACACAATACACCACATGCAATAAATAAGTGGCGAACAATGGAAATATCACGGAATTAAAAGTGAGGTAAGAAACTCCTAACCTTGTACTTTTCCTTAGAATAGGGTAGGTTAACCTTCTGTATAATGGTTAAATCATTGTTATTAAATTATAAAATAACCAAATACATAAATATGATATCATATATGTTCTTCTAATAATTCTTTGTTAATAATATTTCAGTAGTATCATCATTTTGGGTGTTAACTGATTCATTTTCTTTTATATTCATGGTTACACAAGCCATGTTTGTTACAAATATGATGTATTTGATTAATATACCTAATTATATTATGTTCATAAACATTATTTGTAATCATAAAATGAAAATTATTCTTGAATGATTACGATTGGAAATGAATCTCATCATGTTTGTGGAGACGGTAATTCGTACGTACGCACGGACGACAATATCATTATATATATGGTGAAATCATATGTAATTGGATGGTATATAATATATAAATAATCATTATCATGTTATATTTATTATATACATATCTTATACTCCTTATTATACCCATCCAAATAATGAAGTGTTTGAATAACAAACTACACCACGATGTGGAGACTGTAAGCTGTACGTACGCACATATGGTGACTTTGTAATTTGTGGGATGGATAGAATAATGAATATGGTTGTATCATATTTATAATAAAATCACAATATGTATAAGGTATTGGATTTATTATTTTGGTATATAAGCAAAAAATAAATAGGAAGTGGAAGAAGAAAAAAACTTGAAAGATGGTGGTGAAATTATTACCTCTTCCTCGGGTGTTTCCTTTTGAGTTGATCAAAAGGGATCCATAGGATGGATTTATGATTAAATTAAGTACTCTAGTATGATTTTAGGGATGTTGGGAGAATTTTTGGGACGGTTTTGGCCGAGAAAAATGGCTTTTGTGGTGTGAAATTAAGATAAGGGGAAGTACCCTTTTGTAAGAGAGGTGAGAGTCACTTTAGGAAAACCTTGAAATGTTATTTTATAATAAAATAAATTTCGGTTTATAAAGGCTAAAAAATAATTTATTTTTAATATAAGGTGGGGATGGGTCTATAAAATCTCATAAAATATGTTTTAGACAAGTTTATGTTACCATTTTAACCTTATCTTTTAGATTTAACTCTTAGTTAAATAGTTTAACTTTTACCGTGTCTTCTTGTATTCTTACACTATATGGTTAATAAACTTACTCTAAACATCAAAGAGAACCTAAAGTGGTTCATTAATGAAATATGTAATATTATTTAAGCCCTTTGGACGAACCTTATATTTTTAAAAATATTATAACAACCAATAATATAGTATTTTTTTAAAAACTCATTTATGTCAATTTCGACAATATTTATAATTTGGTTTTTGTGAAAATACTAATAGCATGATTACTTCAAAAAAAATTATTTAATCAACCAAAACATGTCATATTAACCTATAAAAGTAGTGGAATTCATCAAAAGTCTCAAATTACATTTATTTGGATATTTATAATATCAATTATTTTAATCTTTCATTAATACGGTAATTTCTGCATCATCATTGTGTCATAAATAAATTTAATTATTTAATGTCTAAAAAATATAAAGAAAATTTAATTATGTATTAAATATTTTTAGTTTTCTAATTAATATTTATAGTCTAATTTATCTTATGTATAACACTATATTAAAAATGGTTTAGTTATTAAACATTGAATTTAACGCTTTTAACTCATCTTTAAATAAAATAATAATAAATGTCCTAATCTAATCCAAGTGGACCAAAGAGAATAATATTTTATCCCTAAGGTTGTTTTTGGTCTAATTACACTTATCAAATAGAATTAGAACATGTGTTAGGGTAATTATAATATCATTTTTACCCTTAATTACCCTATTTACTTTTAACTGTGGTAAATAAAAGTCAAAAGTTACAATTCACCAAAATTTATTATCATCTTATTGAATAAAAATTTTCGTACTAATGTCAACTGCGTCTCTTGGATATTTTAAATTAAACACACAGAAGTAGTAAAATTATGTTTTATTCAAATTGGAAAATTTTCTTAAAAGGTGGCTAGGAGATGGTAAAAAGTTCAATAAAATTTTATACATCTAATTTTATTATAAAATGACTCCAATGAATTACATTGAACTTATATAGGTATTATATATATATATTTAGATTTAAAATAAATTTAGAAAAAAATTATAATTATTTAAATAAAAAGTTGGTTTTCAACTATAATGGTGTGTTTTCACTATTCATTAAAAATTGAATGTTTTTAGAAAAATACCAAAAATTAAACCTAAAGTAATTTTGGTATTCCAAATTGAAAAATGATTTCTATTTTACAAAATTCAAAACATAGTAGTTGAATTAATTAATTTAAAATTAATTCCCATTGTTAAAACCGAAAAGCGGGTTTTTAAAAAGTAAAAACTATCAAATGATTGACATTTGTTTATGTCAAATTAAATATGAAACTACTTATAATGACCTAAATTGTATTAAATGATAAAAATATAATATAATTATACTTTAAAACCATTCAAATACATAATTTATCCCTATAAATTATTTCTATTAAAAATGTTGTTTTCAAATAAAATTTAGTATTTTCCAATATTTATCAAAATATGAAAGTTATAAAAAAAGTAACAAAAATTTATTCAATTTTTTTTTCTATCCCAATTCTAAAGAAGAATTTAATTTTATTAAATTCAATATATAAAAGTTTCCAATATTGGTTTTAAAAGGGGTTTCCATTAGAAGGTGGTGAAATTTCCTTTTTGGAAGAATACTTCTTTTGTCTAAAAAAAATGAATTTGTTCTTATATTATGTCTAAGAAACACATAATATGGATTCTAAATTTATATGGAGTATATAAAATTTAATATTCAGTTGATACTATTCATAACCGCTTTTGAACGACTAGTTTGTTAAGTTGTGGTGTGCTCAAACTCGATGTTGCATGTAGCGCAAGCTATTGAATTATTTTAAAGAAAATAAATTACAATGAAATCATGGGGTGTTACACCTGTGGATAGCCCTCCCACCCCTTGAACAGCCCCTCCCCCAGTGGAATTGCCCCCCCCCCCACGCCACCCCTATGGACAACCCACCCACCCACCATGATATCGTCGACCCCCTGGATAGCAATGACATCCCCGTGGACAACCAACCCACACCCTAGACAGCTCCTCCCCCTTGGATACCCCCCACCCCCATGGACAACCCTCCCACCCCCTGAACACCCCCTACCGCCCTGGACAGCCCGCCCACCCCCTAGACACCTCGTACCCCCTAGACAACCCTGCACACCCCCTTGAACACCATGGGCACCCAGCCACCCCCCAAAATGGCCCACCCACCCCCTTGGACACCATGTACCCCCTGGGCATCCTCCCCCTCCCCCACCCCCATGGATAGCCCGCCCACCCCCATGGATAGCCTTCCCACCACCCTGGACTCCCCCCGACTCCCCTGGACAGCCCCACCAACCCTGTGGACAACCCCCACCCCCCGTGGATAACCCCCTTTCACATCCCCCACCCTCGTGGACAGCCCCCCCTAAACACCCCTACCCCTTGAATTACCCCGCCACCCCATGGAAAGGCCGCCCACCCCCTTGGACACATTGTACCCCCTGGACAGCTTCGCCCACCCCCTGGACCCCCTGTACCACCCTGGGAAGCCCCCACCCCCGTGGATAGCCCCCACCCCCATGGACATCCCTCCCACCCCTTGGAAACCTCGTACCCCCCTGGACAGCCTCGATACCCTCGTTGATAGCCAACCCACCCCCTGGACACCCCATCCCCCCTGGATAGCCTCCCCACCCCCACCACCATTGACAGCCCACCCACCCTCGTGGACAGCCCACCCATCCCTGGACACCACCTACCCCCCTCGACAGCCCCTCCACCCCCATGGAAAGCCCTACCACCCCCATGAACACCCCCTCCTCCCATGGATAGCCCCCACCCCTTTGACAGCCCACCCACCCCCATGGACACCCATACCCCCTAATATCTCTGCCACCCTCATGGATAGCCTGAACGCCCCTAGACACCTCGTATCCCTCTAGACAGCCCCACCCACCCCCTGGACACCTCGTAACCCCCTGGACAGGCCCCACCCTCGTGAATAGCCCTGCCCAAACCTAGAAACCTTGTACCTCCTGAACATCCCCTCCACCCCCGTGGACAGCCCCCACCCCCTTGACACCTCGTACCCCTTGGATCGGAAAACCATTGTAGAGACCCGAATCTTGACGTACATGGAAATTACATTACTTTTGCGGAATACTTAATACATAAAAAAACAGACACACAAGGACCGTAATAGTTTAGTGTCTTTGGAAACTTGGAAAAATAATCTTCTAATCGTGGTAGATCTTCAACATATCCTATAAAGATCTTCCCCTTTTGTTTTCTAACCTAAAACCTTTTTATATATCCTGGGGAAAAGAAAACATATAAAGGGTGATCTCAAATGCTCAGTAAGGGTAATCATGGATGAAATAAAACAAATCATATACATTTGAACTTAAAAACATGAACATAATGTTTAAACATCAAAATCTTGAGCAATGACATAAAATATGGTAGTACATAAGGCATAGATCATAAAGAAACATTAATCATGATAAAATAGCATGGGAATAAAACATGTAATTATTGAACAACATTAAGCACATGATATGATTTTAATATTAGCCAAGGCATTGCTGCTAAGACCATCTTAGTGGACAAAGTCCCTTACTGAACCGGGTTTACTTGCCTTTACAGCCCTGTATTACTGAACCAGATTTACCTGCTATTTCAGCCATGTCTATCTCATGAGATATAAATCTTTACCCAATGCATTGGAAGGAGGTATAGGTCACACCCATCTCATAATGAAATCATTCTTACTTGTGCCACAAAATAAACATACATCATTCACAATAACCAAACGAATAAAATGTGTTTCATAAACATCATCCCATCATCAAACAATCCATATAAAAGAAATGGATATCATTTCATAATAAGAAAAGTTAAACCATGTAAATCACAGAGAAATTATACTTAAAACATACACATATGAAATAATGTCATCTTAGATGGAAAATGGTTTTGATAAAACACTTGAAATGAATTCTTAAAGAAAATATCATTTCTTCTTTAAAATCATTTTCTTTTCACAAAATGTCATGCATTTTTAAAATAAAAGGATTTTGTTGAAAATAGTCATGAAATATTTTGGAGGAAGATTCATGAAAATATGGCTTTATAAAACCGTAAAAATACTTTCATGACATATAAGTTAAAAAAAACATTCTTCTCATACTTTTTTTCGGAAAAGTGAAAAAGTACCTCGTAAAAGAAAGATTCCTTACACACCATGTAGTAAAAGTCAAAATGGGTAAAAATGACATTAAACATACATGAAACCATTTTTTAAATCAGGGACATGGATGAAAGATATATCCCCAGTAAATACTTACGAATAAACAATCTCGGATAAGAATGATATTGGAATAATTATTCCTTACCTTAGGTCCGATATGCTTCGTATGTATCTGAACATTCAGTATAATGATTTAAATAATGTCATTGACTTATTAAAGAATCATATTCATTGTTATGATATCATATATGGTTTACTTAAGACTTTATATTACCTGTTCTTTTGTATATCTCATGTTAAAGCAATGTTTTGGGTAAAATCAACTTATTTATCATACGTGTTTGGACTCATTGTTATTGATGTTATTATTACTTATATTGTCATGACCCGTCCTCGGGGCCCGTGCCATGACTACCCCAAGCCCGCCTTCCATAGGCCAGGGGCTGGCGAATAGCACCAAGGTGTAAATCGCAACAAAAAGGGAAGGCATTGCCTTTGAAAAGTAAACAAGAACCACAGAGTAAGCAAGCGGAAAAGTAAACACTAAGTAAAAACTGTAACAAGCTGTGCTGAAAGTAAAAGGGGCCGGAAATACAAGCCGAAATGTAAAGTACAACTGAAAGGGGAAAACAACAATTGAAAAGAAAAGTCGCAGCATCGAGCCGTCCTCTGAAGGTTCCACCTGAAAGGTGGGTATGGATAGCCTCCACAGCTCCTCGGTCCAGTCGTCCGCTCCGAGTATGTCCCGCCCAGTGGTCCACCTCTAGGTACCGTCCTGCTCCGCACGCCTCCACCACGATTAGTGTTGTCCGTCATCTGCAACCAACACAACGAATTGCGGTCATAACCCATGCAGGGGTGATTATAAGCTACTCAGTAGGGACCTCGAGACCACCGAAGGTCTCCCAGAATGCACAAAGGAACGATACAATCACGAAGTAACATCCGACACGACTTAGGTATATGCCCATACATATACCTAATTCATCAATTCCAATTCGGCTCCAACGTCCGAGCCCATGCACAACCCAGTCCACACAGGAAAGCAAAACGTAAACCCACACAGGATAGCACAACATAATCCACAAATGAGAGTAAACAGTAAATCCACACAGGATAGCTCAACACAATCCACATAGGATAGCTCAACACAATCCACAAAGGATAGTAAACAGAATTCAGCTCACACAGGTATACTTATTTCGGATGACGATAAAGATGATCACTGATCCATCTAAGTCGTCGGACCCACAAAGGATCGATAGGTACTAACCCCCGCAAAGACCCACACAGGATCGGGCCCACACAGGACCTGTAGGCGTTGGCTCACACAAAACTGCTGAGCGCTGACCCACAAAGGATCGGACCCACACAGGATCGGGCCCACACAGGACCTGTAGCACTAACCCGCAAGGGATCGCTGAGTGCTGTAGTCGTCGCAGTCCACTGAGGATATCTGCACAGTCGTCGCTGCAGTCCACTAAGGATCTCTGGACGGTCGTCGGCGCAGTCCACTGAGGATCTCTGCATAGTCGTCGCTGCAGTCCACTAAGGATCTCTCCACAGTCGTCGCTGTCGAAGTAGCAGTCGCAGCCAGCTCTAGGGTTCCCGCAGACAGCAAGCTCGTTCGGGAGGGTCCACTCCACGAGCCGAGAGTCTGATACATCAACTGACACAAAGTCTGAGGTTGATGTATCCAAAAGTTCCGTATCGTCAACAGGAACTCAACGTCATAGACGGCACGTCAATCGGACGCCCGGTCCGAGAGTTATTGGGTTTTTCGTCCCAGGGGCCCGGTTGGTTTTTAAGGCAAAACCAACCCGACCGTACTCCACCTACGTCCAAATCTCGGGCGGAGTATGCCAAAAGATCCGTCTCACATAGAGGAATCCACCAAAGCTGACGGTACATCAATCAGACGTCTGTAGCTCAAGATATGAGCGTTTCCGCTCCGAGGGCCCGGTTGGTTTCGTGTACGAACCCACCCGGCCGAACCTAAAGTATTCCAAAACCTTGAGTGCGATATACCAAAACGACCGTCTCAATCCAAGGATTGTGTTTCCGCTGACGGAACGTCATTCGGAGGCCTGTAACTCATGTTAAGGGAAAAAGACCGAAAATAGTTCGAAGATGGGGGGTCCAGGCCCGGCCCGACCCTCCCCCCCCCCTTGGGTCGACCGAACCGGGTCGACCAGACCTGGTTCGGCCCCGCCGGACCCGGTCCGGCCCGGCCAGGGCACGGCCCGGCTGGTCAGACCGGCCTGGCTCGGCTCGTTCGAGCGGCCGAGCAGCTGGACGCCGCCCCCGCGGCTTGGAGGTGCCGCGGCCCCCCGCGTGGGGCCACGCTGGATCAAAGGACGCGGCTTTGCCACGTCCGAGTGCGCAGGACCCACGCGGCCGCGGGTCCGCGGGCACCGCCGCCGCGGCTTCATCCGCGGCGGCCTTGTACGGTGGAGCGCCAGGGCGCCGCTACCCCCGACTGCCAGTACCGCCGCCCCGGCGACCCGCGCCGCCGGTGGCTTCTGCGGGCCGCCGGAGTCGCTCCGGTGGTCCGATTCCGTTCCCTTCTGCGCCGCTGCTCCTCCCGGGACTCATTCTTCACTACAGAACCATCAAACTTCCGTTGCGGCATGTTTCGTCGTCGCCTGTCAAATCCGCACAACAACGAAGAACGGCGGAGGGTTGTCGGGCCGTGTTCGTTTGGGCCGCACCCTCCGTGTTAGATAAAAACAAAGGGAGAAATATATTCAACACATGAATCAACAATTTTAATGGATTAAAATTGTTCTTATGTCCAGGTTCTTCACTTTTAAAAGAAAAGATCACGGGAAAAAGGAATTATTCACAACAACCCCTACCTCGTAGTCGTCGTCGTACACACATTCTTCGCGGATTTGTTCGTCACGGAAGGAGGGGATCGTCGCGTCATCGCGGAAGGGCGTTGCGTCGTCGCAGAATCCGGCGTTGAGTCGGCAAACTCAACGGACCAAGAAACAACAGATTTAAATTAATTATATATAATTAAATATGTGTTTTGGTAAAAAAAACACAAGGGAGATTTAAGAGAAACCTGAAGTCTCTTACCTCAAACAGCTGATCGAAGATTTCATTGCGGAGGAAGAGACGTCGCAGAAAAATGTTGCAAGAAGGGAACGTCGGCATCGTGGAACAAGGCATCGCGTCTTCGATTTCCGCAGGTTCGGCGTTCTTCATCGGAGGTCAGCGTTCTTCGTGTTCTTCGCGAAGGAGGATGAAGGCTCAAGGATTCTGTCAAAGCCTCTCAACATGAATCCTCCAAATGCCGTGTTGGTCTTATTTTATTATTACGCCAACAAACGAAAAAGAGATAAGTAACGACCCATTAAATCGTAGAATTAATTCAATGAAATAAACCGTCCAATTAATTCAACGAAATAAACCGCCCAAACAAATGGTGCATTAATTAATTAAGAAAACGCGTCAGTTGACTTTCATAATGACAGGTTTTTGCGGGTGCGTTACTTAGCGGAAAAGAAACGGCAGGGCTCGTGCGGGCCCCACCTCACAAATATCCTACCAAGAGGGTAGGATATTTCTGGATAGCATCCTATCCGGATCAACTTAGCTTAAGACGCTTTTAAGTGGCTTCAAGTGGCTTCCAAGTGGCTTAAGTGAAATAAAATAAAGTTTGTCGTACAATTATTTTATTTTTAACTTTAAGCCTGAAAATTAAAAACCACAACCGAGCAAACGCATCTCCGGAAGAGGCGTTTCTAAGCAAATATCGGCGCTGAGATTTCATCGGTGCCCTCAGAATTCGATTTCAGGCACCGGTTCAAAAGTTAGAAAAACCCACTCGTCCATTCACTAAACGTACCCGAGCCAAATTTCGGAAAATGATTCCAGGAACACCGAGCCTTGGAATCAGGTGCCATCAGAAACTGCGTTCTTGTAAAATTCCAAAGAAAATTAAGAAAAAAAAATTTCCTTGAAATTTACGGGTCTTTACATATATCAAGATTTAATTACTTCTAGAATGTAAATAATGATTTATATATCATATATATTCATTATATATCCAGCATATACATGTATTTATAATAGTACATAACATATGGAGGTAAGAAATGAAATGCACCATTTATGGAGACGGTAAGCCGTACGTACACATGAAATCTACATTAATTTCTATTTATTATTTTAATGGAATAGTTATATTATAATTACAGTATAATATCACATATAATATCATTAAATCCATTTTTTATACATCCCACATAAGGCATTAATGAATCACATCACTTTGAGGGGGCGGTAGTCTGCACTTCCTCAAATGAGATCATCATATTTACCCACTATGGAAACCATAGAGGATTGATATAATTGGGAAGTAAAGAAGCATAAGAAAATACTAACCATAATATATATCATATATAAATACAGTTCCATCATAATTTCCACCATGAGAGGTGGTAGGAGAAAATCGAACCATCATCGTTTCGTGAGGTGTTAGTTTTCCATCCACATAAACATTATGTTCTTCATACATTAGATAGAGGTTTGTGTAAGTGTAGTTCGAATAATTATCATAACAACATCCTAGTATATTTAGGATACTAGTGTTGTTACAAAAGAAATGATTAAAAAGAGTTTAGGGGTTGGAGAAGTAGAATAAAAGAAAACAACTTAAGAGAAACTGTTACCTTTAATTTGGGTAACTTCCTTTGGATTGAATCAAAAGGACTTCTTGGAGTGCCTTATTCCTAATGTAAGGATCTAAGGGGGGGGGGATAGGGATGTATAAAACTTAATTGGGCAGATTTTGGATGATCCAAATGGCTTGAGAGGTGTGTGGAATTGCATATAAGTGGTCTCCTTTTATAATGGAGAGGAGGGTCTCTTTAGGAAAGTGTGAAAAAATTATTTTATTATAAACTTATCATCGGTTTCAAGAGGTCTAAAACACATTAATGTCAAATATAAGATGACTCATATTCGAAATAAAATCATCCAATAGGAATTTTACAGGTTTTGGATAATATTTTAATCATTATAATCTTATTTATTGAAATCATTTATTAATGAGGTAAATACTGCATCATTATTGTATCATAAATAATTTAATTTATTTGATGTCTAAAAATTATAAAACAAAATACCAAAATGTAGGAAATCGTTTTAGCATTCCAATGAATATTTATAGTCGAAATGATAATTTATATAGCCCCTTATAAAAATTAATTACTAAAAGATTTTTGTTAATGCCAATTTTGTCTTTACATTAAATTAGTTAATCTAATGTGTCATTGTCTTTCATAAGTGCCTCCATGGGGTCCCAAAATAGACCCAAGGATGCCCATGGTCGGCCATTACTCATCCAATAAGGTTAGGAAAAGTTTCAAGGTAATTTTGAATTATTATAATATTCTTTTAACCTTGAATTACCCTATTTACCTTTAATCGTAGATTTTTTTTACCATAGTTAATATTAATAATATCAAAAAATAAAAATAAAAAAAGTAACCTTTTAACATAATTTGGACCCACTAATTCCAAATATGGAATCCATTATTCAAAACTCAAAACACAGAAGTTGCAGTAATTAATTTAAAATTAATCCTGTTGTTAAGCAAATGGGTTTTAAAAGTTAAAACATGGCCAAAGATTGAAATGTTTTTACCTATAAATTCAATGTAAAATTAATGATAATGATATACATTATATTAAATGGTAATGATATATTATAATTATAATTAAAAACCACTCAATATTATAATTTAACCATATAAATTATTGCGATGAAAAAAGTTGTTTTTAATTAAAATATAGCGCATTTTTACTATTCATCAAAATATGAAAGTTACTAGAATAATATGAAAAATTTATCCAAAGTAAATTTTTATATCCTGATTCCAAAGAAGAATTTTATTTTTTCAAATTTAACTTATAAACTTGTCGAAAAATAGGCTTAAAATGGGTGCGCCATTAAAAGGCGGTAGAACTTCATTTTTTAAAAAATACTTCATTTATCCGAAAAACTGATTTTGTTTTCATAACTCATTCTAGAAAATGTGTAAGATGAATTATAATGTTATAAAATTAAAAATTCAGTTAATACTATTCATAACGGCTAGTTTATAATACTATAATAATATATCATTGTTTAGTGAAACCCGGTATTGCGTACTACACACACTAGCGAGGAAGGTTGCTATTGCGTGTAATGCAAGCCATGTTAGGGTTTCCAGTTGTGCCAGAATCCTTGTTTGTTTCGTTATAAAATAATCCAACCATTTTTCATTTATACATGAATATATATATATATACACACTCAATGTTGCGTAGAATGACTATTATCAAATGAACTTGAAATTGTGTGTAACACAATCTAAGAATAGTGTTGCGTATACAGCAAGCTAATAGGGTGTTGCGTATAGCACAAGATAATCTTGGTGTAGCATAAAACACATGACATAAAATAAATTAAAACTAATACTTATCATAAAATCTCAGGGTGTTACAACCATACCCCATGAAAGCCCCCCGATCCCCCAAGACAGCCCCACCACCCCCGTGGACAGCCCACCCACCACCCTGGACACCCCGTACCCCCAGGATAGACCCTACCCCGGTGGACAGCCCACCCTCATCCTGAGACACCTCATACCCCCATTAACACCCCAACCCCGTGGACAGCCCGCCCAACCTCGTGGACAGCCCGCCCACCCCTGTGGACAGCCTGCACATCCCCCTTGACACCCCTACCCCCCTCAACATGCTCGCCACCCCCATGGACAGTCCACCCACCCCCCTGAACACCCCTCCCCCCTTGGACAACCCCCACCCCCGTTGATAGCCCGCCCACCCCCCATGGACACTGCTACCCCCCTGATAGCCCTACCACCCCCATGGATAGCCCGCCCGCCCCCTGGACACCCTGTACCACCCTAGATAGCCCCGCCCACCCCTTGGACACCTCGTAACCCCTGGATAGTCCCCCACACCTGTGGATAGCCCCCACCCCCTTGAAACCTCGTACCCCTGGACAACCCCCCACACCCCAATAAATCCCCCCGACCCCCTGGACAGCCCCACCACCCCCATGGACAACCCGACCACCACCCTAGAACACCCCATACCCCCTAGACAGTCCCCACCTCGTTGGACAACCCACCCTCCCCCCAAGGCACCTCGTACCCCCATGGACACCCCAACTTCGTGGATAGCCCGTCCACCCCCTCGACAGCCCACCCACCCCATTAGACAACCCACCCATCCCCCTAAACACCCCTACCCCCCTCGACAGCCCTTCCACCCCCGTGGATAGCTTTCCCACCCCCTAGACAACCCCTCCCACCCCCCTAGACACCACGTACTCCCTGGACATCCCCCACCCCCGTTGACAACCCCACCCACCCCTTGGACACCCATACCCCCTTAAACATCCCTGCCACCTCCGTAGACAGCCCCCGCCCCTTGGACAACCCCACCCCCTTGAATTATGGGGTTTCTAGAAACTCAAAGATCCCATTAATCATAGTTACCCACTCCATTACCTCCTAGGATCCTTGATCACCAATAAAAAATAGTGGATTCTATTTTAGAAACTCCCATGCATAATCAATGATCCAAGAAGAACATGGATATTCTAATTCCATAAGAGGTTGAGTAGAGACCAAGATTATGAAGCAACAACTCGATCACAAGAATAACTACATAACATATGCCCTTATTGAATTTTTGATTCATTTATAGCAGTAACATTATATAGAATTATCAATAAAAAAACCTTCGGTAAAATAATCTGATGTTCTAAAACAAAGGACATAAAATAAAAAATCCCGTAAAGATACAACATAAATAATTCTTCATAAAACCATTTCAAAATCAAACAATAGAGACTTCTTGCAATTTAAAACTCCCCAATGGTTTCTAAAAATCCATTTTAAGGTTCCATTTCAAAAATAATATAGTATTTGTGTCCCCAAATAAAAATGTAATCCATTTGCTAATAACCAAATCCCCCTTCCTACAATACCCACCCCCTAGACATCCCCCCAACCCCCTGAACACCCCCTAGACAACCCCCCACTCTCCCTAGACACCCCTACTCCCCTGGACATCCCCCAACCTCCTGGATGCCCCACCCCCCAGACAGAACCCCACCACTTGGACACCCCCACCCCCATGGACATCCCCCACCCACCCCCGTGGATAACCCCCCAACCCCATGGATGCCCCCCACCCCCTGGACACCCCCACCACCTGGACACCCCACCCCCCTTGGACACTCCCACCCCATGGATAGCCCTCACCCCTTAGACATCCCCCCAACCCCCTGGATAGCCCCCACCCTTTCTAAACACCACCCCACCACCTGGACACCCCACACCTAGACACCCCACCCCCATGGAAACCCGCCAACCCCTAGACAACCACACCCCTGGAAATCCCCCATATTCCTTAGACATCCCCCCAACCCTATGGATGGGCCCCCACTCCTCCTAGACACCACCCCACCACTTGGACCCTCCCCCACCCCTAGACACCCACCCCCATTGACTACCCCCTCCCACACCTACCCCTAGACACCCCCCAGACACTACCCCAACCCCCTTGGATAACCCCTAACCCCATGGAATACACCCAAACCCTTGGACACCACCCCACCCCCGGGACACGCCCATGGACACCGCCCCCCACCACCATCCTGGAGAGCCCCCCTCCCCCCCACACCCCCTGGACACCCCACACCCCCCAAGACACCCCCACCCCCCTGAACACACCCTACCCACTTGGACAACCACCCCAACCCCCTGAGCAGGCCCCAACCACCTGAACAGCCCCCAGTCCCCTGAATTCTGAATTGATTTCATTATGTATTTAATTAACTTATGAATTATGTGTTAATGGTGTATGGGTATAATTTTTGTATGTGTATACTTACTATAATTACCTTATTAATTATGTGTTAATTCTGTATGTGTGTAGAGGGAAATTAAATACAAAATTAGAGGTATTCATACTTCTATATGGATTATGTGTTTTATGAATTCTGTATGAATTCATACAGAATTCTGTATGTATTGAGAATTGTGTAGGTATTCAGAATTGTGTATGAATTGTGTATGAATTCTACAGGTATTAATCTTGGACCTCCCCCCACACAACTCCCTATATGTATTCTAAAGGTATATGAATTTTTCTAGCCTTTCGGTGGAAGTTGGTGGAATTGTTGCAGGTGCACAGGGGGAGGCCTACTTGGTGCTGCAAGTACATAAAGGTTATGCCAATGGTTTACAAACATTCGCATATCTGTAAAAATAGAACTTATACCAACGATTTTATGTAAACCGTTGGTAATACTATATACCAATGGTTTATAAACCGTTGGTACAAGTATTTTTACTTGATATTTACCAACGATTTGTGGGAAACTATTGTTAAAAGGCTATACCAACGGTTTGTAAACCATTGGTATAGAGATGATTTTTGATATTACCAATAGTTTTAAACCATTGGTAAACATTTATACCAATGGTTTAAATGAACCATTGGTATATATTAAATTTTTCATACATATCCCAATGGTTCTCATAGAACCGTTGGGATATTTCTATCCCGACGGATCTAGACCCAATGGTTTGGACAACCATTGGTAAAGTTTATACCAACGGTTGTCCAGCCATTACCAATAGTTTTAAACTGTTGGTAAAAATGAAGAATCTAGTAGTTATTATGAATGTGTGGTTCACGACATTTTTAAGGATGATTCTTGGGGTTTTTTCACAACACAATGTAATTCAAGTCCATTAGGTATGAGTTTTTGTGTTTTTTATAGGACACAAAAACTAGTACTTTCATGATGTGAAAAGGTTTCAAATCATGAATATATACTTTATTGAACACCGATATAACTTGTATTTACGTTGGGTTTCTATAACCATATGTCCTTTCTCCCAAATACTAAGTGGTTTCCAGCCCTCTCAATCGGAATTTTGTATCCCTTTATCATAGATCAATTCTCAACATCTGGTGTACTATCTGTGGTGATCATATGTACATTATACAATTTTCTATCATGGTTATGTGAATTGGATCCTCATTCTTGTTCTTTCCATGCAATATCAATTTATCTACCACATTTTAGCAAATATTTTTGGGTTTCTTATTGATACAGTTGGGGTATAGTATCCTTGGAGATGAGTTTACTCTTGCAGGAGGGGTGATCCAGATTTTCAATACTGGTCTATTATCAGGTGATGATAATTGAATCCTTTGAGTTTGGGTATTTTTTTCTTATCTTATTTACTTATTTAAAATAAATATCTAGCATGATTTATCCATTTTGATGGATATAAAATTATTCAAATTAATATTGCATTGGATTAATAAATAATTGGTTTATGTTTATAGATTTCATGTTGTTTTTTATACCATTTTAGTAGGTTTCCTAATAATTTTATTGATAGAGCTATATTTATTCTATATTTGTGTATCATGTGTTTATAATTTGTTTAGAATGTTTTATCATTAGATACTGTTAAATAATCTATACATGAAAATTGTTAATTGGTTGTCTAATGATTATATTATGTGAGATTTTTAAATGAATCTAGTGTTCCTTTTAATTTCATGGAAATTCAAATCGATGCAATGAGAATGTTTAATTGAATATGGTCTCCCATGTTCTAATAAAAATTCTAAATAACCTGAATCTTTTTTATGTGTGTTAATGATAATAATCAAAAGGCATTTTAATTGAGAATGGTATTTCTCATGTTTGTTGAAAATAGAAAAAATCTAAGAGCATGTTTAATAGTTTGATAACCTGTTATAGAAGATGTATTAGTTTTACCATAGATAGATCCTATGAATAATGAAACTATTAATTCAGGTTGGACTAAAAATAGGTTGTTTTATAAAGATAATTTTTGGGCTTAGGTTCCCCATTATTTAATGAAGGTCAAGTGCCTTAAGTTTAAAGACTCAAAATATCTCTTCCATGTGAATGATTAATTTCTTGTATTGAGGGACGAATTTTAATATAGAATATGTTTGTTTAATATTAATTTTTTGATGTTATTTAGATTTATTCTTCACTACACAATATGATATGTGTTCAAGAGGGATGATGTTATATGGGATGAGGGGGTGATGATTGATGTGGATGCAGTTGATGCTTGTGAGGGAATGATGCACCAGGATAAGAAAGTATGTTTTGGGGATGGAACTAGGGATGATGAAAATGGTTCAAGCACGACATTCCCATTATTGTAATAAATATGGATTCTAGTTTTAAATGACTCTATTTAATGGATGATGACCTAATTTCTTGTTTTATATGCATTCGTTTCCTATCTTATTGATATATCAAGCTATACATGGTATATTGTTTTCTCTTTTTGGTATCTTAGGATGTTTTCCTTGATTAAGTAGAATTATAAAATAATTTTAATAGTTTTTAATAAATGGCATAACCCATCGGGTTGGTGTTTCTAGATTGAAAATGATATTTTACTCTTGAGAAACTGTGGACTCAATATGGATCATGCATAGAAGACATGGAGTAAACTCTAATGATTAATTTTATTTAATCTAATATAATTTGAATGGAAACTTAATGGATAATGGGTTAATTAAATAAATTAAATTATTAAAATGAAGGAAGTATTTTAATGTAGTTCATTAAAAATTTTGTGTTCCTATTTGATATTTGGTATATATGGTGGTTGACATGAGTATGTCCAAATTTAGTTATAATTGAGTCTATGATAGGTTTATTCCCATAGTGTGGTCATGAGTTATATTTTATCTTGTATATTATTTGTTTTTTTATGCACCCACTCATGTCAGTTAGGGAAACTAACACCAATTAGACTCTGGGAGGGTGGTCTTCCCCAACATCCTAGTGGGCGGATGGTTGGATGACTATCCCATCCATCTATACTATCCTCTCTTGGTAATTAAATGTGTTGGTATACACAATGTTTAGTTTTCCCATATATTTTTTAGAGAGTAGTAATGTCATGTGGTTATTTCAGACACATGTATCATTGGATATAGTATCTAAAGGTTTATTATTTGTATGATGCTTATATGTTATGATGACTTGAGGTAACTTACTTAGTGTGTGGGTTGTTATGGATTGAGGAATAATACCTAATGTATTATACACATTATATGATATATGGTGTCTCATATAAATTACTTGGTTACTATATATATCTTTGATATAAAATTATTTGATGATGAGATGCATGTGGTTAATGTTGTGATATGTAGCCTAGGTGTCTTTGGGATTGCTTAATTTTGGAGAGAAATTTCCCAAGATGTTTTATATTGGGATAGAGCAGCATATAATTGTTGGAGTGGTATCATGGTACACTTGATGTTTCATTTCTATATTATATGCTCACTTTTATGAAATATTTGTTGAGAGTTATCCTTGGTTATTCTGGGAAATAAGAATACCTATTTATAGGAGGAGTTAATTTTATTATTGTTGATTATGCTTTATCATTCCATCACTATCTTTCACATGAGAGGATATGGGGAGGATCTTTTTGATTTTACTATTATTCTCACTCTATGTATATATGAACATTATTTAGGTCAGTAAGAGAAGGGTTCATATCCTGATGAAATTCACTAGAATAATGTTTTACAAGATCTCTTTTGGCATCATGATCACTACTAATTTTACATTTTTGGTACATGTAGTTTTCATTTCAATTTTTTTATTATTATATGACATTTCCTAAATTCTCATTGAATTATTTTATATTTATGAGTAGTTTTTGGCTATTTTTTCATTTTTATCTCTCTATTTGCTTCATTTTCACCTATAGGGAAATTCCTCCCATATGTATGCATACCATTCTTTTTATTCCAGTAACTAACTAGATTCCTATTGGAGGTAGGACTATGGTAGTGACTATATCTCTTATCTCATTTCTAGCCCTAGTATGGTACTTTGGGTGAAGGAGTCAAGAGAGAGTGATATATAAGGTTTAGTTTGATGGATATGAAAGATTTTGGATTAAGAAATGTGTGAGACTGCATAGGTTGGAAGAGAGATGATGTAATATACTTTTACTAACCAATTTAAACATGAGATACTAGTTGATATATGGTTATTTAAGGCCCCTTATGAATTGATTCATATAAATTTATGTTGAATGATCCTTTTAAATGACGTGTTATTGGTTTTAATGTGGAGACTTTAGAAAGGATCAGGTATAATTCTCATTTTCATCTATGTTAGAAAAGGGTTAAACATGGGATAAGAAAAAAATAAATGAGATAATGAAATAAATAACTAATTAATGTTGTGTAATCAAAATTACATTTTAAGAATCACAAACCATTTGTTCTTTTTATAGGAATATTTATAGGATAAAGTCCCTATTGGGATAAAAATAATTATGTACATAAGAAGTTCCAACAAATCATCATGCATTATACATCGATAAATAAAAAACCCAGTGGATGAAATTATAAGAGTTTCAGCACTAGAGTATATAGAAGTGTGAGAGACCAGTTTCAAATTAAATCACAAAAAACTGTTTGAAATAGTTTGAGATAGATTTTAGTTCAATATATTCTTAGAATAAGAATTGGGATTCATTTGTAGTAAATATGTTTCACGGGACATTGAGGTAGTGGAAGTTCGTATTCCTCTGAAATAATGAGAAGTTACTCTTTACATTGGAGTTCTTTAGGATCCAATTCCAAGAACAATATATTTCTTTGACTATGAAGGTGGATAGTCATTAGGATTTATTTTCCCTTTAACAGGGTAGTCCCATTGTTAGGATGATTGGAATCGATTTTATAAATCTTATGTGATATTTATCATACCTCATTCTAAATGAGTAGTCTTGGGAATAAAATTTCAAGGAGGTTTTGGATCAAGATATCCTACTCCAGTTCACCACATTCATGTTGATGACATATCTTGAGTTGTTGGTGAGAAAAGAGGTTGTTGAGAGGATGATAACTAGAAAGGAATCATTATAGAAGGGGAGTCATTAGTATGCCTCACAAAGAAGAATTGTGGTATATAATTATTAAATATCTAATGGAAGGGGTATTTGTTTGCCTCAGGTAGGCCCTAGACCTCATCATATTCTTTCACCTCGGGTTATGGATCTCAATCCTATGCTAAGAAATCAAGCACATTTTTCTCTTTTAGTGGGAGAGGTCATCATTAGTGAGAGTGAATGAATATTCTAAGAAGTTATTGTGTTAAGGATTTCTTCTTAAGGTTCCTCTATTAATGTAGTTTCAACCGAGGTAGAAACAATAGGGAACTCTAGAATGGGATCTGTAGCATGTAGATAGAGTGGGTAGAAGATAGCCCTGAGATTTACCTCTTCCTCATAGATCAAAATGTTTCTCTAGAGGTGGTCAGCAACACTATTATAGGGGTTGTGGAGAAGGCCATGTTCAACTTCATGACTTGTCATTGCAATCATTGGATGAGTTAGAAATCATTTGGGGTACCCTTTCATTTTTTATACATGGGTTGGTTCTTTTTTCCTTTATCATATAATAACTCATTCATATCACCTTCCCTTATCCATGCTTTGAGACTTTAGGTGGAGATGCTTCTAGTTCCATATTTGTTGACTATTCCAATTGGTGGTAGACCAAGATTGTATGAGATATGTAGAGTATATAATATTTTACTGGGGAAGTACCACTCTTTGGATATGTACTATGTTTACAGATATAACCATATAACATTAATAATGGCATGTATTTTTTTTATTGCATGTTATCCTAGATTTATCAAATATTCAGGCAATGTTATATGATGATGATGGAGATAAATTATTGTTTTATGGTGTGTTAGACCCTCATATGTGTCAGATATGTTTCATTCACTTTTCTTCCATGATGTAATATCATATGTTGAGACCATTTCAATATTAGTTATTGGTGTTTTCAAGGGTTGTGAAAGGGTGTCCTGATTTCTTTCCTGTGTATGTTGTATGGTTTCTCTAACAATTGGAGATCGAGTTTTGGATACATCTACACCTAGGAATGTATCATATATTGATGTCACCATATTAGATAGAACCTTACAAATTGTGAGATCTACAATTATGTATATATGAATTATGTTATTAACACAATTTTCAAATGAGTTTGTCACCTTCAAGTGCACTAGTTTTGTTTGTGAAGAAGGATGATTTATTTTTTTTCATATCTCTATCAATTATCATTGTCTTAACCACATGAAATTTAATAACCTCTATCCACTTATAAATATTTATAATTTATTAGATTAGATAAAAGCAACATGTTGGTTCATAATGATAGATCTGCTATCAGAAAATCAACATTTGTGGATAAAGGAAGAAAAAATTTTGATAACTCTTTCTGTTGACATCATGGGAATTGTGAGTTCATTGTGATATTTTTTGATGTGAAAAATTCTCCAACCAGGTTCATGGGTTTAATTAAAATAGTGTTTATGGGGTTAATGGATCTATTTGTGGTGTTTTTCATTGATTAAATCCTTTTGTAACCTACTTTTTGTGGAGGAGTATGCTGAGAATATGTGTTCCATTTTGGGAGTTATTCATTGTGAACAACTATTCAGGAAGTTTTCTAGGATTGAGTTCTAGTGTCATGAATTTATCTTATTGGGATATTTCATGTCCCAATGAGAGTAGATGTGGATCATTTGATTAAAGTAGAAATTATTTCTTTGGCATCCTCCAAGATATTTTTGAACATGTAGAGTTTCCTATATCTTACATGAAATTAATGGAGGTTTTTACACAATTTTTCAATGGTTATGACTCCTATGATATCCTTCACTTGAAAGGATCATGAGTTCTTGTTGAATAAATAATTTTTGAATAGATTTTGAGTAAATGAATGAGATGTTTTGTGGTGGTCTAGTCAATTTTTCTCAAGAATAAAGAGTTTAGTTTGAGGATTTATATGATGCTTCATGTCATGATTTTGGATATATTCTGATTCAGTAGGTATGTACTATTTATTTTGGGTCTCTATAGTTATGAAACCATTTGTGTAACTATTCCACCCTTGAGCTTGAGTTAGATGTAGTTGTTTTCCATTGATGTTTGGGAATCATTATCTCATTATAAATAGTTTTTTGTTTTTTCCAATCATAAAATATTTAGGTATGTATTTTCTTAGGATGAATTGATAATTAGAAAAAAAAATGTTGGATGTAATTCTTATAGGATTACCACTTTGAGAATTTTTATAATCTATATAAGGAAGATGTTGTAGCTGGTGTGATGAGTTGGAATTCATGTAGTGATTCTATGATTGAGATTATAGATTACTTGATAATGATGAAATAAATCTCATTGATTCATCTTGATATGAGCGTGGTTGGAGGAAGAGGTTGTTTTTTATAGAAGAATGTGTAGTCATCCTTGGTGCGGTATGTGGTTGAGTCCCATATGGGGTATTTTGATGTGGAGTTCTAGAGATACCAAGTTATTTATGGAATTCTAGGATTTTCGGTTTGATGATGAACAAAATAGGTTGTTTTACATGGGATTCATTCCATCCCTTCATCGATGTGTGATATGGTTCTATGAGAGTTCTATAACTCACCCATGGCAGTACATCCTAGTGTGAAAAGGGTGTATTGAGTTTTGAGATTTTAGTTTTATTGGCCTAGGTTAATGTTTTCAGTTGCATAGTTGCTTCTAAATGTTTAGTCTTCTATAAGGTGAAGGTTGAGCATCATGTCCCAGATGGTTTTCTCTATCCATTAGAAGTTCCACAGTTCAAGTGGGAGGAGATCTTAGTGAATTTTCTTGTAGGTTTACCTCAATATGATAGAGACTACGATTCTATATGTGTGATTTTGGATAATTTTATGAAATTAACATAATTAATAGCAAACAGAGAGTCAATTGTAGTGGTAATTTTTTTGGCATATATGGAAGAGGAGGCAAGACTCCACAATGCCCTGATTAAAATCACCTCTAATTAACAACCTCATATTACCTCTAGTGTATGGATAGGTCTCCACCATACTTTTGGATATCATTTATTCCTTCACATCACTTTTCATCCACAAATGTATAGAATGATATATTGAAACATCTAGACTCAAAATCATAGTCTATTCCTTTGACCATGAATGTGGAGGTTCATGGATGAAGCTCTTGCATTTGGTTATGTTTTCTTATAATAATAATTTTAACTCAAAAATTGGTATGGTTCCTTTTAAATATTTTTATGGCTAACCTTTTTATTCTCTATTGTTCTAGATAGGGGTATAAGAGGAAGTAATTCCTGGTCCATAACTGGTATAAGGAACAAAAGATACAAATCATGTAATTTATGAAGGATGAAGTCAATAGAAGACAATCATAAATACTATATAGGACATATGAGGATACCTCAGGAGTTCGAATTTGGAGGCCATGTATTTCTGAAGATGTCTCCTCATCTTGGGTTGTAGTGGACTGTTTATGTGAGTACACTTCCTCATGGAATTTTTGGACCCTTTGAGGTGTTTTATTGTGTTATAAGTGCCACATATTAGATGTCACATCCCATTTAGATGAGTTTTATGTGATTTTTTTCAAATACCATATCTATATCATTGACTTCTTTAAAAATATAACACCATCGATTGAGGTGAGATCAATGTTGAAAATGATGAGACCTTATAGTAGAGCATGTGGTGATCTTGGAACACCAAGATAAGGTTTTTCAAAAGCATTCCATTCCCTTAGTTTTTTCCTTGTGGCAACATGGTTCATATAGTAGATTACCTAGGAACATGAGTTGTAGATATGTTCCATGTACCCCATGTTATTTTCTATTTAATTCTTCTCAAGTTGTAAATATAATTTTAGTTATTGAATATTTTTAATGTTTATGATATGGTTTTCTATTATTTCCATATTACATATAACATTGATATAGTTTGATAGATATCTCCCCTAATATAGTATTTAGGAGTTTATTTTTACTATATTGTGGTCTTAATCTTTTTCCTCTGACGAGGTAGTTGGGCCCCTAGGATTGTGAGATCCTTGAGAGGTATCTCATGAGGCAGTTTATTGGTTGACCCATTTTCCATTTCTTTTTATCCTAGATTTTTATTTAATTCTTGAAGATGATAATTTTATGAGTTATATCTTATATATGGTCTAATATCTATCTAGTCATACCCTTTAAAATTTTCTGAATACCATGGTTCTTAGAGAAGTCTTTTAGAGGGTGATGAGGTGTTTCACTATTACAAGAATGAATTTGGGATAATTCCTAACATGTAAGGGGTTCACATAATGAATGTATGGTTCATGTATTATGTGAGGCTATCGAATGGAATTCCTTCAAAAAGTGAATTGACTCAAGGACAAAAAGTGTGACTTAAAGTTTTTTTCGGCTGTATTTAAAACCTGATTCTTTTATGATGTGAAAGGGTTTTATTTCATGTATATCCACAATTTAGTGCTTCTATATGACTTGTAGTTCCTTGGATATTCTCAAATACTATGACCTTTCTCCCAATACCAATGGTTCTAGATTATCTCTCTTTAGGGTTTTTGGATCCCTTCAATGGGGATGAGTTCTCTCCATCTTATGCATGATCCATAATGATCAAAGGAATGTTCAACCCTACTCACTTGTGGTTAATCAATCTGGAACCTCATTTTTATTCATTCCCTGTGATAGATATATCTATCCATCATTGGAATAAAATTTTATTTGTTGTTTTTTATTATTCTTATGGTATAAAGTTATTATAGGGATGTAGATTCTTGTAATATGATTGATTGGGATTAGTGGCCATGGTTCATTCTCATGAGAATAATATTGATTCCTTTTAGGTAGGGTATTGATTTCTTTAGATTTATTTACATCAAATCATAATGTTATAAATATTTTTCCCTTTGGATTGATATTAAATTATTATAATAAATATTTAACATGAATAATAATGAATTTTTGTATATATAAGGATAAAAAGTTGTTAAATTATTCTTTTATAGTGGGTTTACTCTTTATTTTCTATATAGTGTTATATATAATTTATAATTTTTTGGTATGTTGTTATTCTTGGTTTAAATTTCTTCTCTTTTTTAAATAGAAAATAATGTAATGTGAGTAATTATTAATTGGTTGGATATTGTGTTAATGATGGGGTATGTTTAAATGAATCTTGTTTTACTTTTAATTTTATGGTAATTAAAATGATTTTGATGAACATTTTTAGTTTAAAAATATCATCCATTTTCTAATGAAATTGATAAAGGATATGAAGCATGTTAATGCTCTTTGATAATAATAATAAAAATTCATGTTTAACATGAATGGTATTTCTCAATGTTATTCAAGACATGATTAATTATAAGAGCATGTTTAATAGTTTGAAAGAATATTGATTTTGAAACCTTAGGTATCTCATAGTTGGAACATTTGAATAATGAATTAGTTAATTGAAGGTATAATAAAAACCAATTTCTTTATAAAGATAATTGTTGGGATCCAAGTTTCTTGATTACTTCTGAAGGTCGAGTGCCTTGAGTTTTATGTCATGAGATCTCATTTACATGTGAATAATAATTGACATGATTTTAGGGACTAGTTTCCCAGATGACTATGATATTTTCCTGATGATTTTTTTGTGTATTGTGAATTTTATATTTACATTTAGACATGATATGATCTAGGGATTTCTGATATTGGGATGGATACTATCATTTAAGTTACGGAGTCTTGGGTGATGAGGCAGTAGTTGAGGCATGTTATGTAGAGATGCATTAGGTGATTCATGTGGGAGTTAGGGATTAAAATGTGGATGCCATAATGAATTGAAACCAGGAATAATAATTATTGTGATAAATATATATACTTTGATAAAATGAATTTATTTAACGGATAATATCCATGTTGGGTTTTTAACCTTATTCCCTTTCCCCAGTACTTGAGACATTTAGATGTAATACATGGTATGGTTTCTTTTGATGTTAGCTATAGATGTTTTCCTATAGTACCTAGAATTATGGAATGAATTTATAATTTCTATTAAATTTATTTACCCATGGGTTTGGGTTTTTTGGAATGAAAATGAGATGTTACTCTTGAGAATATGTGGAGTCTGTTTGGATTATACATGTAGGGAATGGACTTGACTCTAATGATTAAGGTAATATTATCTATAATAATGTGAACTGTTAATTAATAGATAATTAATTAATTAATGAAATGAAATTATAAAAATGAAGTAATTAATTTAATATAGTTTTATAAAATTATTATGTTCTTATAGGATTTTAAGTCTTATCAGTGGAATAGAGGAGTCAAAGAAACAGTACCTGCAATTGATTCTAAGACACATTTATTCCCTTAGTGTGGTTGTGAGCTATATTATATCCTCAAAATTCTGTGTTTTCATATTCTACCAAATCAATGTTGGGGAGGGTGACTGACACCCAATAGAATCTAGTAGGGTATTTTACCCTTTATCTTAGTGGGAGGATGGATGGTTGACTACCCTTTCTGGACATGTTGCCTTATTTTTGTAATTATATGTGCTCATATTCATGATAGATACTTTTCCCATATATGTGTGTGGAGGGATTTAATGGAAAACAGTTATTTAACACACATATATCCCCTGATAAAGTATCTAAAGCATTATTATATATATAATGTGTATGGCTATGATGGATTGAGGTACTATACTCAGTGTGTGGGATGTGATGGATTGTGGTATAAAAATCGATGTGTGGAACAAAACATACTAGTTGTGGCAGCTCAAGGATATTTCTTTGTTAATATATAGTGATGCAATATTGGATTATGTGATGATGTGAATAACTACCTACATGTTGTTATCATTATCCTATGTTTCTATGGGATGGATTACTTTTGGAGAGATGTGGATTCTGAGATGCGAAATTGGGTTGAGTGAAAAACAAGTGGGGAAGTAGTATTGGGGTACCCTTATTGTTTCATTACTATATTATATTCCCTCCTATATATAATATTTTGTGGGAGTTCTCTATAGTGTTCCAAGTAATTTAGTATACTTTTATAGGTAATGAGTTAGATTTATTTTTTTACTTTGAATGAGAATTTTATATTTATATTTTCCATGAGAGGATCTGAGGAAGATCATATTGTGTATAGATTTATACTCACCCCATGCATATATGAACTATTTATTGGTCAGCAAGAGCGGGTTGGTGATTGGTCTCAATATTTATAGCTCTTGGTTTGGAAGGATCTATTTAGGATTCTTAGTCACTGATGAGTTTTCCTTTTTGGTAATTGTTGTGTTTCTTTTATGTTATATTGTATTATATGACATGAAATTCATGTAATTAAGAATCCTTATATATATATGAGAGTGTTTTGATTATGATATTTTTTTATCTCTCTCTCCTTTTATTATTTTTTCTTATAGTGTAATACCTCCCATATATAATATTAAAATACCCTCAGTGATAGTCACCAACCTAGGGACCAATAAAGGTGTCACTTGAACATTCACCATCTCCCTTTTCTCATTATAGGGCAATGAGGGGTACTGTTTAGGGGGAGAGATTCATGAAATTTAATGAAATATGGTTATCAACTACAGGAACATGATTCATTGATGGAATTTATTTTTCAAAAAAATGGTGGTCTCTAGAAACCATATAAGCTTGGGATCCCACTTTCCTTCATCCAACTAATCATTCATATATAGTGCTACCCAATATAGAATTTAGATCGTAATTCCCATTTCCTATTATATCACAGAAAACCCTAAAACACTACTTTTGTGACCTAAAGACACGATTGGTGTGGTTTCCATGTTACCACTGCAAAATATAAACTATAACACTATTTAGACACCTATACTCAGTCTCATTTCAAAATTCATAGTCAGAATTTATGATCAAACAGCATTCATCAATGGCATGGGAGCAATGGATTTTTATCAAAAAAATATTCAACCAATGCTCAAATCAATTCATTCATATAAAAAATATGGAATTTTATGCTATTTTAAGGTCACCACACTCATTTATAAGAAAAATGAATGGTCAGAACTCCACTGGCAGATCCTTCTTTATAATTCTAGGATCCACTAGGAGTCGTGTGCCCAAAATCATGTGGTCATGATACCTATACCTCTAGATCCACCTCATGATCATTAAAACAACTGAACTAAGTTTCATACCTGACTGTATATAACATAAATATTGAATCCTCATGCAGGAAAATCGATTATTGTTCTCTAAATATGATCACCACTGAAACATCAATTTGAATAACCTTTGGATTATCTCAAATCCATCCTTTGTATGATTCCAATTTTCTAACTCTCCCCAATAACACTTTATGATATAAATTTTGAATTCACGGAGTAATCTACATAAATTCAAATTCATATATAAATTGATATCAATGGGTCATAATGATCCTCCAATGAATGATCCCACGTACCCATGATCCTTTTTTAAAAGGGACTAATTACAATAAATTTTGTTTCACTAACCACTATAATATTGATAATTCCATCACCTAATTAAATGAAAAACCCAATAACTAAATATTATACCCTAACCACCATAGAATGTGGTATTCATTATAGCCAAGATCGCTCATGACTGAGCACCACAAAGAATTTCAAATTCCACACATATCTAACTCCTTGAAACATTTTCCAAGGAAACACTAAAAAAATGATCATAACGAGGGTCACAAACTTCAATTGACCATCAGTTTACTCCACACCATATTTCATACATTATCCTACTCATTAACCACAACCTCAATAGGTTATATACTAAAAGACATGCATTTCACTCCTCCAAATTCAAGATTCCCCATAATATCAGTGTTTAACTATAACCAATTCCTATAATGATTATTACACTGTACTCTATTATATTTATATGTCTCATCAACCATGATAGGTTATTTATCATTTAATCAAAACACCTCACAACCATTATTGAGGAAGTCCAACAAAACTCTTGATCCTCATATCATACACAACATCTCACCTATTTTATTTTATACATAACTATGGGTATCCAATCTATCCACTACATTGATATCACCTATCTATGAATGGGTGTATTAATCAGTACCACCAAACACATATAATACTTGACTCACACTACCATAAATCATATTTAACTGAATTAATTATAAAGAACCAATCATGTAGTCATGCCACTCAATCTTGAGAGTCTAAGCATGCGTAGAGAATCCTTGAAACCTATTATTCAAACCAAGTAAGTGACATGTTCCATGATTAAAATTTCACTAAGATTCCATCAGGTTTCATAAATAAAAAAGATGTGAACACCCTTCCTTTCCCTATGTTTCTAAAGAACATTTAGATAAAATAGGGTTAGGAACCCGAATGGTCTTTCCCTTTGAAACCATACTTGATACCAAATATCTCAAGGAGCATTCTGATAATTTTAAGGAATCATCAAGTTGGTACCAAAAACCCCACACACCTAATGTATATCAATATTAAACAAAATAACCTACCCATACATAAATCTCAAAATCAAAATTTACTAATTCTTTATGTATCCAATGAAATAATTAGCCTGGGATAATCCATCTCAGGGGGTTAACTCAATTATAGAATTCATTGAATCTGTAATATATGATTAATATCTAAAATTTTGTTTGGTTCTCCCACATAACCCATAAACATAGTCTCATGTATATGTCACACCTCAAGGGAAAATACTCATTGTATCCATCTCATCATTATATTTTATCTCATGTTCCAGTAACCCACTATAGGGTCTCACACAACCCATGAATTCCTATGAGCCAATGCGAAAAACCATAAAATCACAAAGGCATTGATTATCACCATGAATAATAATATGGTACTTATCCCATGATAATTATTGTATTATTAATGAGGGTCTATAAAAGTAAATGTTCTAATATATATGATCTATATCTAGTGAAACCCAATACACCATATCAATTGAGTAGAATTTAATTTTAAGATATATTAGGGGAACTATATAGGTTGTTATTGGAACATTAAGTTACCAAAACTGAATAATTATAACCCAAAAGGAGTTTATCATGAAAGAAAAAAATACCATAAGTTACCAGTTGGGGTAACTCCATGCTCTCTTAAACAGGGAAATGTATCATCATTATCATGAGTATCTCACAGTAGATCCACATAAACATCCATCACAACTAAATGCATATATAGATCAACCTAATAGAGTAGAATTCCACCATGTTTGTAACAACCTATGTTTTTATTGAATAATAATTATAAATAAATTTAATTTCTTTGATATAATCTGTTACACGCAACACTGAGTTTTATTGAAACAAAAAATACTATTAAAAAATTATTAATATTTCAAAGATATTATAATAGAGGGTTTGAATAGGATAAACTAAATTATGAAAATATTTGGTTTCCACCTATATATAAAATTAATTCCTTGGTGATCCATTTAATTATAAATGAATATAAAATATTTCAATGGAAGATAAAAGAATTATTTTTCTCAAAAACTATTTTTATGTGAAAAAATGATTTTTATCTCAATAAATTAACAAAATAACTTTTTTTATTTACTTTAATTAAATTAAAAAATTATATATTAAATCAAAGTCTAAAAATTCATCTTATGTGTTTTATATGCCTGAGATAAGAACAAATCCAATTTTATAAGTAAAAATTCTATTTTTTTAAACTATATTTCTCAACTTTTGTAAACATATAGTAAAATTATTATTTTCAACATTCGGAAAAGTTATTTTAAAATTTTAAATTCATTTTTGAAATCAGCATGTCAATATTTATTGGAGTGAATTTCTGATAATTTTCTAAAATGACAAATTTGTATGTGTTTATTGAGAAATACTTCTATTTATTAACATACAACATTTTAGTTAAATGAATTTTAATGATAAATATTACATTAATATGGTTTAAAAATTTAAATCTTTTAGATTATATATCTATTAATCAATTTTATTTCATTATAATAGATTCCATAATGAATTTTTATATAATCACCTTTTAATCTGCTAAACATTTTCACTTTGGAAAACTATTTTCTGTTCATATCAATGGGTTTAATTTTGAAATAAATTTTTCCAATTATGTGAATGGAATTTAGAAAAATTGATTCCATATTTGGAATTAACATAATTCATATTATATAATAATTTCAAATTAATTGTTTTGAAAAAAAATAATAGTAAAAATAATATAAAATAATTATAGGGGATAATGTTAAAATGAGATTATTAGGGGTTAAAATAAAAATATTATTGATAAAATTAAATATAACCATTTCCAACAGCATTTTATGGTTATATATCAATATTTTAAACATTTCTAACACTCGAATAAGCTGTATTGTCCTTAAACTTTAATTTTAATCTTATTTCTTCCTCTAACTATTTCAAATATTTTGATACAAAAACAATAGAATCTAACATATAATAATATTTTATTATGTTAATGTAATAACCTATATTGATCAATTTTTCTATTAAATAGGAAGCAAAACTTTCAACATTGTGTATGGGGGACTATCGCCTCGTGAATCGACTTTAATAGTTTTCTATAACCACCTATTAGGGATAAATATAAAGATAAATTTAATTTTAATATAATATATTTATGATATTATTATAATTATGTAATTATAATTTCACACCTAACTATTTATATTCCAACCTATTAGGAAACAATTATGTAGCTCATGTGTGTGGAGGACCACCTATAACGACCCACACTTTACATACATTGTTAATACTTCAAAATTAAAGCACTCTTATTACAACATATGACAAAACCACAAAGGACCGTATAGGTATAGTGTCTTTAGAAACTGGGGAAACATAAACAACTGGTTCATAAATCTTCTACAGTGTCTCCCATTTATTTCATCATATCTAGGGTCCCTTTTAGCATATTCTACTTAATATCCATCTTCCTGACCTGGGGAAAAGAAAACATAAAAGGGTGAGCTCAAATGCTCAGCAAGGGCAAATAAAGGAAATAAAAATCATATCATATCTTTATGAAAATCAAAACCTGCAAAAGAGATCATAATATCTTAACATGGAATAAATCATAGAAGTGAAAATGAGATCCCCATAATCATAACATAAAACTTGAATCTTTGTGGCATGCACACATAATCATGGAAAATCATTTCTTGTTAGTCATGACTCATTGCCAAGACTATCTTAGTGGACAAAGTCCCTTTCTGAACCGAGTTCACTCCTCGTTTCGGTCCTGTATCACTGAACCGAAATAACCTTCCGTTCCAGCCATGTCTATCTCATGAGATATAAAATCATTACCCAATGCATTGGAGGGAGATATAGGTCCCACCCATCTTATAATGAATCCTTTCTTATGTGTGCCACATAATCATAAAACATACATCATCGCATAACACATATAACAAAAATGGGATTCTTGAAACATCATGACATCATAAATCAATTCATATATGATAAAGGAATTCATAAACATAATTCCATCAAAACATAGTCAAACCAATGTAAAAATATGGATAGAAACAGAACCCTTTATTATCTTAGATGGAAAATAATTTTGATAAAACACTTGAATTGAATTCTTGAGGAAAATATCCTTTCTTCTTCAAAAACATTTTTCCTTTCATAACATGTCATACAACTTTAAAATAAAAGAAGTTGATTAAAAATAAACTTGAAAACTTGTAAAGGAAGCTTCTTTGAAGTAATGTTTTAAAAATCCATTCATGCCGTATAAGTTAAAAAAAACATTCTTCGTACTTTTGTCGGAAAAGTCAAAAAGTACCTCGTACGGAAAAACGACAAAAGATTCATTTCATATTCTTTACTAAAAACTCACCTAAGGGTAAAATTGGATTTAAACTATTTCAAGTGGATGGAAACAATATTACATTTTGAGGGAACATGGATGTGGATGATAAAATACACCCCAGTAAATACTTACGAATAAACAAACTCGGATAAAAATGAGATTGTGATATTTCCCTTACCTTAGGTCCGATTTGCTTTGTTCGTGTCCGAAGCTCCTGTATAATGGTTTAAATAATGTTATTGACTTATTCCAGAATCATACATATTGATATGAGATCATATATGGTTATATTATTAGCTTCTTGTTAGTAATATTTCATTGTTACTTGTTACTCGGGTCTTTATAACTTTTTGTTCTTATGCGTGTTTTGTCGAATAAATTCTTATTCTTATCTTTAGGTTATAGATAATTCATTTCCAGAATGGTATTAGTGTAGTATATACCATATTCATTCATTCAATTCATTTATATAATCATTATTAAATGAAGATCATGTAGAACGAGTCGCATCACATCGTGGAGATGGTATTCCGTACGTACGCACGAGTGATGATATCGTTCCTATGATCGTGGAATTGTATTGGAGTATATATATATATATTATTTCAGTATCAATATTACATAATAATAATCATATATAGTTACTGATTACACCATTATACCCATCCTTGTAAGGTGATGGTGGAAAATAGATTACACCACGGGGTGGAGACGGTATTCCGTACGTACGCACGCGCGGTGATTTCATTTTTCCGTAGGATGGATAGAAGGTGAATTAGGGTTGTTTCATATATATAATAACATATCAGTATGTAAGTAATACTGATGTTATTACTTTATCATGAAACAACTAAAGAAGAAGAAGTTGAAGAAGAAAGAAATTGAAAAGATCGGTAATGGATATTACCTCTTCTTTGGAACGCCTTTTTGAATCCTCCACTTAAGGAACTAAGATTGGTCTTTGGAGAAGACCAGGACCTCTAGGATTATTCTAGGGAAGTGGAGAAGGGAAAATGGCAGGGGTTGGCCGAGCTTGAGTGCTCAAATTGGTGTGAGGAGGAGGGGGAGGAGGTGCCCTTTTATAAGGGAGGAGAGGGGCACCTTAGGAATATCTCAAAATATTATTTTATATTAAAGTCAAAATCGGTTTATAATGGTTCCAAAGGGTCTTATTTCGAAGCTAAAGTGGGGATGGGTCGAAATCCTATCAACCAATAGAATTTAGACAAGATTAGGATATTATTTTAACCTTATCAATTAAATTTAACTCTAAGTTAAATAATTTAACTTTTACCATGTCTTTTTGTTTTCTTTCACTATATGGTTAATACACTTACTATAACATGCCAAACGAACCCCAAATTGTTTATTATTAATATATATATCCTTATCTAAGTCATTTGGCCGAACCTTAGATTTTTAGGAATAAAATAACAATTAATAATATAATATTTGATTTAAAAACTATTTTGTGTCAATTTTGACACTATTTGATATATGATTTTTGTCAAAGTCATAACAGAATTATATGTTCGAACCAAGTTGATTAAATCAATACTAATATATCATAGTAACCTAGAAAATTAGTGTAATTCATTAAAAGTCTCAAATTACATTTATTTTGGTATTTATATTATCAATTTTGTCAATATTTCATTAATAAGATAATTACTGCATCATCTTTGTGTCATAAATAAATTAAATTATTTGATGTCTAAAAATTACAAATAAAATACCATCATGTAGGAAATATTTTTAGCTTTCTAATGAATATTTACAATCGAATTTATCTTATGTATAACCTAATATTAAAAATGATTTACTTATTAAACTTTGATTTTAACTATTTTAACCCTTCTTTAAATAAATTAATAATAAATGTCCTAATCTAATCCAAGTGGGCCTAAATGGTCATATTTTATTCCTAAGTTTGTTTTTGGTCGAATTACACTTGTCCAATAGAATTAGCACATGTGTTAGGGTAATATTAATATCATATTTACCCTTAGTTACCCTATTTACTATTAACCGCGGTAAAAATAGTAAAAAGTTACTATTCACCAAAAAATTATTTTCATCTCATTGAACCACATTTTAGTCCTTGATATTAACCGTGTCTCTCGGATTTTTGAAATTCCATTCACAGAAGCGGTAAAATTAAGTTTTATGCAAAATTCAGTTTTTTAACCTACCACTTGGTGGTTTCACTATTCATCAAAAATTAAAAGTTTTCAGAAAAATACCAAAATTTCACCCTAGGCTAATTTCGATATTCTGAGTCCAAAAATGAAGTCCATTTTGAAAAATAAAATTTATAAAATTTTAAAAAGTGGTTATTACTATTCATAACGGCTAGTTTTAATAGCATATTGTTGTTTAGTGAAACTCGGTATTGCGTACGACGCAAGCTATCGAGGAAGGTCGCGATTGCGTGTAAAGCAAGCCAAGCAAGTGTTGTATAGAAAAAGATTCCTTTGATGATTTATATAACATAAAAGTCTCGGGTGTTACATTCTACACCCCTTAAAAAGAATTTCGCCCTCGAAATTCGTCACTTTGCAACAAACAGATGAGGATACTTCTCCCTCATCATATCCTCAAGCTCCCATGTAGCTTCTTCAAGTTGGTGGTTTCTCCATAAAACTTTCACCAAGCGAGTGGTCTTGTTTCGTAGGACTTTTTCGCTACGATCCAGAATCTCTATCGGCTGTTCTTCATAAGAAAGATCTTGCTCCAGCGGTACAACTTCTGAGCTGAGTACATGTGAAGGATCTGGTATGTACTTTCTCAGGAGAGATACATGGAACACATCGTGAACTTGAGAGAGATTCGGTGGAAGCGCCAATCGGTAAGCTACCTTCCCAACACGATCCAATATTTCGAAAGGACTGATATATCTAGGGCTCAACTTCCCCTTCTTTCCAAATCTCATAACCCTCTTCCAGGGAGATATTCGTAAGAACACTTTATCACCCACTTCAAACTCTAGGTCTTTTCTTCGGTTGTCGGCATAGCTTTTCTGTCGACTCTGAGCTGCTCTTATGTGTTGTTGAATAGATCTGACCTTTTCTGCCATTTCATCAACGAGATCAGGTCCTAATAGCTTTCTTTCCCCAACTTCATCCCAGCAAGTTGGAGTCCTGCATTTCTTTCCATAGAGAGCTTCATAAGGAGCCATTTGAATACTGGAGTGAAAGCTATTATTATAAGAAAATTCCACCAATGGTAGGTGTTGATCCCAACCTCCTTTGAAATCCATAGAGCAAGCTCTCAACATATCTTCTAGGGTTTGAATTGTTCTCTCAGACTGACCGTCTGTCTAGGGATGATAAGCAGTGCTGAAACTCAACTCCGTATCCAGAGTATGCTGAAGACTTCGCCAGAACATCGAGGTAAATCTCGGATCTCGATCAGATATAATAGAAAGTGGTACTCCATGCAATCTTACCACTTCCTTTACATATATCCTGGCAAGCTGATCTAGAGAGAAATCCTCTCTAATAGCAATGAAGTGTGCAGACTTTGTAAGACGATCAACTATGACCCAGATAGCATTATTGCCTTTGGATGTTTTAGGAAGTCCTGTGACAAAGTCCATAGTGATGTTTTCCCATTTCCATTCGGGTATGGGTAATGGTTGTAACATCCCCTTAGACTTCTGTCTCTCAGCTTTAACTTGTTGACAAACCAAGCATCGAGAGACATATTCAGCAACATCTCTTTTCATGCCATCCCACCAGAAGTACTCTTTCAGGTCCCTATACATCTTCGTGCTTCCAGGATGAATAGAGAATGACGAACTATGAGCCTCATCCAGCAGCTCATTCTTTAATTCGGGGATGGGAGGAACGCAAACCCGATTCCTGAACATTATTATCCCATCACAATCAAGGTTGAATTCAGGAACATTTCTCACCTTCTTTTGTAACTCGACATCTTCTTTCTGTGCCTCTTTAATCATCACATGTATAGATGGTTGAACATTCATTTGAGAAAGATAAGATTTTTCCCCTTCCATTATAATTCCAAGATCCATCCTTTGTAAATCCATAAATATTGGATCTTTTGTGATCCTCATCATGGATAAACTAGCATGGTCTTGTCGACTTAATGCATCTGCCACCTTGTTTGCTTTCCCAGGGTGGTAATGGATTGAGCAATCATAATCCTTAATCAGCTCCAACCATCTTCTTTGGCGCATATTCAGCTCCTTTTGTGTGAAAATATACTTTAAACTTTTATGATCAGTATAAATATCACACCTTTCACCATAAAGGTAATGCCTCCAAATCTTTAATGCAAAGATTACCGCAGCCAACTCCAAATCATGTGTTGGGTAATTTTGCTCATGGATTTTCAACTTTCGTGAGGCATAAGCTATCACCATATCATTTTGCATAAGAACACACCCCAATCCCTTCTTGGATGCATCACTATAGATCACAAACCTTTCTCCACTACAAGGCAGTGTGAGCACAGGTGCACTGGATAACCTTCTTTTCAACTCCTTGAAATTCTCTTCACATTCCTCTGTCCAGACAAACTTAACTCCTTTCCGAGTCAACTTGGTGAGTGGATTAGATAATCGTGAAAAATCTTTTACAAAACGTCGATAATATCCAGCCAAACCAAGAAAACTTCGGATCTCAGTTACTGTTGTTGGTCTTGACCATCTTTCGATAACCTCTGTTTTTGCTGGATCCACAGATATCCCCTCTTTTGAGATTATATGACCCAAAAATGCAACTTTTTGAAGCCAAAATTCACACTTGGTAAATTTGGCATAAAGCTTCTCCTTTCTCAGGGTCTTCAATATAATTCTCAAGTGATCTTCATGCTCTTCCTTGCTCTTTGAATAGACAAGAATATCGTCTATAAAGACTACCACAAATTGATCAAGATAGTCTCTAAAGACTCTATTCATTAGATCCATGAAGATAGCAGGGGCATTAGTAAGACCAAATGGCATCACTATAAATTCATAGTGTCCATACCTTGTACGGAAAGCCGTCTTTGGTATATCCTCCCTTTTGACCCTTAATTGATGATACCCTGAACGAAGATCAATCTTGGAAAAGTATTGAGCTCCGCGTAGTTGGTCAAATAAGTCATCAATGCGTGGGAGAGGATATTTGTTCTTGATAGTGATCTTGTTAAGTTCTCGATAATCAATGCAGAGTCTCATTGATCCATCTTTCTTCTTAACAAATAGAACAGGTGCTCCCCAAGGTGACGCACTAGGGCATATGAATCCCTTATCAAGATTCTCTTGGAGTTGCTTCTTCAATTCCTGCAACTCAATTGGGGCCATTCTATAAGGTGTCTTTGAAATAGGCAAAGCACCCGGTACGAGTTCTATTGAAAACTCAACTTCACGATTTGGTGGAAGACCCGGTAATTCCTCCGGAAAGACATCATCAAACTCCCTTACAATGGGCATATTCTTAATCGTGAGTTTCTCACCAACCATTTGAGATAAATAACCTTCATTTAGTGGAATCAATACCCATAAGATGGAAGAAATTTCCACTGGAAGGTTATATTCATCCTTGCATCGATAGACGATCTTAGATTGATCTGGAATATGAAATGTGACTTCCCTTCTTTGGCAATTGATATGAGCTCCATGTAGAGAAAGCCAATCCATGCCAAGAATCAAATCAAATTCCACTAAAGGAAGGATCACAAGATTTGCAGGAAGCACTTTCCCACAAACTTCGATTGGAGAAGAATTATAAACTTTTGATGCGATTGATGTGCCATTAGGTGTTGTCACGGCTAACTCAACATCTAATTGTTGAGGTAATACGGTGATACCCTTAGAAAATTTTTCCGAAATAAAAGAGTGGGTGGATCCAGAATCAAATAAAACATTTGCTACTTTAGAGTGGATGGTAAGTGTACCTTTCACCACATCGTTATCGTACTCCACATCGCTGATAGAAATTGCATGTGACTTTCCTTTTTCTTTAGCCTTAAGAGTTTGTTGACGTCGACCATCATCATCAACCCTTGGATTTGGGCATTGATTGGCATAATGCCCCATCTCCTTGCACTTGAAACATTGAAGTGTAGCAGGTTCATTCTGTGTATCCCTTCCTTTGTTTGCATCATTAGACATCTTCTTCCCATTATCACGGCATTCAAATGCCCGATGACCTTCCTTTCCACATTTAAAACATTTACTTGTCCCTTTAAGACAACTCCCTCCATGTTTCTTTCCACACTTTGAGCATAAGGGAAAGTTCATCTTCTTTTCCGTGTGCTCTTTAGATTTTTCTTTGAATTCCATCTTCCTCTTCTTATCAAACCCATGTGACTGATGGGTTACTCCAATCTCCATCTCGACTTTGAGAGCACATCGAACGATTTCCTCGTAGCTATTGAAGTCCCTTATGGCTAACGCCCTTCGAAGACATGGTTTTAAGCCACTAAAGAATCGATCGATCTTACTCTCAGGTTGGATAATAATACCAGAAGCGTACCTTGCAAGTCTGGTAAAATTTGCTTCATAGGTACCAACAGATTCATCATCCCTTTGCTTCAGTTCAAGGAACTCTTTCTCCATCTTTGTTCGGAGAATACGAGGGAAGTACTTATTGAAAAATAAGTTCATGAACTCGTCCCATTCCATAGACTCAATTTCATCCCTTTGCCTTGTATTCTTAACAAGATTCCACCATTGATCCGCATCTCCTTCCAAACGATACACTGCTAGGATGACTTTATCATGCTCAGAACATTGAAGAACTGAAAATATCTTTTCAGTAGTACTAATCCATTGTTCAGCAACTAATGGATCAGTAGACCCGCTGAAAGATGGTGGACGCTGCCTCATGAAGGATTCAACAGAATGTTGCTCCCTCCTTTGTTCGTTTGGAAATCCTGCATGATTCATAGCTTGAGAAAGTTGTGTGAGCATGGCTACAAGATTTTGCATTCCAGCTCCCATATCGTTTGGTTGCTCAGGGGGACAATCATTGCATTGCCCATCGCATTCCGCATTAACACGGTTCCTTCGGGTTCCAGCCATTGACTAAAACCAAGAAGAATAGTGTGACCAACACTAATTATAATAGGAAACCACATAATTCAAGAATAAAATTTTCATGCTTAAGGTCTTATCCTAGGTTATTCAAGGCCATTTCTAAAACACTAAGATTGTGTTCTATGCTTAGACTTATCCTTAGGGTTCTTACTAAGGCTTTCACATCCTAGTTTCCAAAGGTTGACTATACCTTTCCTCTGATACCAACTATAACGACCCACACTTTACATACATTGTTAATACTTCAAAATTAAAGCACTCTTATTACAACATATGACAAAACCACAAAGGACCGTATAGGTATAGTGTCTTTAGAAACTGGGGAAACATAAACAACTGGTTCATAAATCTTCTACAGTGTCTCCCATTTATTTCATCATATCTAGGGTCCCTTTTAGCATATTCTACTTAATATCCATCTTCCTGACCTGGGGAAAAGAAAACATAAAAGGGTGAGCTCAAATGCTCAGCAAGGGCAAATAAAGGAAATAAAAATCATATCATATCTTTATGAAAATCAAAACCTGCAAAAGAGATCATAATATCTTAACATGGAATAAATCATAGAAGTGAAAATGAGATCCCCATAATCATAACATAAAACTTGAATCTTTGTGGCATGCACACATAATCATGGAAAATCATTTCTTGTTAGTCATGACTCATTGCCAAGACTATCTTAGTGGACAAAGTCCCTTTCTGAACCGAGTTCACTCCTCGTTTCGGTCATGTATCACTGAACCGAAATAACCTTCTGTTCCAGCCATGTCTATCTCATGAGATATAAAATCATTACCCAATGCATTGGAGGGAGATATAGGTCCCACCCATCTTATAATGAATCCTTTCTTATGTGTGCCACATAATCATAAAACATACATCATCGCATAACACATATAACAAAAATGGGATTCTTGAAACATCATGACATCATAAATCAATTCATATATGATAAAGGAATTCATAAACATAATTCCATCAAAACATAGTCAAACCAATGTAAAAATATGGATAGAAACAGAACCCTTTATTATCTTAGATGGAAAATAATTTTGATAAAACACTTGAATTGAATTCTTGAGGAAAATATCCTTTCTTCTTCAAAAACATTTTTCCTTTCATAACATGTCATACAACTTTAAAATAAAAGAAGTTGATTAAAAATAAACTTGAAAACTTGTAAAGGAAGCTTCTTTGAAGTAATGTTTTAAAAATCCATTCATGCCGTATAAGTTAAAAAAAACATTCTTCGTACTTTTGTCGGAAAAGTCAAAAAGTACCTCGTACGGAAAAACGACAAAAGATTCCTTTCATATTATTTACTAAAAACTCACCTAAGGGTAAAATTGGATTTAAACTATTTCAAGTGGATGGAAACAATATTACATATTGAGGGAACATGGATGTGGATGATAAAATACACCCCAGTAAATACTTACGAATAAACAAACTCGGATAAAAATGAGATTGTGATATTTCCCTTACCTTAGGTCCGATTTGCTTTGTTCGTGTCCGAAGCTCCTGTATAATGGTTTAAATAATGTTATTGACTTATTCCAGAATCATACATATTGATATGAGATCATATATGGTCATATTATTAGCTTCTTGTTAGTAATATTTCATTGTTACTTGTTACTCGGGTCTTTATAACTTTTTGTTCTTATGCGTGTTTTGTCGAATAAATTCTTATTCTTATCTTTAGGTTATAGATAATTCATTTCCAGAATGGTATCAGTGTAGTATATACCATATTCATTCATTCAATTCATTTATATAATCATTATGAAATGAAGATCATGTAGAACGAGTCGCATCACATCGTGGAGACGGTATTCCGTACGTACGCACGAGTGATGATATCGTTCCTATGATCGTGGAATTGTATTGGAGTATATATATATATTATTTCAGTATCAATATTACATAATAATAATCATATATAGTTACTGATTACACCATTATACCCATCCTTGTAAGGTGATGGTGGAAAATAGATTACACCACGGCGTGGAGACGGTATTCCGTACGTACGCACGCGCGGTGATTTCATTTTTCCGTAGGATGGATATAAGGTGAATTAGGGTTGTTTCAAATTTATAATAACATATCAGTATGTAAGTAATACTGATGTTATTACTTTATCATGAAACAACTAAAGAAGAAGAAGTTGAAGAAGAAAGAAATTGAAAAGATCGGTAATGGATATTACCTCTTCTTTGGAACGCCTTTTTGAATCCTCCACTTAAGGAACTAAGATTGGTCTTTGGAGAAGACCAGGACCTCTAGGATTATTCTAGGGAAGTGGAGAAGGGAAAATGGCAGGGGTTGGCCGAGCTTGAGTGCTCAAATTGGTGTGAGGAGGAGGGGGAGGAGGTGCCCTTTTATAAGGGAGGAGAGGGGCACCTTAGGAATATCTCAAAATATTATTTTATATTAAAGTCAAAATCGGTTTATAATGGTTCCAAAGGGTCTTATTTCGAAGCTAAAGTGGGGATGGGTCGAAATACTATCAACCAATAGAATTTAGACAAGATTAGGATATTATTTTAACCTTATCAATTAAATTTAACTCTAAGTTAAATAATTTAACTTTTACCATGTCTTTTTGTTTTCTTTCACTATATGGTTAATACACTTACTATAACATGCCAAACGAACCCCAAATTGTTTATTATTAATATATATATCCTTATCTAAGTCATTTGGCCGAAACTTAGATTTTTAGGAATAAAATAACAATTAATAATATAATATTTGATTTAAAAACTATTTTGTGTCAATTTTGACACTATTTGATATATGATTTTTTTCAAAGTCATAACAGAATTATATGTTCGAAACAAGTTGATTAAATCAATACTAATATATCATAGTAACCTAGAAAATTAGTGTAATTCATAAAAATTCTCAAATTACATTTATTTTGGTATTTATATTATCAATTTTGTCAATATTTCATTAATAAGATAATTACTGCATCATCTTTGTGTCATAAATAAATTAAATTATTTGATGTCTAAAAATTACAAATAAAATACCATCATGTAGGAAATATTTTTAGCTTTCTAATGAATATTTACAATCGAATTTATCTTATGTATAACCCAATATTAAAAATGATTTACTTATTAAACTTTGATTTTAACTATTTTAACCCTTCTTTAAATAAATTAATAATAAATGTCCTAATCTAATCCAAGTGGGCCTAAATGGTCATATTTTATTCCTAAGTTTGTTTTTGGTCGAATAACACTTGTCCAATAGAATTAGGACATGTGTTAGGGTAATATTAATATCATATTTACCCTTAGTTACCCTATTTACTATTAACCGCGGTAAAAATAGTAAAAAGTTACTATTCACCAAAAAATTATTTTCATCTCATTGAACCACATTTTAGTCCTTGATATTAACCGTGTCTCTCGGATTTGTGAAATTCCATTCACAGAAGCGGTAAAATTAAGTTTTATGCAAAATTCAGTTTTTTAACCTACCACTTGGTGGTTTCACTATTCATCAAAAATTAAAAGTTTTCAGAAAAATACCAAAATTTCACCCTAGGATAATTTCGATATTCTGAGTCCAAAAATGAAGTCCATTTTGAAAAATAAAATTTATAAAATTTTAAAAAGTGGTTATTACTATTCATAACGGCTAGTTTTAATAGCATATTGTTGTTTAGTGAAACTCGGTATTGCGTACGACGCAAGCTATCGAGGAAGGTCGCGATTGCGTGTAAAGCAAGCCAAGCAAGTGTTGTATAGAAAAAGATTCCTTTGATGATTTATATAACATAAAAGTCTCGGGTGTTACACCACCCCCTCACGAAATGATATGATGCATTTTTCATTTCTGTTTTACATGGATGGTAATATTGGTAGATTAAATAAATATATATGATTTTTTTAACATTATTATGGTTATTTAGTTATAATTTTACATATACCTTTTTTACTTTCCATTTTAAGTGGAATATGATAATGTCACTCATGTGTACAGTGGGATACATTCTCACGATGCTATGTGAAACATTTCTCTCTAGATATTTACATGGAAAATAATAAAGATATTTATAATAAATATATATGATTTATATGTAATAATAATTATTCTGTAAGGCTGAATTATTATTTACCTTTATTTTATTACATCCGTCAAAAAATGGAAATAATGTTCATGTGTATGTACGACCTACCGTCTCCATGAATGAAGTATTTCATTTTTTATATCCAACTAATATGTATTACCCTAAATAAAAATATAATGAATATATATGATATTAATATCATGGTTAAATTTATTGAGATTATAGAACCATGATCAATGTAAAAGTATCGAAAATAAAAATCTAAAAATACATTAAAAATAAAGCAGTTGTTACCCAGAATGTGAATTTTGAAAATAATTGTTGATAAAAAGGTTATAAAAAGTCATATATAAATAATATATGGTATGATACATATGAATATTATTCTATAATATTTTTATATTTAACTTATATTTACTATATCATAGGTTTGAATATTTATGAAGGATGTTGAAACATAAAGTAATGGATTTTTGTTTAAATTTGTCTTCTTTAGGAACTACGTTATATTAGGCACCTATCTTCTTCTATGACGTGTATATACATCCACATTGAAATTTAATATCAAGGATTTATTTATTCTATTGAAATTATATGTTTCATTTTATGTTATTACATTATAGGAATTACATTTCAATGTTACCAAAGTTTTAAGGTTTTTATATTACTATCTAATTATTTATCAGGAATGTTTATGAATATGATTACAATGATGAAATATTATGATATAACTATAAAAAATCTAATCCTTTTCAACTCTGTTGGTCACTTCTAGAGAATACATGTTTTCCTTTCATTTTCCTCTCTTATACGATTAAATAGAATAAAACAATTTTCTTATCAAAAATATTCTTTATTTCCCTCTTTGGTCGAATCCACGTTTCTCCCATATGCATGTTTTCAAAAAATATTATAAAAAATGTTCTGACATTATCTAAAGGATTTATTCAAGACATTTTTACCATTTTTTACTATTTAAATGTTTATTTAAAAGGAATCATTATATCATTTTCCAAGTAACTCCCATTTAGATTTTAGAGAAAATGTGAAAGGAATGATTTTTAATGTGTATGACGTGAGAAGAATTTCAAATAGCCTTTACCACCCAATGTTTTTAATTTTCATTTATATGTTTCAAAGGAAATTAATGAAGAAAATTATTTTAAAAAAAATTTCCATTAAAAAATACCAAATTGGTACAGATTTTTCCTGCATGAAAATTTTAAAATGATCATTAAAATATCCTTTATAAGATTCCAAATATATTTTCAAAGAAATGGATTTTGAAAATGTTTTCTATTTTAAAAAATTATTTTTAATATTGAATGATATTTTTTAATGAAATTTTCTAAGTGATATTAAAAAATAATTATCCTTCTAAGATGACTTCCTTTGTTGTTAGTTATACTTTACTGGGAATATAATACATGGATACCATTATTATTCTTTCTTTGAATATTCTATACATATAATGAAAAAATATTTATGAAACCTATTTCTACTACATGGATTATACAATTATAAAAGTCTTAGGAATCCCACTTCTTTTTCCACGGGTAAATATGAAATGATTATGAAACAAATTTCTTTTTTAAACGTTCCACAAGGATGAAATTTTTATGAATCCTATTTCATTTCTTAGTATTTTATATGTTGAATGTTTTAATGATATTTTTACACACATATGTATGATTTTAAATACATGAATATTGGTACCTATATTTGTATTTAATTAATTGGGTAATCATTTATATTTAATGAGATAAATAGGATTGTAATGGGTAGTGAATCTAGTTTAGTATGGGACTTTTTCCACTATAATATTCTTGGGTGTGATCATGGACTACTGTGATAGTATGGGGAGTGAACAAATCTCACTATGATAGAGATAGAAATGATCCATTACTATTATGGAAATGATTTTCTTTGCATCAATGTACTCAAAAATTCTATTTCTTAGACAAATGTTATGCTCTCATGGATAATGTTCTTTAACTTACTTATGATTCATGTCTAATGAACAAACAATTTTTATTCAGTAACTCATGATTCTAATATTTGATATGTAAGGAAGGGTTTCAAAATTTTATTTTAATGTTATCATACACTTATTATCACATTATTTTTATCTATTTCCATTGTTTTCCCATATTCAGCATCTACGATCACACTTTATTATGTTTTATTTCCATTATTTTTGATAATAGATATTATGTGTGATATGTCTAAGAAGGGTTCTCATTATGTATAAATAAGTGGGAGATTATATATAACTATTATTATGGATTATTTTATGTGTTCTAGTTTCCAAAGGAACTATAACATTGTTATTCATAGGATTTTTATGTTTAATGTAATGAATATTTTTTGAAAGATTTGTAATATCTATTTATGAAAATCATGGACCATTATAGTTTGTAACATAGAATAGGTTTAGTTATCCTTTTGAAAATAGTATTATATAATCAAAGTGATATACCTAGGGATATTACTAGGGATATCTTTAGGGTTAAGTCTAAGGATAATTGTACGTATAAGAAAATACCTTAAAATATTAGTGAAAGATGGTGTGATGGGTTTTCCATGTCAGGATAATAAAATTAGACATGGTTCTAGTATAAATTTTTATATAGTTAATAACATTGTTAAATACATGTCTATATTGAATATATCATTACCAAGTATATGGAAATAGACCTTATTTTGCTCCTTTGAATCTCCCATGTGATATTCTTTTAAAATTTACAAACTCTATATGAATTATCACGTAGGATTTAAATAATTACCATTAATGACCCTGGTTTAAACTATAGATCCCTATATTATAAATTAGATATAATTATTTATACATCATATAGAAAATTCTTCATGATTATGTGGTTTCTCAGTATGAACATTGTTACTCAAACTATGATATTGGTATAAGTTAATGGATGGATCCTAAAGAAATCATATAAATGCTGAATGTAATAAAACATTTACTGATTTTACTCATGGGAAAATATATTTTATGGGGTATATAATGAAAAATACCATTTCAACGCTCACACAAAATTAAAATTATATTACTATTTATAAAAAAAATGAGAAAAGTGGGGAAATTTTTTTGTTGAGTCCTTCATAAAAAACGTGAACCATATTTTGGTGGTTCCTCTAATATTATAGTCAATGGGAAATGGATCAGTAATAGTAAAAGGATATATTCAATTCTCCAATGATCATAACATGAAAAAATCATTTTTTTCATCTATTGTTTGAAAAGAGAAGAGGACCAATGGTGGTCTCTCATCAAGAATACAATGCAATATGATGAAATCGACTCCATGTAGTGGGATGTTATTAAGATATTATTATTTAATAAGTACTTACCTCATATTATATGTATTAAAAATGAGAATAAATTCCTTGATCTAAAATATAATTATGATGAATCCATTTTTAACTATGAATAAGATATTCGAAGACTTATGGGGTATGCTTCGTGAAATATCTTCTGAACTAAATGTATGGTTGTTCGACTATTTGGTGGATTGAAAGAAAGTATCCAAACTAAGATAGACATAAATAAAATATATAGCTATTATGATATATTTTGATGTGTACATAAGGTGTAAATGGATCTTGGATTCACTCCTCAATTTATTGGTTATGATAATAAAAGTAAGATGGGGTTAAAGGAAAACACTAAGAACCATGGAGAGTAGAATTTAAGCTTTCCTTCATGATTGATTCATGGAAGGAAACACTGATGAAATTATCTCAAGGTGATTATTAAATGTTTTAAGTGTATAAAATAATGTTATCGGGTAGTGTAATACCAATATTATGGGAATAAGTTATATAATAATGAAAATAGTGGGAATGCTCCGTAAAATATGATAAAAAAACTGATGTTCTTCATGTGAAAGTGGTTTGGGAATTATATGAATCAGTGACCCAATATAATTGGTAATGAAGATTATAAGACATAAAATCCTCTAATTAAAAGGGAAAAATTGAAATATTATTCAATGACAATAGAGAATGTGTATCATGATAATTATGGGACACTTATATTTCATTCCTTAGTTGGGAATTTCATGTTTAATTTTATAGGAATGAGCCCTATAAAAATCTTATTGGTTATCCTTTAGTGAATTGTTTTTGTAATTCTAAGCATTGATATTCTAACTCTACCTGGATCCTTGAATAATGAAATCCCATTTGATATTCTATCAGTGAAAGGATAAACCCAAGATTTCAATGGAAATTCGTTTTTATAATATAAGACTTCATTTAAGGATTAAAGGGTTGATTTATTGATAAATCTACATCCAAGATTTATATTTTATGAGTATTTTACCAATGGTATTTTGGTTTGAAGAATCACTAATCATCTATGGATTGTGTTAATTTTATAATCATGTATGTATCCATGTAATATTAACTTAAGAGTTATGGATACCATCATGGGTTTAGGTGTTTAAGGTTGACCATAAGTTTATTGCCATAAAAACCCCTTATGAGGTTTTATGTTAATAGTGTTTATCAATATTACTGATATTTTTGGAGACATTAATGGAAATAAAACCCTTTGGTTTTGTTTGTGTTTTTTGAAAATGTTATTTGAGGAAGAATAATTTTATATTTTAGGGATATGATTAATGTTATGGGTAATATTTGTGGTTTATATTTTATTTAATTTTGTGTTAAATGTGTTATTTAAACCTAAGGATTATATTAATAATTTTTTTGTAAAAAGGATATGTCACATGCAAGGAAAAAACATCCCACCTTGGGAAATGTCATGGGGATTGAACCCATAACCAATGGATGACAATGATTTAGTTCTAACCAATATCCTACACAAAATAGTACTTCTGGTTTCACAACATGTGTTATATATTTCAATTTATTTTTTGTTTAATTATCCTTTTATACATATTATTACACTATTGTACACATAATTATCTATAAAAAACAAACCAAGTACAGAAAATTATAGTATCTTTAGAAGATTAGGTTCATAATTATGGGACATGATACTATAATAAGAATATTTTTATTAATCATCATAAAGTGACAATAACTCCCTTTGAACTCCTATAACTATATACGATTACCTGGGGAATACATAGACAAAAGGGTTGATATATATATATATATATCCCATTAAGGGAATAAGAATGAGAATTAAACAGACCACGTGAGTTAGAAGGAATAACATGATAACATAGAAGTCAAATCTCATGAATAAACTTATAAAATCATAACATATAGAACATGTAATCACATTATAATGGAAATTTGGGAATGTAGTGGAAACATATAACCTGACATAAACATGAGTCATGAATAACTACCAAGACTATATCACATGGTTAAATGAGTCCTATAATGGATTAGGTTTACTCCCAAATCCCATACATAACATATCATGAGACTAAAACATTAACCAATGCGTTGGAGAACTATATGGGTTCATGCATCATAATTTTTTCATTCATGTCTATTCAATATAAAAAATCATACATAAGGAATAAACATAAGTGATACCCATGGAAAGAAATGGGTATCATAATCATGACATAATGCATAAAAAAGGCGCATAACAATGGTATCCATGATATAAGGGATTTAAATCATTCATGGACATTCATAAAGTGTATATAATAATTTAACAGGAACAATTAAGATCAAATGAAGTGACCATTTTTAAACTAATTGTTATGTATCATTAGAAAGTTGCCACTTTATCAGGTTTTTATAAAAAGGAATTAAGTGTCTGTAAAGAGAATGAAGACATAATTATCTACATAAAATAATAAATGACCTAAAATTATTTCTCATGATAATTTCAGTTATTCTATAAATATATTTTATTCTCAAAAATAGTTTGTGGAGGGTAATTGAAAATGGGTAAGAAACATAGAAGTTCCCTTTAACCGGGTTTTCCTATTGAGAGTAATTGAGAAGGGAACCATTTTAAACAAGTAATTCCCCATAAATAAAATATAAATTGATATACATAAATATGTGAGGTATGGGGAAAAATAATATAATATATTTATATAATATTAATGAAGAGATAAATTAAGGTAATTAGTGAGAAAGGGTAAACCAAAAGAAAATGTGAAGGTTCTAAGATATCCATTACCTTATGTCTGAATGTGTTCTGAACTTGTGAATAATGTCATGGATAATAAATTATATTAATTAATTTATAAATTAATAACCAATTCTAATTGTATTCTATTTATTATAATTTTATTATGTTAACATATTTCAATTTCTAAGAGTTATCAAGATTAATTTCATCATTTCAAGAGTGCTTGTTTCATGGTTTCATGGTCAGTTCACATATGTATAATTACAAAAGTTATTATATAATGGGAATCATATTTTTGAATTGAAATGATATGGTATTAATACACTTACAGGAGTTTGATTTTTCCAACATATCATTTTTTTATAACATAAAGATGATTCATTTGATAAGACATTAATGATAAAAGTTTAGTTTATTTTGGTATGTTTTCCAACCACCACACATTATTTTAATTTTACTTAATATAAAATCTATATATTATTTCCATAAAATGGAATAAGTTATAATATAATAATTAAAATATTATTTAAATATAATAATTGTTTCATGACCAGCATTGAAGGTAGTAATAGATGACAAAAACTCATTATCCATGGAGATAGTTAACCAACATAATTTGGAAAATCATTTCCTTTATTTAAATAATAGGAAATGATAAAAATATGGATATAAAATATTTCATCATAAATATGAAATTATAGTATATACATGATACTGAATTTATTATGATTTTATGGATGAAATAGTGGTTCATAATTTAGAAGAAAAAAAAAATTAAAATATTTATTTTGAGAATGTTACCTCATGAATATCACATCCTTGAAGGAACCCTTGATAATTGTAGAATTGGTAATTTTTGTTATATCCTAAACAATTGGATGTAGAGGGATTAGGGGGGAGTGTGTTTTTTAGTTATATATAAATCTTCAAGGCTTAGAAGGTGTGAGGAGAATGGGATGGGATGGGTGGTATTTATAAGGAGATGAGAGGGTGTTTTTTAATTTCTCAAAATATTAAAATATAATATTACTATTTTATAGATAAATGATTACAAATGGACAATAAATTCATATTGGATGGAATTTTAGACAATGTATTATCCCCTTTGTTTTTATATAAATTTTTAAGGATTTTTAAAAAATTTATTAATGTAGTACCCCTAGTTTCTACTATATAACCCATAATTGATGATTCTTATGGTTATAATGTGTAAGGGTGATATTTGGGAGAGTTTGGAGAACATTGAAAGTGTTTTGGGGCTAAAGGGAAGTCACATGGGTGGCACACGATTTGACTAACCCTGCGGATAAATTGTGCACATGGGTCCTTTGAGGTAGTAGCTTTAGCAAGGTTTGGGAGACCAAACAAGGGGAAGTTGTTCGTTTAGGGGCTACCACACGATTATCGCATGATTTTTCTAATTGTGTGGTCAAACCGTGTGTGGAGCTAGAATGAGATCCTTAAAAATAGGATCTCACTCGTTTTTTCCATAGATCCCTCATTTTTTGACCCAAACTATCCCTAACTTGGGATTTTTCTTCTCCTAAGGACAAATAAGGTTCTCCCATCAGACTGAAGGAAATCCTAAGGCTTCCCTTCGCTAATCGAATCTAGATTCTTGAGGTATGTGATCCTTATTTTTTATTCATGATGTGTTTCATATATCAAATTAGATATACTTCTCATTTTCACTTGTTTTCTTATATCTACACTCTTTATGGGTAGATCTATGTGTTTTGATTCCAAATTTGATGAAATTGGGTCTTTATCTTGCTAGAAGAATAGATCTAAGGTAGGTTCTTGGAGAATCAACCCGGCAGTCTTGTGCATTGTTCATTCGTTGTTGTTTTTATCCAAACCTTTGAGGTAGGAGGCTTCTTTCTTGAATCCACTTAATAGAACTGGTTGGAATGATTTTAAATTGGGTTTGTGGTGTTGAATTGATTTTTATTTGGTTTTTGAACACTTTTTGAAAATCCTTTTGAGTGACTGTTGTGACATCTAGAAAAAATTTTGTTTGAGTAAAGTGATTTTGTTCTTGGTTTTAAAATATGCACTTTAAAAAGGGTATTTTTATAGATTATTGTATCATGGATTGGATTGGATGTTTTAAATATAAGGGAAGGTTTTTCTGAAATTAAATATTGATTTGAAATTGGTTGTTCTTTTGTTTTCAATAAAATTTTCATTTTATTGGAGTGGTTTATTTCGGTAATGGAAATATTTAGAATATATGATTTTGGTGTTATTTCATGCTTAACTGGCCCTTAATAAGGGATGAGTACCATTGGGGTTCAAGGGACGTGACCCTGGATTGGGGGCGTGTGTCATTTGGACACAATGTAATTGGGCGAGAGGTCTCTCTTGAGTATGGAGATGTCAAACGAAGCATGAATGTGTGAGTGTGTTGTGAACTATAAAATTGGTATTCCAAATTATAAGTAGAATTGGTTTTAAGCTTTGATTAGTTATTTTTATGAAAAAATAACTAGATGGAAATTGGTTTCATTTAGTTTTTCTTTCACTTGGTTGCAAACTGTTTTTGGAACTTGTTTTTATTTAGTTATAAACTATTTTGGTAAATTGTTTTATATAAATGTGGACAACTTTTATATACTAGTTTCATGAGTAGGTAAGTCATTGGGGAAAACCTACTAAGTTCTATACTCACCCCTTCATTGGAACTTTGGTGATTTTTCAGATGTTTCCTTCCGGGATGGGGTCAAAGGTAATGTTTCCCACCTTTTTATCACTACCTCGTAATACTTGGCATGTTCAGTGATTATGGATTTTGAATCTTTTGGAGCATGGATACTTGTGTCCCATTGAGTGTCTTTATTTTTTTATCCACTATTCACTTTGATACTTTTTAGTCTTCTGATTTTGTTCACCTTGATGTGGTTTTGAGATACATAAAATTGTTTAGTTGAATTTATTTTTTTCATGCATTAGTGAGAGAGTGCTTTAGATATGGTTTGTTGGTTTATTGGTTTACTTATTAAAGGGTAAATCATCCCCCACTTGTATTTGAAACGTTTTTTCATTCATTTCTAGCATTTCCCGTCTTGGAGATGTTTCTTAAAGACAAGTAATGACTCGTTATACTCTCAAGCTAAGGATAATTGGATAATCATTACAAATGGTCTCAATCTGGCCCTTCCTTTGTGGTACAAATTTTTTTAGCTTCTTCAGCCCTTGCCTAAAAAGTAGTCATCAATGTTCTTGGTCTTGGGGTTAAAATTCCTTCTTTTCCATCCCTTGGGTTGGAATATTATAAAAGATTAGTTTTTTAGGAACATGAAATGTATAGAATAAAATGACATAGCTAACCCTTTTATGTTGAACTTAATGTTACTCAAGTGTTGGGTATACAAGTGTTTGGGGAGACTTCAAGGATCTTGGAATCTCACTGTAATTAGTTTATCAAATGAGAGGATCATGACACACATTTTATAGAAATTACTTCCCACTAGGATTACATATTTCATTTAGAGTAATGATTTACAATTTTTTGTAAGGTGTAAATTTTTAAAAAACACAGAATTTGATTTTAAATAAATGATTTTGAAAAGTATATATTTGGTTTATTTTGAAAATGGTTTGATTTTCAAAAGCACGAATGAATGATTCAAAAGTGGTTATAAAAAAGGGTGTTGTGGAAAACAATATTGTGATATATGATGTGATAGAATTTGAAATTCTAGACATCAGTTGATATAGAGTGAGATTTATAGAGTTTGTTATTGGTTTAGAAAATGTCACCCGGTAGGAATCGTTGAAACCAACCTAAAGAAGTTGTGGAGAATGTGGTTGCACCTGAACAGTGGGTGAACCAAGAGCTGGTTTAGAGTATTGTCCAAGATTTCAAACTGTTTATACGAGGTACTAAAATAATGGGTCATGGAATGTGGATCATACCATCAAGTTCATGAAGCAGAATCCACCTAACTTCTGGGGTGATGTTGAACCCGAGAAGGTGGAGGTGTGGATCAGTAGGATGAATTGTATCTTCGAGTTCATCAGCACACTTTTTATGTTAAAGATCAATATGGTGACGTATATTCTTGAGGATCTTGCATTCTAGTGGTGGTATTTAGCAATACATGCTAAATTGGATTAAGGCCTTACATGGGAGGATTTTGAGGAATTGTTCAAAAAATATTCTATCGTCACACGTTTATGATCCATAAAATAATGGATTTATTTAGCCTGAACTAAGATAATATCTATGCCACATAGTAGGAACCTAATTTCATGGATTTAGGGTGTTTTGAACAAGAAGTTGTGGAATGTGCGTCTCTAATGGAACACCTTTTTGAATCGGGGCTACAGAAGAAGATTCGATCAAAGATTGTGGTGCTCTGTATTATGGATTATACAGAGATGGGGAAAAGAGAGACTATGGATGAACGTGATATATCAAGATCAATTGGAGGAGGTATGATGAAACCTATATGTAATGGTGGGAACTCAAATACTGGGAGCAGGAAGAAAAGGGACACCTATTTCCAAGCTGGAAGTAGAAATCAGAATCATACGGCTGGATTAGTGAACCTTCCTCCATGACCCAAGAGCATAGTAGGCTATTTTCAATATGGTTCTCTTGAGCACATAAAGAGAGAGTGTACGACACAATCAATATCATGTCATAATTGAAAGCATATGGGTCATCTTAAACTCTATTGTCAAAATACTCCAAGGTCAGGTTCTCGAGACACATATCAGGCATCACAAGCATCATATTCATAAATAGGGCAAGGACAACCAAATCAGTCTCGTTAGCATAACAGTGATAACCATGGTGATTATATAAATTCAATTACACCTCAACAAGGGCAATCTCATCAAGGCAACAAGGATAAAAATACAGCGAAGAAATAATGGAATGGAGATGATAAAATGATTTTCAATGATCAAGTTGGACCATCTATGGTGAGAGGTATGATTATTTTGAATAATACCCCTGTGAAAGTACTTTTGATACTGGTGCCTCACATTATTTCATTGCTTCTCGTGTTATATATTCGCTATGTTTAAATTTAAAAATGATGCCTTCTATTTTAAAACTGAAAAATCCACTCAGTGAATGAGAATGTCAAGCCCTTGCATGTAGATCTTGTTCTATAATGGTTGATGGAGATGAGATGAAATGGGACTTATCTATGTTGGACATGGATGTCTATGATGAAATCCAAGTTATGGATTGGTTGATAATGTTTAAATATCAAATCGACTGTTATATGAGAACAGTTAGTTTCACGATTGATGATGACATCGAGCATCTCTTTAGAGGAAAGAAAATGGTAAATAAAGGTGAAAATAACTATTTGGAACCAATGTTGGGAACAATATATTACTAGTTGGATGTTTATAATTTTTCATTAATGTATAATATTGAGGGAAAGAGTTTTCCGGTAGTTTTGGATTGCTTTCCAGATGTATTTCTCGAGAACTTCTCAGGGTTATCACATATAAGAGAAGTGGAGTTTATGATTGATCTCTTTCCTAGGACCAGTATTTTTTTCCTTCTGTCTTATATGATGGAACCAACAGAGTTACGAGAATTGAATGTGTTTTTGGAGAAGCAATAATGTAAGGGTTTCTTTCAACCAAGTACAACTATGTGGGTAGCACTAGTTTTGTTCTTAAAGAAGGAAGATGTAACTCTTTGGCTGTGTGTTGATTATCGTATTCTTAACAATGTTACAATAATTAATAGATATACACTTCCATGAATTGATGATATTTTCGATCAATTAAGGGGAGCTTAGTGGTTCTCCAAGATTGAATTACGATCAGATATCACCAATTACGAGTTCATAAGGAAGATATTCAAACGACAACTTTTAGAAGCAGATATGGCCACTATGAATATGTAGTTATGCTCTTTAGGTTTAATGAATTCACTAGAAGTATTCATGGCTTAGATAAATCAGATATTTCAGAAATATCAAAATTATTTTATTATGGTGTTTATGGATGACATCCTGGTGTATTCAATGACAAGAGATGATTATGAAGAGCATCTGGAAACAATGTCACAAATCTTGAGAGACCACTAATTTTTTCCCAAATTATCAATGTGTGATTTTTTGATACAAGAATTATTTTTTCATGGCCATCTAATTTCAGAAAAACGGATTTTCTATTTATCCCAAAAAGATAGAAACTGTTATATCGTGGAAACAACCAAATAATGTCTTCGAGATACAAAGTTTTCTTGGTCAAGTTGGTTACTACTGACGCTTTATCTGTGATTTATCCCAAATACCTTTGCTAATGAAAGCTCTGACAAAGAAGAATTCTCCACTCCAATGGACATAGGAATTATATAAATCTTTCTATGAACTGATGGTTCATCTTACATTAGCACCTATATTGATATTTCTATAATCCGGACTAGGGTATATGGTGTACTCTAATGCTTCAGGATCAGGGATGGGTTGTGTTCTCATGCAAGGATACCAAGTGGTTACTTATGGTTCAAGTTAGTTGAGGGTGAATGAGAAGAATCACCCAACACATGATCTGTAGTTAGCTTTAGTCTCCCATGATTTGAATACATGGAGACATTATCTCTTTAGTGAGAAATGTTCTGTGTTCACAGACCACAAAATTTTAAAACACATTTTCTAATAGTGAGATTTGAATTTGAGGTAAAGGAGATGGATGGAATACCTCCAAATGTTTGAATTTGACCAGATGTACACACTATGGAATAGAAATTCAATGGTTAATGCATTAAGAAGATAGTTATATGCACATTTGGTGAAAGAAGCTTCAAATGAATGGAAATTGATATCAGTCCTAGCCAACATGCATGTGGAATGTGAATACTGAGGTGATATGGAGTTTTTATTTTCATCTCTTCTTGTTCATAATTTGGTAAATATTTCCAAATAGGCATAAAAATATGATATAGAATGTCTAGTTTTGAGTTCAAAACTCAATCGCGGGGAGACCATTGAGGGCTAGAAACTTCATGGGAGTTCAGTTTTTTGTTTTAGAGATCAGATGGTTCTACCTATTGCTTGTCAGGAACAACTCCTTCATGCTTACTACGATTCGAGATGGGATGTATATATAGGTATAGAGAAGATTTATAAGTAACTAAAGGTGCAGTTTTGGATGAACGACATGAAAAATAAGGTGGTCGAGTTCATCTCACAGTGCTTAACTTGTCAATAGGTTAAAGCATAGAATTAGAGACCAGTGGGAATGTTGCATTTTTTACCAATCCCAGTGTGGAAATGGGAGCATATAGTGATGGAGTTTTTTTATAGGTCTTCCAAGAATGGTCTATAAACACGATTCCTTTTGAGTGATAGTGGATCAGCCTACCAAGTTGGTCTATTTCTTTCCAATTTGTTAAAGTCATGCGATGTAGGATTTGTAAAAAATATATATTTGAGAAGTGGTAAAGTGCCATAGTGTAGTAGTGTCAATATTATCAGAAAAATATCGAAGGTTCATGTATCATTTCTAGAAATCCTTACAAAAATCCCTTGGGACTCAATTGAAAATGATGACAACATATCATCCTAAGATAGATGGGCAATCGAGCAGATGATACAAACATAAGAAGACATGTTTCATGATTGTGTAATATATTTTCATTTATTATGGGAGTGGAATATACCCTTAGTGGAGTTATAATAATATAATAGCTATCAGGACTCGATACACATGGATCTGTTTGAAGCACTGTATGGGCATCCTTGTCGTTCTCTTCTATACTAGGTAGAAACACGTGAAACTTCACTAGTTGGGATTAGCCTCATCCAAGAAACAATGAATAAGATCCAATTTATTATAAAGAGTATAGAGATGGCTCAGAGTCATCAGAAATCATATACAGATCACCATCAAATACCATTGTCATTCGATGGGGTGATCATAAATTCTTGAGGATATCTTCAAGTCTTGGACATCGTCATTTTGGGAAGCCGGGAAAGTTAAATTCTATATACATTGTCCCTTTTCGAAAATTTAATGGATTAGATAGGTGAAATATCGGTTGGAATTACCACCATAGTTTAGTTCAGTGGATAATGTGTTCCATGTATCTTAGTTGAAAAAGTATCATCTTGATCTACATTATTTGATCAGATGGGATCACATCGACCTAGAGACAGATTCTTCATTAGTACATATCCTGGTGAGGATTGTGGATAAAAAATAGAATGTCTTGTGTGTAAAAAGCATCATTCATGTGTCGGTTTTATGATATCATGGTCAAATTCAGTAAGAGACTTGGGAACACGAGAAGAACACGAGAAGAAGATGAAAGAAAAATAGTCAGAACTCTTTCAGATCGGTGCAGGTTTCCAACTTTATGAGGATAGAATGTCCAATGGTGGGGAGAATTTAGTACCCCAATTTTCAGTTATGTAACCATTACTTGATTATTTTTATGGTTATAATGTGTAAGGGTGATAGTTGGGAGAGTCAGAGGAACTTTGGAAGTGTTTTGGGGGAAAAAGGGAAGTTGTACGGGTGGCACACGGTTTGACTAACTGTGCGGCCAAACCGTGCATAGGGGTCTTTTTAAGGCAGTAGATTCAGCATGGTTGGAGCACGTTTTGGGAGATTGTTCAAGGGGAAGCCATGCGGGCAGGGGTTACCACATAGTTAGTGCACATTTTTCTTAACCTTGCGGTCAAACCTTGTGCGGAGTCAGAATGGGATCCTTAAAAATAGGATCTCACTCGTTTTTCCATAACTCCCTTGTTTTTGACCCCAGCTGGTTGTAAATCAAGATTTTTCTTCTCCTAAGTCCAAAGAAGGTTCTATCATCAGTTTGAAGGAAATACAAAGCCTTTCCTTGGTGAATCAAAGTTATATTCTTGAGGTATGTGATCGTTCTTCTTCGTTATTGATCGGTTTCATAGATCTACTTAGATATACTTCTCCACTTCACTTGGATTCTTATATCTATGCCTATTATGGGTATATATAGGTGTGTGGATCCAAAATTTTATGAAATATGGTCATTATATTACTAGGAGAAGAGATCTATGGTGGGTTCTTAGATAATCAACCCACATGTCGGTGTGTTCTTCTTTTGTTGGTGTTTTGGTCAAAACCTTTGACGTAAGAGGCTTCTTTCTCAATTCCACCTTGAATAACTAATTGTAATTATTTCAAATTAAATGTGAGTTATTGAATTGATTGTTATTTTTTTTGAACACTTGTTGGAAACCCTTTTAAGTGATGGTTATGAAATCTGAAAATTTGGGTGTTTGAGTAATGTGATTTTGTTCTTGGTTTTAAAATATGGATTTTAAAAAGAGGTTTTTTTGGATTTATGGCACAAAAATTTGATATGATGTTTTCAATAAAAGGGAAGGTTATATTGAAATGAAATGTTTTTTTGATATTGGTTGTGCTTTGGTTTTCAATAACAGTTCAGTTTTATTGGAGTGGTTTATTTTGGTAATGGAAATATTGGGCATAAATGTTGTTGGTGTGAGTTCATGCTTAACAGGACCTTAATAAGGGACAAGTACCATTAGGGTTCAATGGATGTAAACTTGGATTGGTAGAGTGTTTCATTGGGACACTAGATAATTGGAAGAGAGACCACTCATGAGTATGGAAATGACAAACGAAGCATGCATGTGTGGTTGTGTTGTGAACTACAAAATGGGTATTCCAAATGATAAGAATAATTGGTTTTATACTTGGATTGGTTATGTTTCTGAAAAAATAACTTTTTGTAAATTGGTTTCATTTAGTTTTTTTTTCACATGGTTGAAAATGATTTTTGGAACTTGTTTATATTTGGTTATAAACTATTTTGGTAAATTGTTTTATATAAACTATTTTATATAAATGAGGCTAACTTTTCTATCCTAGGGGAATGAGTAGGAAAGTCATTGGGGAAAACCTATTGAGTTTTACACTCACCCCTACTTTGGAACTTTGGTGCTTTTTCAGATGTTACCTTCTTGGTTAGTGGAAAAGGTAATGTTTCCTACATTTTCAGCATTACCTCGTGATACTTGGGCTCTTCGGTGATTTTGAAGCTTGGAGGTTGTGGAGCATAGAGTCTTGTGGTCTCTTGAGAGTATTTAGTTGTTTATCTGATGTTTACTTTTATACTTGTTTGGTCTTATGATGTTGTTCAATTTGATTTGGTTATGAGATACATGAAAATGTTTAATTGTCATTTTTTTTCATGGATCATTGAGTGAACGGTTTTATTATGGTTTGTTGGTTTATTGGTTTATTTCTTAAATGGTAAATTGTCCCCACTTGTATTTGAAACCCTTTGGAATTTATTGTAAGCCTTTAGAGTCTTGGGGATGTCTCTTAAGGCCATGTAATGAATCATTGTACCCTCAGTCCAATGATAATTTGTGGATCATTACCATTAAAATATTATATTCATGAAATATCATTGTTGTAAAATTTGACACAATTCATTGCATTGACTCTAAAAACATAAAAAAATGAGTCAAATTATAAACAAAAACTTTTTTATATCTGAAAAATTTCAGGATCATATTTATATCTTGGATTACTTTAAATAACTCAATTTATATTTATATTAATATATTTGGTATCATTTATTTTATTTTTCCATTAATTGAGTAATTGATACCTCATTGTTGGGAAAAATTTTAAGAAAATTATTTATTCTAAAAAAATAAAAATAAATAAAATTTATGAGATTAAATATTTTACACATCAAAATACTATTTACAGTTGAAGATAACTTCTATGTAGCCACATATTTAAAATGTTATACTTATTCAAAACCATATTTTGACATCTTTGACTTCGCATTAAATAAAATACTATAAGGTTATTAATGTCACCCTTGTAGATACAAAAGGTAAAATATTCAACCCATGAATGATTATGGTCAAAAAATACTCTTATAATAAAATTGGGGAAAGTGAAAAAGTAATTTTTTAATATTTATCATTTTATTTTTAGCTTTAATTATATGGTTTACCCTTAATAGTGGTAGGAAAATTAATAATGTTACAATTCATATTGGCTAAAAAATAAAATGGTTATACTTACTATATTTGGACCATATAATTCCAAATATATAATCCATTTTTTAAAATTTAAAATAATGAAGTGGAAGAATTTAATTTAATAATAAACTAGGAAAATAAATCAAAAAGAAATTTTTTTTTCTGAGAAATATCCTTTTAAGTGTAGTTTTTTATACTTAATTCATGTATAAAATTAGTTTAAAATAAAAAAAGTATATTATTAGTTATAATAAAGATCTAATTAAAATTTAAAACAAATCCAAAATATAAATTGACTTTGTAAATGGTTTATAAGATAATAAAGTTTTCAATGTAAATCAATATTTTTCACTATTCATTAGAATTTCAATCTTTACATAAAATTCACAAAAATTAATCTAAATGTAATTTTAAAAAGATGAATTAAAAATGAAATTTATTTTTTCAAATAAATCTTATGAATGTTTAAAAATCTATTATATTTATTTTCTCATAGAATTAAATAAAATCCATTTTAACAAAACATTTTTTTGAAGAATAAAATGACTATTAAAAATTAAGTTTTTATTAAAAAATAATTAATAAATAAATACATTTAATAATATGGTTATAATTTCTAGGTTAGAATAATAATATTTTAACAGTATATCATGGTTTTTTATACTCGGTGTTGTGTTCCACACAAGTAACCAAGGAAAATAAATTATTTAAAGATAAATATTTAATAAAAATATAAAGTTATTATAGTAATTATCTTCATTATTAGTATGTCAAAAAGTATAATCTGGGAGAGAAATATTTAAAGTAATTCTCAAAACATTATCCATACTAGAATAAAAATTACCATGGATTTTGTTGTCAAACGCCAAAAAACATCTAAAGGGAACAATGTGATGTGGGTTTTAGTCAATATCCATATAAAATCAAAACACTTTCTTAAAATCATAGAATATTTAAAATTATATTATATTTCTAGGATTTAAATTACAAAATTAGTATGGTTTCAAGGAGTAATGTATTCCATTGTGTCTGGTCAGGATCCATGGATTACCATGATGTTTTGGAAAATGTTTCATCGAACTATTGATTTAGATTGAGATTCCATACTTTTTATCATTCTCATAAATATTTTCTATCTTAGATAACAATTAAAACCCTATAGGATATGATAAGATCATTTTATATGTATTTCATAGGTATTTGGGATCAACACCTTCCACTAGTTGAGTTTTCCTATAGTTATTTCCTTCACTCAAAGAATTCAAAAGGATCCTTACGAATCCCTATTTGGAAAGAATTTTTTCAACCCATTGTGATGGAATGATGTTGTAGAAGGTAGTATATTGTGAAATTGTATAGATAATTAAATTGGAGATATGGTTATGTTAATTTATAAGTACATAAGGTTGGTACAAAGTCAACGAAACAGATTTGCTGATAATAATCGACTTGATCTAGAATTTTATGTATGGGAGAAGGATATTATTTGAATTAATCCATGGAATAAATATGGTAAAAATAATCCCTAGGTAAATTGGTCCTATTTATTCAATTTATCATATGAATATGGTATATTATCAGTTGAAGCTTCAACAAAACCTCTTAAAACTCCATGATAATTTCTATATATCTTTTGTTAAGAAGTACATACCTGATACATCACATGTACATAACTTCAAGGTCCTACCACTAGAGAAACAAAAATATAGTGATGAAAAAACAATGGATATTCTTGACGACAGAGATAATTTTCTACTCAATAAGACCACTCACCCTATAAATATTTTTTGGAAAAACAACTAGCTTGATGAAGCTGTAAGGGAATCAGAGGATGTAATAAGAAAGATATTTCTACAGTTGTTTGTATTAAAGGGATATAATTTACGTGGATTAATTCATTTAAATGGGGGTATAATGGTAAACCAATTTTTTTATGAAATATATTTTATCAGATAAATTTAATTTCTTCAATAGCTTTTCACACCTAACATAGCGTTTTTATAGAACAACACATTCTTTTAAAAGGTTATTATTTTTTATGATAGTTATTTCTTATCAACTGGAATGGTGGGTATGGATAATGTTATCTAAATTATGAAAATGTTTTTTTAAAAAATTTATAAAAAATTATATCTTTGGTGACCCATTTAAATAGAAATGAAAATAAAAGAAACCATTTGAAGATAAAGGAATTATTTTTCTAAAAGACAATTTTTATGCAGATCAATTTTTTTTATCTCATTAATATAATTAATTAAATTTTTGTGAATTATTTTAATGTAATTTATATAGTATATATTCAATATAATGTTTAATATTCACCTTATGTGTTTTCTAGGAATGATGTATGAGTATATCTAATTTTACACTAAAAATCTTCTTTTTCTAAAAATTTGGTTTGTCACCTTTTGCACACATATTTTGAAATTAAAATTTACAAATTTTAGAAAGTTTATTTTAAAATTTTAAATTAATATTTTAAATTATCATTTCAAAATTATATTCTAGTGATTTTTTTCGAATTTTCTAAAATGACTATTTTTTCTATGAATATCTGAAAGTAGTATTTATTAAAAAACATTTTTTTCATTCGAAGAAATAAAATGATATATTTTTCATTAATATGCTCTTAAAAAGTAAAATTATTATTTTTTATTTATATATTTAACCAATTTAGGTATTTTTAATTAATTTCATATTGAAATTCTATATAGATTAATTTTAATCTTCTGAACATTTTTATGTTGGAAACCGCTTTCTCCTCACATCTAATGAATTAATTTTTAAGTATGAATTTTCCACTTATATGAATGGAAATTTTAAAAATGGATTCCATATTTGGAATTATAATTATTAATATTATATAAAATGGTTATTATACTCTTTGGTCAAAATGAGTAGTAAAACACTAAAAATTAATTATCAATGTGATAGTTAAAACGAGTTTATCGTGGGTTAAACTAAAAAGATAAGGTGTACCAATACCTATAAACATTTATAAAGCCCGTTTTATGGAAATATTTCCAAATTATAACCATTAATTTTCTAGAATGTACAAATTTGGATCCTTTTCTATATGAAAAACATCAGTACAATTTATTCTTTTCAAAACATCTAGGTTTGTCATTCCCCACTTATAAAAGGCCACACCTCTGGTATCCTCTTACCACTTCCAAAAACCATTGGTTAGAAAAACTCATACCTATATATATTCCTTATATCCCTTATATATCTTATATTAATTATTTTGATTAATAATCTCTCATTGGAAGGATTAGTTGTAAACGTAATTAGGTTCAACAAAGAAGAGGTATACTCCTTAAACTTTCATTTTCATTATATTATCATTTATATCTATAAATTAATCTTCAAATATGATGATATAATATAAAATTATCTCCCTTATAATGATAATTTATTAATTTAATCAAATAACCTATATACATATCCTCTTTCATCATATTAGAAATAGAAGAGTCAATCTTGTGTACTGCAAACTACCACCCTATAAATCGATGTTATTCATTTTCCATAAACACCTCTATAAAATGGATATAATGATATATTTAATGGTTTTATAATATATTTATAATTTTATTACACTTATGGATTTATAATATCACTCTTATGTTCATACCTTCCTTTCCTGTTCAAAAACACTAATATTGCTCATGTGTACTGAGACTACCGCCTCACAAACTAATATAATGCGTTTTTCATTTATATATTATTTAAATGGTAATAAGTATTGATTAAATGAATAAATATTATATTGGTAAAATAATTTTACTTATTTAAATATGGTATCAAATTTACCATCTTACTTTTTTTTCTTTTGGTGATATGATAACATCGCTCTTGTGTACGGTAGTCTATTCCCTCAGGAAGCAATGTGATTCATTTTTTTCTAATGATTTAAGTGGAAGGAAATAAATATAATGTTAGAAAATTCATGTGAATTATAAATAATAATGATTATTTGAATGTGAATTTTTATTTACCTTTCATTTTTACATATGCTCAAAAATGGAAACATCATTCATGCGTATGTACGATCTCCCATCTCCATGGATGATGTTTTTAATTTTATATATATAACTTTAATGTATTAAAATAAATACATATGTAATAAATATATAATATATATAAATCATGTTTAAATTTTTTGGGATTATGGAACGATGATCAATTTTAAATAATCCTAAATACAAAATCAAAACATACATAAAAAACAAAGAAATTATTAGCTGAAATTAGATTTTAGTAAGGATTTGCTGATATTGGGTCATAATATTTCCTAAGTAAATTATATATGGTATAATAAATATATGTATGGTTTTGTAATAGTTTTATAATAATCTTATATTTGTTATAATTTTTTTATCATGTATGTTGTAAGTCTAGACTAGGGGTGAGGGATTTTTGTCTCAATTTGTCTTCCTTATGAGAAACATGTTGGTACGAAACTATCTTCTTTTATAGGATTTTGATATAGTTCCTTTTACATGTAATACCATTAATTTATTCATTATCATGATACTAATTTAATATTATTAATTCATGGGTCATACAAATCAATGTTACCAAAGTGGTACGAGTTTTTTTTGTTACAATCACATTGTTTGTGAGGATTATATATGAATATGCTTCAAATTATGAAATATTATATTATATCTCCAAAAAAGATAATTTTATTTAATACCCTATAGTTATTTCAAGAGAATATATTTTTTCATTTAAAATTCCTCTCTTAAAGTATTAAATATACAAATAAATAGTTATTAATAAAATTGCCGTTATTTCTCCATATGGTCGAAAACTCTTTTTCTTTCATATACATGTTTTCTAACAAAGTTCTCAAAAACATTTTAACACTTTAAAAAATAATTTTTTAAAAAATATTTCACATGTTTTTTTATTTTAAAATGTTTTTTAAAAATAATCTCCATGTCATTTTAAAAACAACACCCATTTTTAATTTGCAAAAATGTGAAAGGAATCTTTATTTTAACATGTAAGGCATGATCCAATTTTTTTGTCTTTATAACCAACCAATGTTTTAATCCTTCTAATTTATTTTTAAAAGATTATTTTCCAATAAAATTATTTTGAAAATGATTCATGTGTTTTTAAGTTTCTCAGTATATAAAGGTTGTTTTATTCAAGAAATTATTAAATGATCTTTAAAGATTCATTTATAAGTTTTAAATGTTATTTTCAATGAAATATTTTTTGAAAAAAATATATGTATTAAAAATTCATTTACTAAATTTAAAGGCTATTTTTCCCATGAAATTTTCTATGTGACAATTAAAAATAATTTCCCCTCTAAGATTACATCTTTTGATGTTACTTATGCATTACCAGGAAAATGATCCATGGACACCAATATTATTCTTTATCTAAGTTGTTTATTATTATGATGAAATGATTTTTATGAAACCTGCTTTTCATCCATGGGTTATACCATGATAAAATTTTTATAAAAATCCTTTTTTTCAAGAGTTATGATAAAATGATAAAATTATTATGAATCTTATTTCTTTTCTATAGGTTATTATATGATGAAATGTTTAAGAAACACATTTATATTCATTTTTTATGGTATAATGAATGTTTTATTATATTTTCACACAAATATCAATGATTTAATTTTGTTATGGGTGAGACATGTATCTACCACCAATGCATATGGAAAATAATGATATATCATGAGATAAATTGGACTAGAATGGAGAGTAAACCCAGATGAGTATGGGAATTTGCCTAATATTATTGTCTTTAGAGTGAAAATTGACTAATATAATGGTTTGGTGAGTGAACCCATTCAACTATGATAGACTTTTAAATTATTCTTGACTAAAATTAAAATGATTTTATATTCTTATTTATTTTCCATATTCTCGGTATCTTATTAATTTAATTCCCTTAGGGGTTGTGTCATTTCATTTAATTTTGATTTATGACTTAGTAACTATCAATATTTATTTTATTACTTGGGGTTTTTATTCTTGATTTGCAGGTTTTGGTTTTTAGATATTCTGTTCATATACTTATACACTTATGTTCATGTTGTTTTTATGTATTTATGTTTATTACCCTTACCAAGAATCTGAACTAACCCTTTCTTATGATTCTTTTCCCCAAGTAATGATGATAGTTATTACATTTGATATGCCAAGGAAGGGTTATTGTTATAGGGAAGTAAGTGTGGGAATATTAATAACTCTTATGAACTATCTCTTTTTAATTTCAACATTTTAAAGTAATTATACATTTACGATCCTCCTGCATGTGTTTGTGTAAATTAATTAATATTCAAATTAAAATATTGTTCAACAATGTATGAAAATCCTTGGCTTATGTAATATACTTATATAGGAAATCATCATATGAGAACTTTCTAACAATTAATCCTAATTCACCTCTCATCAGTGAAACCATCACACGGGGAGACATACATGTTTTTTGGATCCAATATGCCTAATCATGATGCATTAGATCCATATTTACTCTATAAACAAAGATTAAAATCCAATATAATTGGATTCTTATGAATATTTTAAGATCCATAAATCAAGTAGAAATGATAAATCTCTAACATCATGTGCGTAACATAATGTGAAAATCATATTAACCCCAATAACACAAAACATGAACACCAATACCCTCTCTGGTAACCTAGAACTCATAATAGAATAATTTTTAATAATATATAATTTTACACAATGTAATATCCCAAATAATATATAAAAAATTTGAATAAAAATAGAGAAGGTCTAATACCACTTTATAATACTCAAGCATATAGGCCACTCGATTCCCATTTCACTGTGAGAGTTATGGAAAATCCCCTTATAAACTAAAGGATTACAACTAGAAATAGGTGCATATAGTGGTATGGTGAGGGGGGTATATCCCTATATTATAGTGAGAAATAATAGTAAAGTTAACCAATCTAATCCACCAACACAAATATAACTACATCAGTGTATTCATGTGTAACAAATAAACTAAATATTCATGATCAAAATGAAATACTCACATTATTCATACAACAATAATCACCCACTATTACAATCACATATACATGTTATGTATGTAAATAAAATTTAAATAATTGGATCTATTATGAATTCCATAAATACTTGATTTTAGTCTCTATGTACTTGATGAGCTACCTGGATTAGTCATACTAGGGCCTCTTCCCAACTTGTGCATGAATCCATGTGGAGATCTACTAGGTTACCCAAGTTCCATAGCTACCCTAGTAGGATGTGAATAAAAACATAGTAGGGAGTAAAAAAAATTGGTATTCTACATAACAATTAATTCAATTATATGTAAATGTGACATAATAAGAATAAATAAATTACATAAATTATAGATCTCATGACACACTAGAGGGTATCTAATATAGTCCCAAGGACAAATCTAAACATCTTGGGAATTATTCACATGTATCTATAAATAGATCCCATGACAAACACCAAGCATTCATAATTAAATCAAACATCCAAAACGTATCATATCATTATCACATGAGGCAAAAATACAAATCCTATTAAGAACACCTAAGAATTGACTACTTCATTATCAAATCATACACGAATCATAAAAAAATTATATGATGCACCATTGGTTATCTACACTACTCTAGCGTCGAATCAGGCACATAGGTAGGGATCTATAATGCCTATTGGGATTTCATTTCCACATCTACAATAAAAAGAGAAATCATAATTACAATTCATGGGTAGGATGAATTCCTACACCCATCACTACTATCTATAAACCATCAGGATCAAATGTTTAGTGAATGATCTAATGTGACACCTATTACCATCTCTACCTAAGACCATAATGTAACCATTTAGGGTGGTCCAATCATTAGGGAACATACTTTATTCCCTTAAACTAAATCTATTTTGAGTCACACTATATGAGTTCCTCTTACTAAACATAGGGGTTGAGGAATCCCATAGGTGTTCTCGATCACAACTGGCCCCTTGAGAGAATTCCCAATATTCGGTGGATATCTCATCCCTTAGTAGTATTATAGTCATATTATATCCTCATATACCATAGTGTTATGGCTCAATATTTATTTTATTGAGTTATCTAGGATAAATTAGGACTAGTCAGTATAAATCAACTCATGGTCATTCAATAAACCACTGGGGAAACTATTATCAACTCGTTACCTCCCTCTAAAATGATATTCGATGGTCTTTATCACTAAGTCCTATAAACTAATATTTATTTTATTTTTATTTTATTGCACCCCTCCAAATGAAATTTCCAAATTCAAGGTAGTCAACAGATGATGCCTTGTTTATGAACATCTAAATCAAAGGTCCATTCCAAAATCCCCAAATCAGGCATATATCTTTTTACAATTTGATAAGTCAAAATTTAATTACCAATAGATTAATAATTAAATTATTTAAATTAAATAGGCCACCAGTCTTGATAGTGTGACCCAATGCCTCTTTTATTATAAAAGGAATATATATAATCCATATGGCTAGTACCAAGTACCAACTTGCATTAATGAATATTTTATCCTTATAAATCAATCTTGATATCTCTTACATAGTATTTTTATACTTGTCCATAAAAGTATTTTCCACACTAGACATTTCCACCTCCTCGATTACCCTACTCAGTGCCAGTAAACAAAATAACTAATTATAAAAAAATTATTATTGAATACCTAATTATTTAAAAATGGAATGATTTTTAGATACTAACTAGATAACCTCATAACACTACAAATATGACCAACAAACCACGATATGTTCATATTATACCCCCATCAACATCCCAAGAGAAATCCAATTCCTTCTTTACCAATTCTAGAATTACATTAATTAATACCTGTGAAAAAACAATGATAAAGTGAAGATGAAATGTAAAATTTAAAAAATTAGGAAATATGATAATTGAATGTACTCCACAGATTTCCCCTCTCTAGATATAGTAAAACCCCCCATCTTAGTTGGTGGATTCTCCCACGATTTAGTGGAATCAAAATCCAAAACCTACTGTGGAGTGGAGAAAATTTTAAAGGAGGGATGATGGAATCAATGGGGATGACCAAAATAGAAGATATAACTCAAAAAACAAGAAAAATCACTTTATGGAATTCCAAAATCATTGTTATGAATGGAAAAAGAGAAGGAATTGAACCCTTGGTAGTTCAAGAGAAAATAAATAATAAGATTGGTTGACCCCATTATAATTTCATGGAGGAAAATTTGTCATATTCGCTTTTTAATGGGAAAAAAGTTCCGCAATACTAAGAAATAAGCTATCTAGATAGTATATGAAGTTATCAAGGCCCTTGGATTTTCTACTTGATATAAATTACTTACACACTAGCCTACTAGTGGTAGTAGGCTAAAGTTACCATATATCCCAACTACAACATACAAGACCCCAATATTCAAAATAATAATCAAACATAAATATGTATTCCATTAGAATATGAAAAAATTTATACAATAAATATCACTTAACAAACCCAAGTAAAAGATATCAGTTTCATGTAAAACATTTCAATAACATTCCGTAATCCATCTAGAAAAAATTAAATCCATGTTTACATAAAAAAAATCCAAGGATTTAAAATAATATTTATGTCTGTTGACATATATAAAAAAATTATTTTTAATATCATTGGTTAAACTACATAGAATATCAGAATAAATACACCATTTTATAATGGTCTTGAAAACTACATTAAACTATTTTCCATAAAATGTAATAATTTAAACCAAATAAAAATTATCATTTATAATCTAGAAATGATATTACAAAACAAAAATTTATAAGAGACAAAATTTTTTAGATAACCTAGAAACACAAGAGATTTGTTTCTAAAAAATTCAATACATTTAAACAACATTGAAAATAAATAAACACATTTAAAATGAAACATTAATTAATAAAATTTATAATAATTATTTTTATTTTCTAAATAATCCAATATTAAAATTATTTGTAAAAATATTGTAAAACATGGAAAATAAGTTTCATAATTCATAATTTATATATTCTAATAGAAAACCCAAAATAATTTCTAGAAAAGTTTATTACAATACTCATAAAAATATGTTATGGGAGAAATTAAAAATACATTCTAAAAAATCGGATTACAATCATTTTCAAAAAAATTAACTTACAAAATGACATTGAATAATGGATCCTTTAAAAGTATATAATAGATTGTAGAGGAAATTTGGAGTTGTTGATAAAACATTGGATCAAGGTTGGAAAAATATTTTAATATTTTTAAAATACCTTAGTTAAAAACCCACATCATAAAGAGAGTGATACATATTTTATTTGAAAAACATAAAATATATTATAAAATTTTATAAAAAATAAAACAATATTTTATTTTATTTTTAGAAAGTAAAACATTGGGGGGAAGAGTAAATACATATATGTAAGGAAAATATCTTTTTTAGATGGAACAAAAATTATTCGTATCGTCATTATATTTTGAAAAGAATGAAATCCATCAATGTAATTCCCAATAAATGATGGATTTAAGGGATTATTTTCACATCAAACAAATAATAAAAAACCATAATGTAAAATTATATTCAATGAGGAATCTTCATTACCCATGAAAATAAGCATAGTTATGAAAAACCTATTATTACTTTAGAGAATATTTAATAGAAACAATTGCAACAAAATACTTTAAAAAAATTTATTTCATGATTTTTATCATAAAAATCAATTAATTATAACCCAAATGTCATGAGGACTTGCTTTTTTAGAAGGAATGGTATATAAAACATCAAGATAAAATTAAAAATAACATCATTATATTAATTCTACATAGTTATTTCAAAAATAAATTTGATGTCATAAAATTTTATAGGATATCCTAAATGATATATAAAAGAATGTGGTGGGATAAAATTCCTAATTATGTAATAAACATGATAATGAAACATAAAATATGAATAAAAGGTGTAAAATGATATCATAAAAGTGAAGGCTCATGGGTAATCATATAGATGAATTATACAATGAATATAGTATTATAACATCATATCTATATATGAAATGTGGAATCAACATGACCCAGTGCTATCTTTCTAGACATTAGAACATGGTAAAAAATCTCATAGTAGATTATGTTTACTCTGGAATACAATACATAACATCTCATAAGAGAAAAACCATACCCTATTCATTGGATCACTTTTTGGGAACACCAATCATAATATGTTTTTGATTATGTGTTACAAAAAAGAGAAATAAATCATAAGGAATAAACATAAGAATTTTCCCTATAATGAAAATGGGATACATAATATTTTTTCTAACATAATCAAAGGAAAATTTTTAATTATGGTAGATGAGAAATGAATGGATCAATTATATTACCCCAAAAAGGATGAAATTATAAGCAAGGTATATATGTATGAATCATATGTATAGAATTTAGAAGTAATATATAATAAAAATAATTTTAATAAGTGATGAAATATACATTATAAGATCTCATGAAATGTTTTTAAGGAAACTAATCTTTTCACATTGAAATCACCTCATTTAAAACATAAAACATAAAAATTAATTTCCGAATAATTTTCATCGAAAATAATCTATGAACATTTTAAAGAAATATTCAAATCATTTAATGAACATTGTATTTGGAAATTTTATTCACGATGTATAAGTTAAAAGAAAACAATTCATTCACATTTTTGTCTAAATAGTCAAAAGTTCCCTTGTTTTGAAAATGATAGAATGTTTTTATTTAAACCATTTTGAAAAAAATAAAAATGGGTAAATTAAGTTATTTTTTCATCATATCCCGATTAATAATAATTAAATAATTATCATTTTTATACAAAATTATTATTTTTAAACTAAAAATTATGTGTGTTTATTAAAAATGAATTACTTTACATTCATGGAGACCATATGTCATATGTACCCAAGAGTAATGTTTCAAATTTTCAATGATAATTATTTAAATATGAGGAATATTATTTTCACATTATGTAATGACAATATTAAATTAAATAATATAATATTTCTTTAAATATAATTATTTACTTTATCTATGTGATGTGGTGGTGGATAATGAATCACATTTATTTTTAGCGGCCGTAGTCCACACGTATGCATGAACGATGTTAGTATTGCTTAGTGAATGGAAAGATAATAACTTCAATGATATATTATCATTTCATAATGATAAATATTTAATTAATTTCATATATATATAAAATATATCCATCATTAAAACATGTAATAAGTGGATGTGTTGGAAAATGAATTACATCTGTTCATGATAAGGTAGTCCACCGTACACATGAAAGAACATTCGGTTTCCTATTAAATGGAAGAGGATATAAATATTGGGTATTCCACTAACATAAAATAATATTGTTTTATTTTTTATAACTAATTTATTATATAATAATGTTTTAATAATATTTTAAAGAGGTGGATGAATAATGAAGACAAATACTAATGATTAAGAACTAAACCTTTTGTTTAGAAAACCTCTAAAGGTTTACACTAGATGCTATAATATGACGATTTTCTATTCCAAATAATTTTTCTAGAACATGGGGAGGGAATTAATTATTGGATTTTAGAATGTTTATTGTGAAAACAGGGAAATTAATTTTAGATATGAGAGGATATGAGAGTCCATTTATAATTGTGGAAGGGAAACCACATCAAAATTTCAAAAAATAAAACAAAATGAAAAATTCATTACCAATAAAAAACCATGAAAATGGATATATATTTAAAGGAATGAATGGAAAAAGTTTTAAATATGGTCAAGAAATTGTGTTTATTTAGGTTTAAGTGGAAAATATACCATTATATTTTGGTTTAACTAATTGTAAAACCTTTTAATATTAACAGTGATTATTGATTTTTTAAATTAAAAATGTTGTAATTTTATTTATAAAATAAAAATTAGATCATAATAGGGGAAGAGATTATATTTTAGACTATTAATAAATCTAATTTTACTCTTTCATTTTTAGGTTTTTTAAATTATTTAATAATTTATTATTCTACATAAAATATTATTAATGTCATTTCGGACACTATTCATTTAACTGGACTATAATTTCATGAAGATAGTAATTAATTTATATTCTAATAAATTTAAACAAAGATAATACATCATTATTATTTATCAAATTCTATTGTGTAAAGAACCGGAAATTTCAAGGAAATTTTATTCTTAATTTCTTTGGAATTTTACGAGTCTGTGGATTATGACGACACTTGATTCCGAGGCCTGGTGTGCCCGGAATCAATTTCTAAAGTTTAGCTTGGGTATGTTCAGTGAACGAGTGAGCGGGTTTTTCTATATTTTAAACCGGTGCTCGAAATTGAAATCTGAGGGCACCGATGAAACTGTAGCGCCGGTAATTGCCTAAGGTGACCTTCACCGCAATTGCGTTTCAAGCGGGTTGAGATTTAATATTTGAGGAATTAGATTAAAATAAATAAAATTAGTGGTGAACAATTTTATTTATATCTAAGGTGGTTATATCCTACAAAGGTGAGTTAATGGTGGGACCCACAACCACCTAACTACCCATGTGTGGATATTTGAAAGGTGGGGCTCACACGAGCCCCAACCTTTCACTATCCCCTAAACTCCTTAAACCCCCCTTCTTCAATTTGTAAACTCCTCATAAATTTTGTAAACCCTTCCACTTCCTCTCTCTCCCTCTTAACTCTTGCCAACAAACCTTAATAAATAAATTGAACCTCTTCAATTAATTAATTAGGTGTTTTGAATTTTTAATGCTTTTCAAGTTTAATTAAAATAAGTGGTAGCCCTATTTTAATTTGGTTGGAACATGTTGTGTTGAGGGAAATATTTGAGAGAGAGATCTTGTAAAAGAAGAAGAGAGTTACTCCTTCACTGAAGAACACCACCCTTCCACGAAGAATGACTCCTATTGGATGAAGAACCTTAATTCCATGAAGATCAACAACACACTTTCTTTTCTTTTCTCCGCGACAAGTAAGGAGATGCCACTTTTTCTTCGGGTGCACTCCGACGATGACAGAATCGACACCGTCATCCACGACGCTCGGCTTCCATGAATCTTATCAAGGTAGGGGGATTTTGTATATTTACGTTTACGTGATTTATACCCTCGATCATGGAAGATTATTCTGTTGTGTGATTATTCGAACAACAAACGCGGTGCGTACGGACTGACGAACGAGTCCGGACCCACCTCCAACGTGTTCTTGATGCACGGAATGTGTGGCGATGGGTGAACGGAAGGGCAACAGTGATTTGAAGTCGTTGTAGTGAAGAGAGTGACCCGAGAAGACCGTAGGTGCAGAAGAGAGCTAAAACAGACCACCGGAGCGACTCGGGTTGCCCGCAGAACATCGCCGCGGTGCGGGTCGCCGGCGATCGGAGGCGGCGGCCGGCACCGGTCAGCCGCCTGGAGGCGACGATGCCCCAATGCGCCGCCGGAGGAAACTCTCTGTAGCAACAGTCGCTGCGGCGGTGCGACGGACCCCGCGGCCGCGCGGGCTCCTAGACGGTAGGGCGGCGCCAGCTGGCGCCGCCAGTTCCAATCAACCCCCCCCCCCCCCCCCGCTCCGCACAAAACGCTTGCCCAGTTTGCCGAGCCAGCGCCCCCCGGCCGGGCTGGGGAGGGCCACGCTAGCCGAGCCGGGCCGCATTAGCTGGGCCGGGCCACGCTCAGCCGGGCCAGGCTGCGCCCTACTGGGCCAGAGCCAGACTCGGGTCGGGTCGACCCGGTTTGGGCCGACTCAAGGGGTGTTGGGCCGGGTCGGACCGGGCACGGACCCCCTATTTTCGAACAATTTTCGGTTAAATGGCCATATATTGAGCTACGAACCTCCGATCGGCGCACCTTCAGTCGCGTAGGAATCCTTGGATAGAGACAGTAGTTTCGGTATATTACACTCAAGGTTTCAATGATGTTTGGGTATGACTGGGTTGGTTCGAACCCGAAACAACCGGGCCCTCGGAGCGGAAACACTTATAACTTAAGGAATGAACATCTGATTGAAATTCCGTCAGTTAAGTTGGATTTATATTGATGAGACAGTTCTTTTTTCATACTCTGATTGAGGTTCAGATGCATTTGGAGTACGGTTGGGTTGGTTTTAGCTTAAAAACCAACCGGGCCCCTGGAACGGAAGAGCCAATAACTTTCAGACCGGACGTCCATTTGACGAACCGTCAGCGGCGTTGGTAATCTCATTGAGAAACGATTCCTTTGAGTATACCCCATAGGAGTTCGGAGTACATTTGAGATACATTCGGGTTGGTTCGTACATGAAACCAACCGGGCCCCTAGAACGGAAATTCTAATAACTCATAGACCGGGCGTCTGATTGACGCGCCGTCTATTGCGTTGAGATCCCTATGAAGTGACAGATCTTTGTGATACTTCTTCGTGGGACTTCGTGACACTTGGAGTGTCGAAAAGTTGATCGTTGAGAGGATCCTCCCAGAGATGAGCATACAAAGTATGGTGACCTTGTAGCTAGTTGAGACCTGATGACTACTTGTCCGATTTGATTCGGAGGGTCTTGACTAGCCCAGTGGGGATCACTACCGTGTTGGGGCGATAGACCCATGATGGAGGAGCGCTACTATGTTGGGGTGGCAGACCCGCGACACACGATAGGAGGAGTACCTCTGTAAGCTATTAGGGGGAGCGCTACTGTGTTGGGGCGATAGACCCATGGTGGGGAGCACTACTGTGTTGGGGTGGCAGACCTACGGTACTCGATATAGGAGGAGTACCTCAGCAGTCTAAGGTTAGTGAGTAGCGCCTTGGAGTCGTGAAGGGTCTACTGTGCTCGATAGAGGAGGAGTTATCCAGCAACCGTGCTTTCGAAATCATGAATGAAAATCCTGGTTTGAGTTGGGTCAATGACCTTTGTGTTTTCCTCATGATTGAGATGAGTTACTTGATAACTTTGGTATATGTATGGGCATATACTTAAGTAGAGGATATATGTTGAGATCTTTCTTTTTGGTTTATCCTTGTTGGATTTACTGAGACCTTGAGGGTCTCGGGGTCCCTACTGAGTATCGTTATACTCACCCCTGCATGGGATATGCCCACACCTCGGTGTGTTGGATGCAGACAAAGGACATCACTGACCGAGGAAGAGTGTACGAGGACTGGATGATACCCATAGGTGGATCTCACGACGAGTCGGTTCCCGAAGGAGACGAACGGAAGAACGAACGCGGAGTGCTAAGGAGGACATCTGTACCTACCCTTTAGGTAGGATTCGTGGTGGATGATCTAGGAGCTTCTTGTCACCTTCCATCTGTTTTGTCTTTTTCCTTGTACATTACATTTGGGCTTGTATTTTTGGACCCCTTTACGTTCAGTACTACTTTTGTATTCAGTTTTACCTAGTGTTTTGCTTCCTCTTGTTCTCTGGTTGTGTGGGTTTTCATTTTATAAAGGAAATGCCTTCCCAGTTATACGAATTTACGCCTTGGGTGCTAGTCGCCAGCCCCTGGCTTATGGAAGGCGGGCTTGGGGTAGTTACAACACGGGCCCCGGGGGACGGGTAGTGACAAATTGGTATCATAGGACGTCGGTTCTACCGTATAACTTAGGACACTGATATTTTCTTTCTGTGAAGAAATAGTGTTAAGGGTACTAAGTGTGGTTTTCAGTTCAGGGAGTCCAGTGTTGGTTCGGGCGGCTGACGTATCCATACACCAGGATCCTGACTTGTGATTTCTGACTCAGTGCACGAAAACACTGATTGTGTGTGTTTTTTCAAAATTTTCTTTTAAATCAGCTCAAACTAGGTCAGCTCACCAGGTATAGTCTTTTGACCATGTGACATCTGTTTCTTTCAGGTTGTCTTCACCCAGTCAGTAAGTGTGGGTACCGAGTGGAGAGCGCGATGATATCCCACCGAGCAGCGAGGCCTCAGTACAGGTCCATCTCCCATTTTACACACCAACAGAGAGTGCACGCCGCTTGAGCGCGTTGCACGAGTTCCAGCGACAGAGGCCTGTGAGGTTTCAAGGCGAGTCCGATTCTCAGACGGCTGGGACCTGGTTTGAGTTTGTAGCATGAGATTTCCACACAACTGGTACACCCACTGACTTGATGGTGTACGTAGTTGTTAGTCTCTTTTAGGGAGCAAATAAGAGGTGGTGGTGCCAGATGCTCCAGTTTTGCGATGAGACGACCTTCACTTGGGGAAACTTTGAGACTTTTTTCAGGGTGGAGTTTATACCAGCGACTCTACACTCTGAGTGTGTTCAGGAGCTGCTGCCTTTTCCGAAAGGTTTTCCATCAGTAGCTGAGTCATCTCTAGGCAGTAGACAGATGATGCAGGGGTCCGAGAGGACCATACCTATGGGTGGTCGACCGCACGACTCAGGATCGGTAGTGCGGGGAACTGGGGGTGGAGTTAGAGCCAGGCATACCAGGAACGTACAGTGTTTCTCCTGTGGCGGGCTTGGTCACATGGCACATGACTGTCCGACTCCCCACATAGATGATCCACAAGCATTGAAAGACATGAACCTAAGATAACGCGGATGGCTTGAAATCCTCCAGGACTATTAATTTGAGATAGTTTATACTTATGGGGAGGGGAACTTTGTAGAAGATGATCTTAGTAGGAGATCGGACATTCAACTGTTTGGAGTGGAAGACAGCAGCTGGCCGAATTTCAGATATCCTTTGTGGATAGTGATGGAGTCAGAACATGTAGAACCAAAGATGGTTCAGGCTACGATGGAGAAGGTGCAAATCATCCTGGAGTGGATGAAGACTACATATAGCAGATAGAAGTCCTATGCTGATAGGTGACAAGACCACTGGAGTTCAAGGGTTGCCACCACGTCTTCCTACGGGTCTCACCTCGATGAGGTCTACGAAGATTTTGTCGGGGTGGAATGTTATCTCCGCAGTTCATCGAACCATTCCAGGTCCTCAGTAGAGTAGGCGAGGTGGCTTACCGCCTGGACTTTCCACCTCTGATGCACCGGGTGCACAACGTCATCCACGTATCTCAGTTGAGGAGATGTGTGCATGACCTATCCGTCATCATCAACCACGTGAAGCTAGATATCGATGACGGGGAATTTTTCACATATGTTCCAGTAGAGATTGAGGATCGACAGGAGCAGGTCCTATGAGGATGGTCGATTCCTCTGGTGTGCTTTTGCTGGCAGCATGAGAACCTTCAGGTGAGCACATGGGAGCAGGAGGTTCAGATGCGTGCCCGGTACCCCTTTTGTTTCCCTAGCGTGTGTTGTAGCTTTACGTGGACGTAAATAACTGAGGTGGGAGTAATGTAAAGACCCGTAAACTTAAAGGAAATCTTTTTCTTAATTTATTTGGAATTTTACAAGTCTTTGGCTGTGAACAACACTTGATTCCGAGGCCCGGTGTGCCCAGAATCAATTTATGAAGTTTAGCTCGGGTACATTCAGTGAACGAACAAGTGGGTTTTTCTATCTTTTGAACCGGTGTTCGGAATTGAAATATGAGGGCACCGATGAAACCACAGTTCCAGTAATTGCTTAAGGGGAACTTTACCGCAGTTGCGTCTCAAGTGGGTTGAGATTTAATATTTGGGGAATTAGATTAAAATAAATAAAATTGGTGGAGAACAATTTTATTTACATCTAAGGTGGTTATATCCTATAAAGGGGAGTTAATGGTGGGACCCACAACCACCTAACTACCCATGTGTGGATATTTGAAAGGTGGGGCCCTCACAAGCCCCAACCATTCACCTTCCCCTAAACTCCTTAAACCCCCTTCTTTAATTTGTAAACTCCTCATAAATTGTGTAAACCCTTCCACTTCCTCTCTCTCCCTCTTAACTCTTGCCAACAAACCTTAATTAATAAATTGAACCAATTCAATTAATTAATTAGGTGTTTTGAATTTTGAATGCTTGGAAAGTTTAATTAAAATTAGGGGTAGCCTTATTTTATTTTGGTTGGCACATGTTGTGTTGAGGGAAATATTTTAGAGAGATATCTTGTGAATGAAGAAGAGAGTTCCTCCCTTGTTGAAGAACACCACCCTTCCACGAAGAACGATGCCTCTTCGAAGAAGAACTCTAATTCCCCGAAGATCGACGATGCAGTTTCTTTTTTTTCTCCGCGACAAGTAAGGAGAAGCCACTACTTCTTCGGGTGCACTCCGATGATGAAGGAATCAACACCATCATCGAGGATTCTTGAAACCGCGTATCTTATCAAGGAAGGGGGATTTTGTATATTTACATTTACGTGATTTATACCCTCCAGCATGGAAGATTATTCTGTTGGGTGATTATTCGAACTACTAACGCGGTGGGTACGGACTAACGAAAAAGTCCAGACCCACCACCAACTTGTTCTTGATGCGCGGATTGCGTGTAGATGGGTTAACGGAAGAGAAATGGCGATTTGAAGCCGTTGTAGTGAAGAGCGCGGACTGAGAAGACTGTAGGGGCAGACGAGAGCTAAAACGGACCACAGGAGAGACTCCGGTGGCCCGCAGAACATCGCGACGGCACGGGGCGCCGTCATCGGCGACCGGAGGCGGTGGCCGACCCCCCGGAGGTGGTGGTGCCCAAGTGCGCTGCCGGTGGAAACCCGCCGCAGTGGCGATGCGATGAACCCCGCGACTATGCGAGATCCGGGACGATACCAGCTGGTTCCGTTGGTTCCAATCAATGGGGGGTTGCCCCCCCGCTCCGCTCGAAACGCTCATCCAGTTGGCCGAGTTAGCACCCCCCGACCCGGCTGGGGCGGGCCATATGGGCCAGGCTACGTCAGTTGGGATGGGCCGCGCCCAGCCGGTCTGGACCCGGACTCGAGTCGGGTCGACCCGGTTCGGGCCGACTCAGGGGGTGTTAGGCTGGGTCAGACCGGGCCCAGACCCCCTATTTTTGGGCCGTTTCGGTTAAATGGCCATATCTTGAGCTAAGAACCTCTAATAGATGCAACGTCTATTGCGTAGGAATCCTTGGATTGATATGGTTGTTTAGGTTAATTACACATAAGGTTTCGGTGGAGTTTGAGTATGGACGAGATGGTTTGAACCCGAAACCAACCGGTCCCTCAGACCGGAAACGCTTATAACTTAAGGACCGAACGTCCGATTGACATGCCGTCAATTACGTTGGATTACTTTTGATGAGATAGTTCTTTTGGCATACTATTCCTGAGTTTATTATGTAGTTGGAGTACGGTCGGGTTTGTATTATCTTAAAAACCAACAGGGCCCCTGGAACGGAAAATCCAATAACTCTCAGATCAGACGTTCGTTTGAACAACTGTCAGCGGTGTTGGTAATCTCGTTAAAAAACAGTTCCTTTGAGTATACCCCAAGGGAGTTAGAAGTACAGTTGAGATGTGGTCAGGTTGGTTCGTACATGAAACCAACCGGGCCCCAGTAACAGAAATGCTAATAACTCAAGGACCGGGCGTCCGATTGACGCGCCGTCTGTTACGTTAAGATCTATATGCCATGACAGATATTTGTGATACTTTTTCGTGGGAATTTGTGACACTTGGAGTGTCGACCAGTTTTTCATTGACCGGAACCTCCCGGAGACGAGCATATGGAGTACGGTGACCTTGTAGCTGGGTGAGACCTGATGAATGCTTGTCCGATTTGATTCGGAGTGAGTTGACTGGCCCAGTTGGGATCACTACTGTGTTGGGGCGACAGACCCAAGGTGGAGGAGCGCTACTGTGTTGAGGCGGCAGACCCATGGTACTCGATAGGAGGAGTACCTTTGTAGGCTATTAGGTGGAGCGCTACTGTGTTGGGGTGGAATACCCATGGCGGGGAGCACTACTGTGTTGGGGTGGCAGACCCGCGACACTCGAAAGAGGAGGAGTACCTCAGCAGTCTAAGGTTAGTGAGTAGCACCTCGGAGTCACGACAGGACTACTGTTCTCGACAATGGAGGAGTTATCCAGCAGCCATGCTTTCGACATCGTGAATGAAATTCCTGGTTTGAGTTGAGTCAATGACATTTGTGTTTTCCTCATGATTGAGATGGGTTACTTTATAACTTAGGTATATGTATGGGTATTTACCTAAGTAGAGGTTATCTATTGATATATTTATTTGTGGTTTATCCTTGTTGGATTTAGTGAGACCTTGAGGGTCTCTAGGTCCCTACTGAGTATCATTATACTCACCCCTGCACGGGCTATGCCCGCACCTCGTTGTGTTGGATGCAGACGACAGACAACGCTGGGGTGGCAGACCCATGGCGGGGAGCACTACTGTGTTGGGGTGGCAGACGTGCGGTACTCGAAAGAGGAGGAGTACCTCAGCAGTCTAAGGTTAGTGAGTAGTGCCTCAGAGTCGCGACATGACTAATGTGCTCGACAGAGGAGGAGTTCTCCAGCAGTCGTGCTTTCGACATTGTGAATGAAAATCCTAGTTTGAGTTGAGTCAATGTGATTTGTGTTTTCATCATGATTGAGATGGGTGACTTGATAAATTATGTATATGTATGGTTATATACCTAAGTAGAGGTTATCTGTTGAGATCTTTCTTTGTGATTTATCCTTGTTGGATTTAATGAGACCTTGAGGGTCTCAGAGTCCCTACTGAGTATCGTTATACTCACCCCTACACGGGCTATGCCCGCACCTCGTTGTGTTGGATGCAGACGATGGACAACGCTGAATGTGGCAGAGTGTACGAGGACTAGATGGTACCCAGAGGTGGATCTCACGACGAGTCGATACCCGGAGGAGATGGACGGACGAACGGGCGCCGAGTGCTTAGGAGGACATCTGTACCTACCCATCAGGTAGGATCCGTGGTGGACGATCCAGGAGCTGCTTGTCACCTTCCAGCTCTTTTGTCTTTTTTCCGTGTACTTTATAGTTGGTCTTGTATTTACAGCCCCCTTTACTTTCAGCACTAATTTTGTATTCAGTTTTACCTATTGTTTTTCTTCCACTTGTTCACTGGTTGTGTGACTTTTCATTTTATAAAGGCAATGCCTTCCCAGTTATATGGATTTACACCTTAGGTTTTAGTCTCCATCCCCTGGCATATAGAAGGCGAGCTTGGGGTAGTTACGACACGGGCCCCGAGGGACGGTTTGTGACATATTTGATATAGTAATCATATTAAATACATTACTATGAATTTTTAAAAAAATATTTACCATGGATTTTCTACTATTTTCACAAGAATTGTTTCAATGTTGTTTAATTTTTTATAGTAAAACTATAATTAAAAAAATTACTTTATTATAATAATATAAATAAAATAAGTATGACACTTAAATTTCATTTAAAACTTTTTCTTATCCCTATCTGAACATTTAACTGATATCTTAAGGAAAAAGTGACATTTTTTGATTTTCATTCCTTCAATTATTACATAGGTAAATATCAAGGAAATATGTACTCTAAATAATTTAATTTCAATAATAAGGTTACAATATTCGAAATAAATCCATCAAATAGTAATTAAGAGGAAAATGTTTTACCTTATAACTTATTTTTAACCAAGATTAACGTGGTTTACCCTTTTACTATGGTGATTATTGTTTACTATTTTTAAAATTCATTCTAACAAAAAATTATTTTTACTATATTAACTAACATTGTTTATTATTAACAATAATAAAATCTTTTTTTATAAACATTAACTCACTTAGGTTTAATATTTGAATTTTAAAATGAACACACAAAACATGTTGAAAAAATTGGTTTTTAAGAAATGAATTTTTCAAGCAGAAGATGATCTTACCTTGACTGTATGAACAATAATAATAATTATATAAATTAAAATAAATATATTTAGATATATAATCTATAAATTTCATTTATATAATTACTCATTAGATTTTATTATAAATAATTAAAATGGACAAACTTTATGAACTTATTTTTTAGATAAATGTTCTTTGAAGTATAAAATTAAAATTACAAAAAAAATCAAGAAAATATTCGATTCAAAATAAATAAATTAGATATTTTAAAATGAAATGGTTCAAATATCACTTTAACACAAAATCTAATATATAATAATAATTTTACATTATACAATTTAATGAATTGAAATGACAGTATTTGAAAAATCTGTAATTTTCAATATTCACTAAAAAATAAATCATTTCAAAAAACAACAAAATCCCATCTTAAGTAAATTTTCATATGAACATTTTAAAAACGATGATAAATAATTAAAATAATTTTTTTTGAAATTTATATTAAGTTATGATAGTATTTTATTAAAAAATTAAATGAAATTCATTTTTTTGGAAAATTTATTTTATAAAGAAAAGAGTATCAACATTAAAAAATTTGTTCTAATTTCATATAAATTTATATTCAATGTCATATATATATATTTATATTTATATATATATATATATCAAATAAGAGTTTTTACTATTCATACCCACTAACATAATATCTATATTTTAGTGATTATATTTAAATAATAATATTTCATTGTTACTTTAGGCTCAATTTTGTGTTTCATATATTCCATTGAATATAGTTTTCTTTTTAAACATAACTAGTTGTTAAATTATCCACCCCCATTTAATAAATTGTTTCTGTAAAATTTTATCTTGAACTTGGTAATTAATGTTTTAACATTTGAAAATACATTTTTTGAAATCACATATGACTAAAAGAGTTTATAAAACATCCTCTAGAATAGGTGGAAAAGGAAATATAAAGATCATAACATAACATGGTTTCCAAGGAGGTAAAAAGTTTTGGGAAATGAAAATATGGATGTGGAAGAAAAGATTAATTCCCATGTAGTTATGGAAAGTTAAATAGATCATTGGTCGTAAGAAAAAAAAAGATAATGATAATGTTAATGAAAAAACATTAATATATTATGGGTGTAAATACAATCATTTCATTATAAATGAATATAATAGGAAAATATTTTTGTTTCAATGTCAATTTCATAGAGTTAAAGAAATTCATACAATATAGACTAAAAACATAAAAAAATTCTACATACATTATAAGAATAATTTCATTCTGTAAACAATTTCATTTCTAATTTCATATATTTCCCCAAATGATGAGTACTTTTGATAAATTTAATTTCATGGATAAATAAAATACACTTTTGAAATATCATATAATTCCAAAAAAAGGTAACAATATTTTCCCCCTATATTTAGACATTAACTAAAAAAACGGTTATTATAATAGAATATAATTCCATAAATGAATAAACCATCATATAATTAAATACAACATTAATCACTTAAAAATATACAATAACACTAAAATATTAACTTAGATTATTTTATAAATAACTATCCTTAAAATTATTTAAAATATTCCCAACTATAGTTGAATCCCAATGATTAGAATTATTTTATCTCATAATTTTCCATGATAAATTCAACATTTTTCTCCAAATAAAATCATGCACTCTTAAATTATCAAAATAAAATGCATATTTTATAGTAATATAATAAATAAGATATTATAATCATTTATATAAATTACATGAATCCCCATAATGCCACATTAAAATCAAATATGGTTCCAAAAACTATCATAATCAATAATTTTTTAATGACTCTTGTAACCAAAACACCATTGATTAAAATGCCTATACAACATAATTATTGAATCCCAATACGTTAATGTGTCAATCCCTTAACCTCAATTATTAGTATAAAATATCTCCTTACATGGTCTAGGAAAACCACATAATCTATTCCTTACTAAAACATTCATATTTTATCCTATACATAAGATTATCCCCAATGTTTTTACTAATGTTCTATAATCCTAATCCAAAAAATAACTATACCATTCTCAGATACCAAATATATAATCCCATTCCATTTTCATTAATAACTAAATTGTTTTAAACATATATATACACTAATTACCACCCAATGAAACTGAGGCAAAGTTTCATTGGAATAATATGTACATAAAACATCAAAATCAACAAAAATATAACATATTTATTAGTATACTCTTTATTTTTCTACTTATCTATATGATATCCTAAAACTAAAAATGAAAACCAATGGAATAAATAAAAAATAGGGTGATCTAAAAAACATAGTAAGGGAATAAACATGATAATGAAACATAACATGTGACTCAATTGTATGACAAGATATCAAAAAATAAAAGCTACATGAGTATTTACATGGAATAAAATCATAAAAACATGGTATTATTATAGCATATAAAAATATGAAATATGGGAGAAACATGAATGGTAAAATTAGAAAAAGTTAAGGATAACTTCCTAGATAATATCACATCGTGGAAGAAGTCCCATAATGGATTAGTTTGACTCCCCAATCCCATAAAAAACATATCATGGTTCAAAATATTTACCCATTTAATTGAAGAAATATTTGGCCGTACATATCATATCATTTTCATGATTATTCATTCCAAAAAACGAAAATCAAACATATGGAATGAAAATAATAATTACTTACAAAATGAAAATGGGTTTCATAATATTTCCACTTATCATACTCGAAAGAAATATAATATTGAATGAATTTGAGAACATAAGGAAAGTATTAACCCTTAAAATTAAGGAAGAATAAGATCAGTATATGTAAGATCCACATATATATAAATTAGAATTAATATAGGACATTAATGGTTTTTATCATTGATGAAACAATATTTAAAAGATCACATGGAATATTTATTAAGGAAATGACAATTTTCACTTTGAAATCACTTCATTTAAATAAAAAATAAAAAAAGATCTTTGAAAACATTTTAAAGGAGAAGAAAAATTGAATATTATAATGTTATATTCAAATAATTTACCATTCATTATAGTGGGAAATTACATTCTTTCCATATATATAAAATAAAAAAATCATTTCAAGATTTTTAATAAAATTAAAATAAGTACATTGTTTCAAAAACGAATGAAATATTCATTTTAAACCATTTTGTAAAAAAAGTATAACATGGGAAAATATTTACTTAATAAATAATTATTTAATATTAAATTAATTATTTAAATATTTAATGAAAAATATTTACATGGAAGTGAAATATTTCAAATCTCAAAGATGATATAATATATATTACTTACAACCATCATTTGGAATGTTTGATTATTTAATAATAGAAGAAATTGAAACCAAAACCATAAACCACATTAATGTCAAGAGTTGAATAATATATATTTTGTTTGAGAAATAATTTTATATTATTTATCCTAAAGGAACATTGAATATAAAAAATATTATAAAAGGGTATTGTAACACAAATCAATGACAACTTTGGTAATATTCAATTCAAATAACCTTGGATGAATTAAAATGAACGGAAACATAAAATACCATGAAGTATGAATCATTCATGATATTATATTTAAATGGGGTATTGTATACACCATATAAAATAAATTAGTCTAATAACATTAAAATATGATTGAATAAACGGAAATTGTGATGAAATCCCTTGCAAATATCACCTCATTGGAGTGATAATTAACCAGCTATGTTTTAATATGTAAAAAATTAAATCCATAAACAAAATTTTGAATAAAGAATTATAAAATAAGAGTTAATTTCATACACAATCATATCATAACATTGTCAATGAAGTATATGCGTATCTCAATAAATGAAAATTGAGTTAGGTAACCATTTACCTCGATTTCGACTCGACACATACATGAATGATCTTCCATAATAATAAATGTATGTCAATTATTTAAATTATAATAAAACTTTTTTGGTATTTTTTCATTGTATACTATTTATTGTCATATCAAATTTATTTATATAAAAAATTAATTTCTCGTTAGATGTTTTGATGATATTCAGTTCATATATCCAAACATATTTTGATATGTAGAATATGGTAACAGAATTAATTTTCTTATTATATATAGATTAATAATTATTAAATAGTTATCATTTTCTATCATCAATTATACTTTTTAAACAAACCATGAAATATGTTTATGAAAAATGGATTGTGTTACAATACTGGTGAAAATATCTCATATATACGTATGAGTTACATTTCCATTTTTCAATGATCATTATAGAAAGAATATAATAATTATTTTCTATTTATATAAGTATAATAAAATCATAAATTTAATATCATTTCAGTAAATATACACATATATATATAATCCATTTTATGTGATGATTAAAAATGAATCACATCACATCGTGAAGGTTGAATTCCATACAAACGCATAAACAACATCATAATTGTTTAGTGAATGGAATGTTAACAAAGTAAATGTCATATTTTATTTCAAGAAATATAAATAATTCATGAATGTAATATATACACATTAAATCCATCATTACAACCTATATTAAGAGTAAGTGAATTTTTTTTATTGATTCACGAGGAGGTAGTGCATCGTATACACGAATGATAGTCTCATTTCACATTTGATTGAATATGAGATGAATATTGGGTATGAAATTATAATAGAAACATCTAAAAATATGGGATATATGGATATTATTATTTTCTTATGTTTTAATAATATTTAATGGATGTATAAGAAAAATGAAAACAAAAATGCTTGATTAAGAACAATACCTATAATGCAGACAACAACTTAGAATTTACACCAAAATCTTATATAGGATGGTTTTATGATAAAAAGGGTATTATATTAAATAGCTAGGGAAGTATGGATCGGATGTGGTAATGTATTTTATGATCCAAAAGTCGCTTGAATTGTGTAAGAGAGAAGATATGGGGTGTCCTTTCATAAGTGGGGGAGGGAACCAACATGGTAATTTCATTAAATAATACAAAATAAAATGTAATAATCAAGAAAAAAAATTTAAAATGAAAAAATATTTGATGGTGGGATAGTTTAATGTTGAAATATGGAAACCAGATATGATTTATATTAGTTTATGTGGAAAAAACACCCAGAACTTTTGATTTAACCCTGGTAAACTTATTTTTACCCTAACTGTGATAAATAATTTTTTAAACTTAAATGGTCATAATTTTACATAAATGATAAAAAAATTAAGAAATGGAAGATTGATTTTATTTTGGAATATTCATCATCCTAATCTATTACTTGTATGATTGTTAATATTTCTAAATAAATTAATAAAAATATATTTAACCTAAAATACCATTAATATCATTTTTCAGACTAATTATTTAATTTGACTTTAAATACATGAAGATAATAAAAAATTTATAATATAATTATTTCCACCCAAAATAATAAATAATTATTTGTTATAAATTTTTTTTAACACTAAATCATCTTAAATACAATACATATAATGTTTTTAAAATTACATACCTTGGTTTTCCACTGTTTTAACATGTATTGTGTCTCCAATGTATGAGCCTCTAATGTAACTATATAATAACAAAAAATAAAAAAATAAAATTTCATACTCAAAATAATATCATTATACTAAAAATAAAATTAAATATTCATTCACCGTTTATACATATTCGTTTGTGCACATAAAAGATATAATTGATGGAAATATAGTTAAAATTTGTCTTTTTTGACTGCTTATATTATTTTATTGGTCACTTTCAAAGAAAGGTTTCCCATATATAATTAAATAAATATCCTAAGGCTATAATATTATATATAAATTAATATAATAATAATTATTATGAAAAATGTTTTCCATGTCAGAAAATTTTATCTTGGGAAAACATGATTTATCCTTTTATTGTGGTCACAAATTTTTACACTTTTTACTATTCATTATGACCATAAATTAAGTTGAACCTATTACCTAATATTAATTATTCTAATTAAAAATATTTAATTAATTTTATAAAATTAAATTTAAGAATTTGTATATTTATTTTTAAAATGAATGCAGAAAACTTGTGAAAAAATGTTTTTCATGAAATGTATTTTCCAAGCATAATATAATATTATATAATCTACTTGTATAGTAATAATATTTATTTTAATTTTAATTAATATATAGATATATATTCAAATAATTTTAATTATTACTCATTAATTTTAATTTTATTTTGTAAAAATGGATAAAATTTATGAACATAATATTAGTTTTCATAAAACTATTTTATTAAGAAGAAAATAAACTTATAAAATAAAAATGATAATTGATAAATCAAATGAAATAAATTTTATTATTTTAATTAAAATGGTTCATATTTAACTATAATACAAAATCCAAATTATAATTTAAATTTTAAATTACTTGATTCAATGAAAAGAAATGATAATATTTGAAAAATCTTTAATTTTCACTATTCACTGAAAAATCAATCATTTCTGAAAAAATCCCTAAACATCAACTAATTTTTATTTTGATATTATGACTAAAAAAATTAATTTAATTGATGAAATAAAAATTAAATATGTTATATATTTTAATTGTAATATTGTTTTATGAAATACATTAAAAATCATTTTTTAAAAAAATATATTTTTTGATGAAAAAAATATAGTCACTGAAAATTGAGTTCTTATTTTATATAAATTTATATTGAATTAAAATACTTATAAATATTTCATAAATTAATTAATAAATTCAAAAGTATCCAATTTAGCATATACTATATAATGGTCATATTTTTTATAATAATATTTCATTGTTTGTTTAGGATCGTTGTTGCGTGTTATATATGATATTAAACCTAGATTACTTTTTAAGAATCATGGGTTATCCTAGAAATACGTTAAGAATATTGATTTTGGTATTGATATTTAATTATATTTAATAAATTTTAATTCATGATACTATATATAACTAATAGGTAGTATACACTCCACTTATATGAAATTAGATTCATAAAACAAAACTTATCTCAATGAAAGTAATTTGAGGTGAAACAACCATCCGTAATCATTATCAATCAAACTAAAAACCCAAAAAACGTGAAAATCAACGCATTATTAAATACCTTATATTTATAAATAAATAATTAAAAAATAAATACATGTCAAATTTATATACAGTAAAATGGAATCATGTGGTGAATATTTTTAATATCTCAACAATGAAAATGGAGATGTAAAAATCCCTTACCTTTAATCATGATTTGTCAGGAATTTTCTAACCTCATGTATAAAAAATATAAACACCTTAGTAAAATATTTTGAAATCCTTATTAACACATATAAATTAATGTAAAAATTATATGTAATCATTTTTACAAATTGTTTTATGGTGATATTTTATTTTCTTCATCTAATAAAATTATATTCAATTGGTTTGTATTATATTATTTACATAATGTATGTGTCAATTTATGTTTATAGAATAAAAATAAAACATTTACATAACATTTTATGCATTTAAATAGATGTTTAATTTTATTTTATAATATTTTTTTATGATTTATGATGATGAAGTAGGTGACGACCTAATTTTTGTGATTTATAATAAACAAAAGGTTATTCAATAATAAGAAGTTAAATATTAACGAACATTTATCGAACTATATAAAAAAAGTTATTAATTAATATCTAATAATACAATTAGTTATATTTCCATAGTCATTCATGATATAAATTATTAGCATCTTCATGTTGGTTGTTAATCTAACACAAATAGTAACAACCTATAATATATGGGTTGGTATGATTATTCAATTGATTCATTTTTAATAATATATTTATTAAAGAATAATAATTATGTTATATATATGTGTTTAAATTATAGGATAAAAATTTAAAATATTCGTATCTATAATAAATTAATATATAAAAATGTTCACTTTGGTGGTGGCGGTAGTCCGCACATACGCATGGGGAGTACACTAATTTATATAGAAGATGTAGAATATAGTGATTGATTTATAATATTATAATCATAATAATTTTATAAATATATAATTAATAATTTATGAACTCTATTTTAACCATCCAGGCAAGGTGGTTATGAAATACATATCAATACACTTATGGATCTTGTAGTCCACACATAACAACAGTGACATTTTGGTTTTTTGAATTGTTGGGTAGAAGGTAGAAATTGATTATCTAAAAGTCATGATATTATTTCACTATACTTATAATACTGAAGTAATTATTTTATCATTGGTAGATTATATTCTTTGGAGGTGTAAAAATAAATTAAAAAATGAAAAATGTACAAATTATGAATTTTACCTTACTCTTTGGAAGATATCATTTTCATATTGGATTAATTCATTGATTTGTGGTATTTTTGGAAGACCAAAACCTCATGGAATATGATATGAGTGTTAGGGTATATTTGAGTATAGTATAATTGAATCTAAGAGTATTTTGTTGTGAATAAAATTGGGGTGGTGGTGAATCATTTTATATGAAATGGGAGTGTCATTTTATAAAAAAAAATGTAAAGGTAACTATTCATTAGTATGAAGCTATTACATAATTACAGTTTTAAATTTTAATAAATAGTAATTTTGTCATAATATAAAAGGTAATTCCATTATTCAAGACTTAAGTGGATTTAGTAATGGAAAAAGTCGGAGAAGAGGAAGATTTTTGGATAATTTAATGTGGATACTGATATCAATAATTCAATTTAGAGACAAATTTTGAATGGTTTATTTTTTTATCATTTCATTTAACTGTTAAAAAAATTTTTCCATTATAACTCATTCTTAACATTGGTAATTTGTATTAATGAAATAATTAGATTGAAAATATTACCTAATAATAGCATTATGAATTTCAATTTATATATTATTGTATTAAATATGAATTTTAAGGGTGAGAAATGTATTTTTTGAAATTAATCCACATAACACGTAATGATTGTTTTTAGGAAAACAATATTTTAGAGTAAATTCTTATGAAAGATAAAATTTTCATTGCGTGAAATTTTAATAAAAAAATTATCTATTATATGAAAGAAAATATATGTGTCTTTAAAATAAATCTAAAAATGAATTTTACTAAAATAATAATTATATGAAATAAATAAGGAAAAATAATTTTTATCAGAAATTAAAATTTTTTTTATTGTATTATTAGAATCGTGTTTTCTAAAATAAAGATATGTATTTACTAATATATATTTTTAATCCTAAAATCATTATTTTAAAAATTAAATGATTTTATAAACTTTTAGTTCATCCTTATGTAATAATAATTTCATAAAATTTATAGTTTTATAAAATAATAAATTTTTCAATATTCACTTATAAATCAACTATATTGAAAAAATATCCAAAAATACTTAAAATAAATATTTAAAATACTATATTTAAAAATTATGTACATTTTAATAAATTCAAGTTCTTATTTATATAAAACGAATTTTTATATGAATATAAAATATATTAATAAATACTATTTTTATTGAAAAATGATATATTTTTTGTAATATTATTATTATTTCATATTCATTTTTAAATTTTTATAATGTATATATATTAGATCATATTATATTATTAATGTATTTAATTTTATTTATAAGGATTAAATATACACCGTATTGAAAACAATTTGTATTTGAGAAGAAAATCAATTTTTATAATGAAATAAATAAATTATTTATCCACAAAATATAATTAATTTTAGTTTTTTATTTAATTTTTTACATCAGGTTTAATTTTTATTACAATTTTCATCAAAATATTCATCTAATATGTTTTATCTTATTTTAGATCAATTTAGTGTGTGTAGAAAGTGACCAATAATTATTTTAATTAAGAGATAAATATTTTCCAAAATTCACGGGTCTTACATTACCCTCCATATAAGAATGTGAAGAATAAATTACCATTATAAAAGTTAACTTTTTTTATATATTAAATGCTATGATAACATCCTAAAAAATCTAATTTTGTCTCTAAATTAAATTGGATAGAATATTATTTGACTTAACTTATACCATTATATTCTTCCACACTTTTATTTTCCATTATAGGACCCACTTTAACATTTAATAGTGATAGTAAATTTTATATTATTACAAAAATCTAATGGCCCAATCGATCCCACAATTGTGATATTGTCTGTTTTGGCCCACACCCGCATGGTTTTTCATTCCCTGGGCTCTGTCCCTCATGCATCCCATGAAAAAATTCCTCATTATGGGAGAGGTATCCACATCACCTTATAAAGGGATGATTCATGCTTTACCTCCTTCGATGTGGGATTTCATTAATCCATGACTAGATGGGACCAATGTCCTCGCTGGCCCATCAAATGGACACTAGATCTGATACTATTTGTAGTAGCTCAGTCCATCCCACGATCATGATATTTTTTTCTTTGGGCCTTGCCTGCATGGTTTATCATTCCCTTGGATCTATCCATCAGGTGTCCCCCAAGAAAAGGCATCATAATGGGAGAGATATCAATAGCACCTAATAAAGGGGTGTTTTGTGCTCCTGCCCCTTCGATTTGGGATTTCCATAATCAAAATTTTAATGAACCAACCTAGGCTGCCATCAAACCCGAAAACCAAACCATTTCATTACATACTTGAAAGACATTATTTATCCCCACTTGCTAGAAAAAAGCACTCTGGCATCGAACATCGCAAAAGAGGGAATGATTTCACCCAACCTGGTCAAAAACATGGAATATATGTACTCAAAAATAGAATAACAGAAGATGAAGAAGATATATATATGACCTAACTGTAAGAAAAAAGTGAAAACAAACAAAAAAATTACTAAAAACTCTAAAGGACAAGTCCAGCTACAAAGGAACCAAGCCAAAAATCTACTCCAAATGTTATTATGGAATCTCTAACTATCTCACCACCAGCTACCTAACCAGCTGACACAAACCATGCCGCCTCCCTATGGCGCCTTGCCTTTCCCTACACTGAAAGACAAATAAAGTTCTACACACCACTAAATAGGTGTGTAAGGTGTGAGATAATAGGCTTAGTCGGACCCCACAAAGGTGTTCTATATCAAGTCTCTATATTACCATTGTTGTATTCTCATTTTATGTAAAAACATGGCATGCTAAGCAGTAAAAAAGTTTTTTTTAACATGGTAAACATTTACCTTTTCCACAGTTCTAATAAATAGAAGGTATATCAAATTCCAAAAACATTTTCCATATTATTTTAGATATGAAAAAACATACATATCAAGGCTGACTCAGAAAGCCAAGAAATACCAAATAGAATCACATGTATCACAACACCAAGGAATACTAAAGATCAAGGATGCAAACTACTCATACAATAATAATCATGTGAAAAAACCAGTTCATCGAACTATGGGCTTAAGAATAAGGGTAATACCCCATTAGTGAACCCCCTAACAATGTCAATATCTCCCCCCTTAAACAATAGGCCTAGGAAATAGAGTAAATGAACAAGAGAAACCTTCTTGATTATCACAAAACAATAGACAATGCCTCCTGGAAAAAACTTACACTTAAGTACCCAAGTTAACCCATGTTATATTTTTCACAGTTCATTTAAATTCTTTGAAAACCTTTTCAAAACCATTTCAATGTTCATTTCAAGGCTTAAAAAACAACCCTTTTCCATTCCATTTTTCTATAACTGGTGAAAAACCATTTTTTATTGAAAAATATTTTCGACACACACAAAAAAATAATGTCGATCATTCAATATGAATCATTTTTTGAAGAAAAAAACAAAATCCATTATCATAGGCTAGATACAGAACCACCTACCTCAATGCTCAGGTCACACACACCCACAACGGGATCCACCAACAACGAAAATCCAATGGTGAAAACTAAGGCCCTAGAATCCAATATACAACACATGGTTGATCCAAATATGAACACAAGTGGTCAAAAGTAATAAAGAAACATACATATATCAAGAAATAATTCCCACCACACCATGACCAACAATGTAAAATTCTTTCATAGCGAGGTTGCACAATATATCTTGAAGAATCCCAGAAGAAACGTTGTATTTACCCAAAAAATCCAAATAAGCCACCCAATGGTGATGCCATAATCAAAATAAATGAATAAGTGGAAAGTTTACTTACTGGAAGAGACACATCACATCCAAAATAGGGATCCAATGTAAAAATAATCAATCTAGGATGAGAAGTATCTCTAAAAAATGCCAAGAAGAGACCCTGGGTTGAGGGTGAAGGATAATGGAATGAATGGACCAAGAAAAACATCTAAGAACATGTTTTAAAATTGGAATCAGGCTATTTTATGGTTTGAAACTCCTATTCACATCGTGAAGTCCATGCTGGATAAGTATAATGAAAAACGTGTCACCTCAGATTAAAAATCTTTTATCTAAAATAGTCATGATTTAAAACTATCATTCATGATGTGTAATATTTCATAGTGTTAATCCCCTTTCACAACTTGTACCCAGTAGAAATTACATGGCATGAAATATTCCTACATCATATAGAAATGGATACTAAAGTTGAAAGTACTACAAATTTATGACTTCACTATTATAGGTATCCTCCCAATCTCAGTGGAGGGAAAAACCAAGATGAGTTTAAGGGTTTACTTGATAAAATAGTAACATGATGTTAAAAACTCCCCACCATAAATACTTTCCATCCCCAGGAAGTCATGTGGAAGATATAATCATCAAAAAGATATGAGACAACATCTCTCTCATTAATGAATCATATTCCCAAACCTCGTAATAACCCAATCATTGTTTCTATAGAACTTTGACCAATGGAATCGGCTTACCACACAATAATTTCACTTGATAGTCAACGATATCAACTGTTTTCTCTTAAATAGAAACATCTGGATCTCACTCAATTTCATCTCAACTCAAAATGTGAGTGGGATCTAGGTGATGCTTCATAAGATGAGATATATGGAAAACATCATGAATATCTATCAACTTAACCGGCAATGCTAACCAATAATAAACCTATTTGAGCTTCTCAGTGAACTCAAATGGTCCAAAATATCATGGAGCCAACTTTCCCTTTTTTCCAAGATGACGGTGACATAATAGAGGAGAAACTTTCAATAAAAACCTATCACCTACTGAAAAATAATAAGGTCAATACCACCGATCTGCATATTGATTCTATCGATTTTGGTATATCATCAGACGTCGATGTACACCTTGAATCTTCACAGACATCTCCTAAACCAGACAACTAGAGATACTTCTACCACCTTGTACCAATAAATAGGTTATTTACACATGCGACCATAAAATACCTTGAAATGATACATTCTAATCAATTACTGATGACTGTTTTTGTAAAAAAACTCATTCAATCCTATATGGTTATCTCGTGATCCTCCAAAATCCAAGACACATGCATGGATCATATCCTCTATGATCTAAATTTCTCACATTATTTGACCATTTGTATGTGGATGGTATGTTGTACACAACTTGATCTGAGTTCCCATTTCCCCTTGGAGAATCCTCCAGAACCATGAGGTAAACCGAGGATCCCTATCTGAAACAACAGAAGAAGGAAGTCCATGTAACCTCACAATCAATTTCACATACATCTTACCAAGATCTTTAACTTTAGTGGTGTCTTTGATTGGAATTAAATGAGAAGACTCTGTCAATGGATCAACCATCACCCATATATAATTCCTCCCCTAAGGAGTTTTTGGTAACCCAACAATAAAATACATGGACATCATACAATTTCTAGATTGGAACTAGAATTGGTTGAAGCAAACAAGAAGATTTTAAGTGTTGCTCCTTTATCCGTTGGTATGTGTAGCAGTGAGAAAGATACTCTACGATGTCACGCTTGATACCTGATCACCAGAATCACTGCCCCATATTATAATACATCTTTGTAGTTCCTGTATGAATGGAACATGAAGATCTATGACAATAAAACAAGACTAAACTCCTCACAGATGCTGGTAAGAGAAACCTTTTTCTAAAGTGAAGCATACCATCTAAAGAAATTAACCAACCTGAAAAGGTATCCCAACCATAATGGATTTTTCAAGTATTTTGAAACTCATCATCTTACTACTGACTTTTTAGAATATAATCTAGGATATATGATGATTAATGATAACTTGTTAGAACAATTCTTGAAACATCCTCCTGAGAATTGAGGTGAAACTGAGAAAAAATCCCCATAAGGTTCCACTCTTCCTTTGATTCCAGAACAACCTAAGATGGTATTTTCCTTATAAGAGCATCTAAAATGACATTTCCCTTCCCTAGGGTGTAGATGATATTGATGTCAAACGGAAAAAGGTATTATACAAATCATATTTATATGAGATTCAAGTTCTTCCATGAAAATATATAACTTATACTATTATGATTATAGAAGACTCTGAAACTTTCCCCAAAAAGATATTTCTGCCAACATTTAAGTGCAAAACAGACTCTGGAAATCTCTAAATCACGAGTGGGGTAATTTTTTTATTATGTTTGAATATGATGAGGGTCGTATGCTATGACATGGTAATCATGAATAAGAACTCGTCCCAAACCAGCACCCAAAGCATCACAGAACACCATGTATCCCTTACTAGGATCAGGTAAGATCATAATATGATCTGATGTGAGAAATCATTTCAATTAACCAAATTAAGGCTACCACTTCTCATCCCATGTGAATTCCATTGTCTTCCTGGTAAGAGTAGTCAAAGGAGGTTCCATCTTAGAAAAATATTTGATGAACCTTCGGTAGTATCCAGCAATAACAAGGAAGCTTCGTATCTCAAAGACATTTTGTGGTGCCTTCAAGGAAAAAATATCCTTTACCTTCTCTGTATCAACTAGAAATCCATTCATAGAAATTTTGTGCCCCAATAACTTCACATATTGAATCCATAAACTAAATTTTTAAATAATTCTATACAAATAGTGACTTCTTAATATTTCCAAAACCAAACTAAGTTTGTTCTCATGATCATACTCAGATTTTAAATAATCTTGAATATCATACATCAACACTACTAAAAATTGTCATGATATTGATGGAATATCTGATTCATCAAGTCCATAAAAACTACAGGAGCGTTATTCAGACCAAAAAGCATCATAAGATATTCATAACATCCTTTCCTACTCCTAAAATCCTCCTTTAGTATATCAGACTATAAAACTCTAAGTTAATGATAACTTGATCAAAGAACAGACATTGAAAACCTTTTCTCCCCCTTTAAATGATCAAATAGATTATCCACATGCAGCAAAGGATATTTTTTTCTTAACTGTTACTCGTTCCAACTTCCAATAGTCCACAAATAACTGATGTAAACCATCTTATTTCTTGGAAAAGAGCATAGGGGATGACCAAGGGGAAATTATAGGGTGGAAAAAACTCTTTTAATAAGATTTTATATAACTGAATATTGATCTCCTTCAGCTCCTCTATGGCCATACGATAATAAGGTATTGATATCGACTGTGTACCTAGAACCAGTTCATTTGTAAACTCTACCTATCTCTCTGGAGGAAGACATGAGAAATTTTCTGGGAAAACATCAGGAAAGTCTCAAAAAAAGTTTTAAAATCAACGATAGGAAAACGTCATCAGGATCAAACACAATGGAAGACAAAAACTCCTGAGCTCCAGTTGGGAATTCCTTTCATACCTGATCTTGGATCCCACTCCCCCTGAAACACATGATATCTCTCATCTTTAGCAACAATTGTAGCAATAAGATGACAAAAATAAACCTCAGCTCGATGGGCGAGAAGCATTTCATGACCCCCTCCCTCTGAATATTCTCCTCCTAAGGTGGCAATGAAGAGATAGAATGACCCCCAGAGTCCCGCCGCCAATAGGCCCCGAGGTGGCGGGCATCACAAAGGGTATAGAGTCTCATGAAAATGGGAGAAATTATCCTTTTTATAGTAACTAATATCAGGAGATAATATTTTCCATTTCAAGACAAATTCAAGCACTATATAAAATAAAATCCAAAATCCATACCACATGCATTTCTTAAATTAAAATTTCTATAATTACACTGAAAAGTTCAAAAGTAAATACAAAAAGAAAAAATCTAACCAGCCACATGGTGGCTATCCCCTAGTCCAGGCTAATAATGCCTATCACGGTCCATGTAGTTCTCCTGGAAGCCTGAACGTAGTTTTATGTGTGTATGTGGAGCATACAAGTATACTCTATGGGGAAAAACCAAAGTCTCTCATGAACAAGTTGATAAGCACACTAATTCCCCTGTGAGAAAAATAGAAAAAACCAAAATCACCTAACAAGGTATACTATCCACCCCAACCTTACCAAAGGAACGCTCACCAAATAATGTAAGTAAAGTAATATAGATCACATAGATGATAGTGTACCACACACCACTTTCTCACTAATTTTCCACTTTCACGCCCTAACAAAAAACATCATGGATCTCCCATATCTTTTAAAAGTACCATGTCACAACCTTCCCACACACACAAGAGAAACTAAAGCTCATCACATCTCAACTATACATACCTGAGCCTCACAACCACATCCCTCCCACAGACACCCAGGCCACATACCACATCAAATCGCTAAAACACCTATGAATGCACAAAACATCTCATCCTGAAGACACATAGGATAACAAAACTCACCCGCACAAATTTGGGTCTCACAAACCACTACCTTCTTGAAGAATCATGGGATACACCACCTCGAAGAGGGAACATGGAATATCGGGTGGCCATCCATCCATGCTCCCACCAGGATGCTTTGGAAAGACACCCTCCCCCATGAAAATGGGGGTGTTTAGCACATATTTCTCAACTAGGGTGAGGTACATATAGAAAACATATTGGAAATACATGTATGTATATACAGTATCAAACATTCAAGACCAACCTATGGGTTCTAAATCAAAATATCAACCACACTATGATATATTCATCTTTACTGCTACCTTGAAATGAATTTATTAACACTATCAACCATCGCATCATATGTATATAAATGAAATCCATTCTCAACAAGACACAACTCAAACATACCCTAAACTATATCATTTAACCAATTATAATTATTTATTAAGGATACCATTTGTTCGTTCCATACATACTCATGAAACTACCAACCATAGCACACAACAATCCACATAGAATAAACCATAGAGAGGAAAAGGAACCACAACAAAGCAACTCACTTCATATTTACACTCCACTCAACACCCATAACAACCACTGCCTTCATAATTATTCAATGTCATTCCACCCTATACTTCCTCACAAAAGTAATCCCCCAACATACTACCAAATATTGTAACACGCTTCATAATAACAAAACCAGATAGCCCTGCTGTATAAAAACACCACACCCATCACACCCAATACTATAAATAAAGCAGAACCTGAACCTGTAGTGTTGCTGTTAAAACATTGAGACTCCATTTCATAATCAATCAATCTCTCGACCTAAGATTTCATTAGGCCAACTATATCACCCCAGCAACAGTCATTCTCTCAATCCCACACCACACAACCACAAAAGGAACAATACATAATAAGGCCACACAGATCACACAACCACACCAACAAGGCATGGTGTATTCATATTTTTCAAACACTCATTCTTTAATTTCACTTTGATAATTTAGGGGTTATCATAGAGTAAGTTTAATCTGGTGGCATCCATTTAATTAATTGAATATATGTGGTTAAACAATTCCATATTCACATGGTAGTTCATATAGGACCAAAAATAATCATCTATAATCCATCATAAATGTGAAAAAAAATTACCACCAATGGCCATGATTTTCCATAGGCATATATCTTATATAGATCACAATATCAGAAATAATAAATCATAAGCATGAGTCACTTTTTTCTAGCCCTTATATATTGATTTTAACAAGATTTCATTATCTTTATTTATTTGTAATTCTTCTATATTAACAAGAGAATAATTCATAAACCCACCCCGCATGATACACAAATTAAAAGAGATGAATAAATCGCTACTTGAAAGAAAAGATGACCGCAAACTCCTCCTACCACCAAAATAGAGGGTGCATAATGCTCCCTGGAATTGTGATCCAAGGGTGCAACACAGACTCATAGATCTATGGGGAATAATCTTTCGGGGTTCCATATTATCAAGGGAAAAATAATCTTACAAAAAAGGAAGGTTCTTGGCTTTAAAAATGACAGATCCTAAATCTAATGGGAAAATTGTTTCAAGGGACATTAAAGTCGGGTCATGATCAATACCACATAGTTTGACTGTTAAAAGTCTAGTCAAAGTTAATAAAATTAAAAAGAAATAAAATATCCTTTCAAATGACTTAAAACCCACTAGATTATACTATTAAAACCAATTTGTGTCAATTAAAAACATTAAAGGGGTAGAACTAGAAAAACTGGAATTTGGAAAAACTGTTGGAAATAACTCATCGTTGGGTGAGTCCCTGATGTGAGTCACTAATAGTTGAGTCACCAACACGACTCACTGATACCACACACCGATTCTACCTACTGAATCCACCTACCCATGACACCTATGGATGCCTCTCACTAATTACACATATCGACACCACTTACCGACATCACTCACCAACACCACCTACTAATGCCACTATCTAATGCAACCTACTGATGCCCCCTAATGAGGCTGCTCACCGATGACGCCTACCGATGCCACTCAATGACACCAACTACCGATAATAATAACAAAAACTAACTGTTGACACCACCCACTTAATCCACCTACTGACGCCCCCCGCCGATCCTGACTCACTATTGATAAATTGGAAAATTGGAAAACTCTCAAAAAGAGATATCATGACATCCAGAAAACCCCTAACACTATATTTTCACAATGTAATGGACCGAGAAGGTCCATTACATTACATCAGATACCTATTAAACTATTCTCATCATTAGGAATTCACAAACCAACCCAAATGTAAAATAGGGTTCCAAACACCCCCCGTGAGATACCTCTCGAGGTTCCCGCTATGCTTGCAAAATCGAAAACAATAATGTAAAACAAAGTTCAATGATAAAGCAAACTATGTTGTTCAAAAACTGGAGTGAAACCTCAACATCCAATAACACCTCCTCTGACATCTACTACCCCAATCGACCATAAGACACACCACACAAGTACAACAACTACACTATTCTAAACACATGAATTAGGGAATTCCTCTATACAGGTCAACATATTATCCGCTCTGGCCGACACTATCTCACCCTCATAGTGTTAATCGCATCACAATTAATCCATATTGATTAAGAATTAATTCCTCCCCTTTCAACATGTCCATACATTATCACACATTATAGAACAAGGAAGAAACTCATATCATAGAAAACAAGGTTCAAGCATTACATTACAGAGGGAAACACAGTAAGGAAAAACTCAAAAAAATATAGGTACTGGACACACATCTAAATCTTCCTTTCCCAAGTACATTCATCCAAGACACCATGCCTCCATAACACATGAACCATGGGAATAGACCATCTATGTAACACCTTCTCTCGAGGATCATGGATCTCTATTAGCCACTCTACAAATGCTTCATTGTCTTCAACATCCAACTTCCCCTAGTCAATGATAAGAGATTCATCGTCAAGATATCGAAGAAGATGAGAGACATAAAAGATGTAATGGATCCTATCCAATTGTGGTGGAAATGAAAACTAGTATTCCACCTCGCCAACTCTCCCCAACAATGAGAATGGTCCAATGAACCTTGGAGAAAGCTTTCTCCCACTACCAAACCTTTGGTGCCCACATCAAGGGGATTACATTAAGAACATGTGGTCCCAAAACTCAAACTCCAATGGTTTCATCCTGTGATTAGTGTATGACTTATGTCAGTCATGTGATTCCTTCATCCTCTCGCAAACAAGATGCACCATCTTGGTTGTACTTTGCACCTTGTCCAAACCAAGAAGAGATACCTCCCCAACTTCTATCCACCACAAGGGTGAACGACATGGTCTTCCATAAAATGCTTAAATTAGAGCCTTTATAATAAAATATTGATATTCATTGTTGTAATCCACCTACACCAAAGGAAAATTTCTCACCCAAGATCCACCAAAGTCCAAGATGCATGCCCACAACATGTCCTCTAATGTATGGATGGTCCATTATGTCAATCCATCCATATGAGGGTAGAAAGAAATGATGAGGAATAACTGAGTTCCAAAAGAATTATGAACTCCTCTCCATACTCACGATGGAAATAGTGCATCCTGATTTGAGACAAAGGATCTTGTAACTCCATGAAGCTGCACCACCACATCCACTACCTCTTGGTCAAGGCATCCACTATGCCTAAATCCTTAATCGATAAGAAGTGGGCCGATTTTGTTATCGAATCCACCACTACCAAGATTTCATTACATCCTCCTTAAGTCCTAGGTAACCCTATAAAAAAATCCATCAATATGAAATCCCACTTCCATTCGGGGACATATAAGGGCTACAACAAACCACCGGGCTCACGGTGCTCATCCTTCACCTGCTGGAACACTAAGCACTTCCCCATAAACTCTGCCACTAACTGCTTCATTCCAGGCCACAAAAAATACATCCTTAATCCATGGTACATCTTAGAAACATGTGGGTATACCACTAAAGGTGATCTTTGAAACTCACAGAGGACTCCCTCGTGCATCTTCACTGGAACACATTACTCCATCGGATCTCACATCAAGCTTAAGGTGATCATAATATCCTCAAGCCAGCTCCTGATTTTCCATGTCTTAAAAACCACCCTCGTACATCCCCAGAGTCTGTTGCTGGAAAAAACATAATGTTTTATTCCACTGGTCATCTTTCTCTACTAAGTCAATCTTCCATCGATCAACTAGGATGGCCTGCTAAGACTCCACTACCTATGCTACATGTGGATAATGACCAGGTGTCATAGTTGAAAGGTACACAAGGAATTTCTAAGCTCGAGTATTATGGAATTTTATTTATGTTTTATTTTAACACATTTAACTTATTTTATTTATCAATTTTAATTCCCCCCAAAACCCACAATTAATACAAAAGAACAATTCATTCTGATGCATGTACCTTTCCTAAGGTCTCTATCCTACAAATAGTGTAGATTCACATGGTCATTCTGTAGGATCAGAGTCATTTCATCAAATCACTGGGGGGGGGGGGGGCTACAATGTTGTGTCTACCTGGTCTTCCTTGGCCTATGTCATTCACCAAGATCAACAAACATTCTTACCCTACCAACCCAAGAAATCCTCAAAATTTTTTACTCCAAACTCTATCTTATCTCTCCACCTCCATCCACTGATTCCATTCTGTCATGACCCCCTCCCTTCAAAGATTACCCTCTTGAGGTGGCAATAAAGGAAGAGATATAATGACCCCCCAGTCCCACGTACATTAGGCCTCTGGGTGGAGACTATCACCTACGGTATAGAGTCTCAAGAAAATGTGAGGAATTACCCTTTTTATAGTAACCAAGATCATGATATAAGACATTACTTCTCAAAATAACTCTAAGAACTATATAAAAGAAAACACAAAATCCATACTACATGCAACTTTTAATGTCAAACTGCAACAATTATAATGAAAATATCAAAAGTAAATACCAAAAGAACAAAGATAAGTAGTGACATGATGAATTTCCCCAATTATGAACTAGTAATTCCCTGTACGGTCCACATAGTCTTCTTGGAAACCTAAAATATGTTTTATGTACATAGGGTGAGAATACAAGTATACTCGATAGGGAAAAACCTATGTCTCTCATGCATAAGTGACGAATCATACTAATCCACCACACTAGCCACAACAACCTTACCATAGGCATGCTCCCCAAATTATTAAAGTCATGTAAAGTAATATGGAGAACATCGATGATAGGGTACCCCATACCACTTCTCCACTAATTAGCCACTCTCACATTCTAATAGAAAATGTCCTGGTAATCCCACCTCTTCTGAAAGTACCACATAACAACACCTCCCACACACACCTGGGAAAAATAAACACCTAAAATCTCACCCACACACACTGGGGCCTCACAACCACATCTCTCCCACAGTCACCTAGGACACATACCACATTATATCTTGAACACTCCTCAAAAAGCACAAAATATCTCATCCCCAAGACACCTTGGAAAACACAACTCACTTGCACACACCCGACCCTCACAAAACACTACCTACCAGAAGAATATTGAGCTATCCCACCTAGAAGAGGGGGTAGGTAAGAGCAGGTGGAAAACTGTCCTTCCAATCACTGGGATGTTTGGAAAAAACACCTGCCCCATGACAATGGGGGTATTCATCACCTAGTGATGAACTAGGGTGGGTGCATCTAGAAAACACAATGAAAATAAGGGTATGTATATATATTATTAAACACTCAAGACTAACCTATGGGTTCCTAATAAATCTATAAACCACGTTATGATACTACCAACTTAGTTGCTACCTCTAAATGCATTTATTTACACCAGTAACAGTCACTTAAAAAGTTGGTAAATGAAATCCATTCACAGCAAACCACAAATCAAACATACCCACAAAAATCTAATTTAACCAAATATCAATCTCTATTAAGGAGTCCATTTTTTAATTCCATCCCTACTAGAGAAACTACCAACCGCAACATGCAATAAGACACATAGAATAATCCATGAAGAGGAAAAGGAACCATATTAAATAACCTCAATTGATATTTCCACTCTGTTCAACATCCACACCAACCACTGTCACCATAATTCTTTAAAATCAATACTCCCTATACATTCTCTCAATATAAATCCCCTAACTTATAGGAAAACCCCTAAACAAACCTCATCGAAACCAAACCCGTCAACTCCACTATATAAAAACACCACACCCATCACATAGAGTAACATAAACATTACACAACCCAAAACTGGAGCCCCACTACGCAAACACTACCCATCCATTCCATAATCAGTCCATGTCTCAACTTGAGATTATATAAGACCAATATTATAACCCCAATAATAGTCTTTCTATCAACCCTACACCACACAAACACACAAGGAACAATACAGAAAAATTCCACACATAGCACATAACTACACCAACAATGGAGGGTGTATTCATATTTTGAAAACACTCATTCTCTAATTTCACTTAGATAATTTAAGGGATATTACAGAGTAAATTTAATACTATAGAATCCATTTAATCAAAATAATTTATATGGGTAGCCAATTTCATATTCACATAGTCATTTATAGTGGATCAAAAATAAACATCCATAAGCTATCACTAGTGCACAAACAAATTCCACCAATGACCACAATTTTTATTAGGCATATAGCCTATATAAATCAAAATATAAATAACAATAAAACATAAGAATGCTTCACTTTTTCCCAGCCCCTTTATATCAATATTAATTAGATTTGATTATTTTTAATTATTTTTAATTATTCTATCTTCATAATAGAATTGTTTATACTACCACCATGCATGATACACAAATTAAAAGAGATGAAGGGATCCCTATTTGAAAGAATAGACGATATACAACTCCTCCTAGTGCCAAAATAGAGGGTGTGTAAGTCTCTGGGGAAACCTGATCTAGGGGTTCAACATAGACTCACAGCTCTATAGGGAAGAATGTTTTGGGGTGCCATGGTATCAATAGAAAAAAAGTGCCCAAGAAAGGAAGGGTATCATCATTTGAAATACAGTATCATAAATTTATAGGGAAAATAGTCTCAAATTCCATTAAATCAAGATCATGATCAAGACCCCATGGTTTGACTGTTAAAATTATAGGGGCCATATAATAATTAAAGATAAATTTAATATCCTATGAAACAACTTCAAAAACATTATAATATGCTATTAAACCCAATTTACATCAATTAAAACATTAAATTTGTGGAACTGAAAAAACTGTAATTTTGATAAACTATTGGAAATGATGCGAGTCACTGATGACTAAGTAACCGATGTGACTCACTGATTCCACACTGACGCCGCCTATTAATTCCTCCAACTAATTCCACTCACTGATTCCATTCACTAATGCCACCTACAGACGCCACCTACTAACTTTACTCACTGAAGCCACCTACTGATGTCACTCATCAATGCCACCTACTGATTTCACCTACCGATGCTACTCACTGATGCCACATATCGACACTGCTCACTAATTCCACCTAAAGATTCCACTCACTAACAACAGGAATTGACACCACCCATCGACACCACCCACTGATCCGGACTCACCAATGGAAAACTAGAAAAACTAGAAAACTCTCAAAAAGATACACCATGACCTCCAGAACACCTCTGACACTAGATTTTTATAATGGAATATACTAGGAAGGTCCGAGCCATTACAAAGACAATCCAGACTAATGATGAGGTCAAACAGATCCATATCCAGAATTAGAAAATCTCAGACCAACTCTGCATTAGTAATCATTAGAAACCAAGAAGGACGCCAGAACCTTTACTATTTATACATAAAAATAGGTGTTTATAAATCTATTATAAAGGACATAAGATCCATTAGATGTTTAATAAAATCTACTATACATGTAGATATAAAAGAGTGGGAAGCACTAGTATCAAATACAAAAAATTCAATCTAAAGATGCAATAGGGATAGTACCTCTCATTATTGTCGGACCTACATCAACTTTTATTAGACGATCATATACTACATGAAAATAATTCACTTCTAAGGAATGTGTAAAGAAGCCAATAGTCATGGAATCTTTAGAATGATCCGTATTAGCCTTTAGAGCTGATAAACCCTGACCACTACTAGGTGTATCCAAAGCCTAATAGAAATGGTGTAATTGACAAACACATCCTTATCCAGTGCATGTATTCACAAAAATAAGAAAAGAATGTCATGTCTATACACATTTTCCACAATGATAGCAAGTCAGAGGCACATTACCCACTGTAACAGATGATCCAATAGAGGCTCGTTACTGAGACCCACCTCCACTACTCCTATGATGATCCTAACACTTCTGCTTCTTCCCATGTGCACCACTAAATATATCACCTAATAGATGATAAGAGGTGTAAAATATATAATTTTCTACCATAATCATTTCTTCCATCATATATCTATCTACCATCTCCGCATTGGTATAATGTTTCATTGCAAACACCTACGATATGATATCCAATAACAAACCCTGCAAGTACTTCTGAGCCTTAAGTTGATAATTCTTCCCCATGTCTGAGGAAAAATAGGCAAGATCAATAAAATAATTTTTTTATGCCAACACTGAATGATCTCCCTATTGAAAAAACATGATCTCTGGAGACATAAAAAAAATCAGTGAATTTGGGAAAAACAATTGGAAGAATAGGGTATTGAATCCATTCTAATCTAAGTCCATGTGTCTGTCTTCCTGGACCATAGATTCCAACCATCAATTTTCATAACTCTAGAGTCTGAATGCTGCACACTTCACTATAATGTTCTCAGGTGTCTCAAAAAAGTTGAAGAATTTATTGATCCTATCGATACAGTCCTCTTCCTCTTGAGGTTCTATCGTTCCTTTAAAGTATGTTGGTTTCTCATGTAAGAACTCTCGTGATTGATCTCTCTCTCCTCCGGCGCATGGATATACCTCAACCACTGCATTATGAACTCGTGGAACATCATGGTCAAAAACACGGACTATCTGTATGATAGTCTAGGTGATATTCTGATCTATAGGTGGTTCCCATGAGGAGCATTAGCTACACCTTCTAGATGAAATCAAGGAAGAAATCTCTGAGGTATACTACTGCACACCCAAACATAATAACGATCATACAATAGAACAAATCTCAATTCAAACTAGAAAAAAACATAAGTAGAAACTGAGATTCAAAACCAAACATAAAAATAGACACACACATCCCAACATCCCATTGAAAATTGAGTCTCATTATGACTAGAGATGGCTATGCACTTATCGCAACGTACCTCTCAAGCCCCAAAAATCCTATATCATGTCCAATAGATGTCCCAAGATAAGGACTATTGAGAACAGACCTCCTCAAATACCAAATTTTAATGAACCAACTTGGGAATCCCTCAAATTAGGCACCCGAACCTTTTCATTATATACAAGAAGGGTGTTACCGATCCCCACGGGATAGAGGCAAGCACCCAGACATCAAACAAAACAACAGAGGGAACAATTTCTCCAAACCAAATCAAACAAATGGCATATATATACCCAAAATAATAATAATAGAATATGAAAATGATATATATTCCATATCTGTAAGAAAACAGTGGAAAAAATACAACAAAAAAAGATTCAAAATACTCTAAAGGATAAGTCCATCTACAAAGGTCCCAAGACAAATAGCAAATCCAAATGATGACATGGACAACTCCCACCATCTCACCACTATCTACCTAACAAGATAACATGAACCTCACCACCTCACTATAGTGCCTTGACTTTTCCTACATTATATGTCAAAAAAGGTATAAGAACCACTAAAGAGGTGGGTAGGGTGTGAACTAACATGCTTAGTATGATCCCACCTAGGTATTTTATATCAAGTCTTTGTATAACCATTTATGTATTATAATTTTAAGTAAAAACGTGTCATGATAAGTAGTAAAGTAGTTTTATAGAATTCATTGTAAAATTTTCCATTTTTTCTATAGGTCTAAACAAATGAAGTTTAATCAATTTCAATGAACATTTTTCATAGAATTTTTTTAAAAGAAGAAACACGCACATCAAGTAAAACTCATAAATCTAAGTAATTGAAAATATAATAACTCATATTAAAACACTAAGGAATACTATATTTCCATACATCAGACTACTCGTACTATAATAATCAAGTGCACATACCTGTTCCTAGAATAATGGGCCTAGGTAGTAGAGGAATAACTCATGAGTAAACCCCCCAACAATGTCAATATATGTCCCTAAGAACAAAAACCCTAGGGAATATATAAAATCCCCAATACAAACTACTTTGATAATCATAGAACAATGGACGATGTCCCCAAGATAATCCTTCCACCTAAGTACCCAAGGTAACCCATTTTCTCTTTTTTTAAAATTAATTTCAATGTTTTGAAAACCATTTTAAAACAATTTCAAAGTGCATTTAAAGGATATGAAAATACCCCTTTTCCATTCCATTTGTTAATAACCAAGTAAAATCCATTTTTTATTGAAAAATATTTTCGACACTTAGAAAAAAATTGTGCCAATATTTCTTTGTTAATTAGTTTGTAAATAAAAACAACAAGAACCATTATCATAGTCTAGAGACAGAACCCCCATACTCAATGATCATGTCACACATTCCCACAACAAGGTCCACCAACAACGAAAACCCCACAATGACAATGAAGGCCTGGGAATCCAATCCACTTCACATGGTTGATCTAAATCTGAACACAAGGGGTGTTCGGAAACGAAGAAACCTACATTACTCAATAAATAATTCCCTCCACACCACGACTGATAAAGGAAAAGTCCTTTAGAGAGATATTTAATAATTTATCTAGAAGAAACCAAGAAGAAACACCCCCTGAACCAAATGGATTTCAAGATACCACCCAATAGTGATATCGTGATCCAAGGAAATGAAGAAGTGGAATGGTCACTTACCTAGGGAGATGAATTATAGCTACAACAAAGATACAATGTCGAACAGATCAATCTAGGAGGAGAGGTGTCCCAAAAAAATACCTAAAATGGACCCTGGGTTGAGGATGAAGGTGTTTATAAAGAAAGGATCGAGAAAAAATTCCAAGAACATGTTTTAAAACTATACACGTGTCGTTTCACACTGTGAAACTCCCATTCACATCGTGAAGTCTACGCTGGATAAGTACGCCGAAAAAAATGTTGCCTTAGATTAAAAGTCTATCATTTACAACATTAACAATGTGAAACCACCATTCACAATTTGTAATATTTCACTACATTAATCACCTTTCACATCTTGTACCCAATAGAAATTACACGCCTTGTAACCTAGTTACAATGTGTGAAATCATCTTACTTCATACAGAAAAGGATGGTTAAAGTTGAAATTCGAAAAAATATTTGACTTTACCATTATAGGGATTCTCTCAATCTCAAATGAGGGAAAACTCATGATGAGGTTAAGTGCATACCTGATAAAATGGTAAAGATATGTTACAAAAATGACACTCTACTCTCTTATAAAAAATGGACATCCACTACCCCTTCAAGGGAACTATAATATTAATTTTTTCTAGAACCTCTATACATTTCACTTCCCTATATTCATTTCATTTCTTTAACATCCCACTAATCCATGTAAAAACCCTAAGTATTTAATTTCCCTGATGAACATTATGAGGAAGTTCAAATTCTCAACATAAGTTTCAATCACTTTTTTATCTCTATCCATATCCATATCCCTCCCCCAAACATATATTACTCGATAAAACCTGATGTGAATAGTATTATATATATATATATAATGACATGTTTTTATGTTTATTTATTATTTATTATGCACTATTTGTTTTTAAACTACCAAAATCAAATATATTTTTTACGTACATGGTTGTACTACCTCCTTGAAGGGAGATGTGTCATTTTTCATAAATACATTAGATAGACGGTTTTAATATGATATATAATGAATTAATATGAATTTTATAACAAGATTTACATTATTTAAATACAACCAATACCTACCTTTTTCCTTTTATATGTAAAATGAGAATGTTTCATGTTTATATATGTGAACTACAGCCTCTATGAAACAATTTATTTGATTTTTCTTCAAGAACATTCATAATTATACATAACTCTAAAAATTTTATTAACTAATTTAAAAAATAAAATAATATCATTGGAATTATATAATAATTATATTCTTCTAAAGGAATCAGTTTCTTTACCATACTCACCCATCATTTATAACTTGTTCTAGTTTTGTTTAGTTTAACCACCTATAAGATTCATGCTAAAAAAATTAGGATAGATGAAAATGGAATTGTGAATAATTTTATTGGAATAAATTATTTTGAAAATATTTGATTTAATATTACATAAAATTTATCTAAAATTTATCATCTTATTTATTTAAATATTAACTCCCATAAAAATTTACCGAAATAGGCTCATTACCGACTAAATTATTACAAATCAAAACAAAAATAATTATGATATGAAATTAGATATTTATAAATCACTATAAAAAAATTAATTTAGTTTCACATAATTTTATACTTTTGATGAACTCTTGTCTAGAAATATGAATTTACACTAGAAATATGAAATTAGTATTGAACAAACAATATAAGCTTATAACATTTGATGATGAAACTAGAATATAACTATCTGAAATATTTAAAATAATGTGTTATAAAAGAATTATATATATGAATATATATATATATATATATTAATGTGGTAATGATATGGGAGATTAAGATATTTTTTATGGTAATATTGGAGGATAAATTTATTCAATGGAATTCAGGAATTATGGTAGTTATGTTTTGACTCAATTTCTTTTAAATGAGATATTTATTGATATATAAAACTAGTTTAATTTAAATGGTTTGTATAATGACTATTGGTTATATAATATCCAGACATTAATTTAGTTTATGTCTTATTTTTTCAATTTGTTGTTTTCTCTTTAACATTAATTTTATTATCACATTTCATAATTTTTAAGGGGTTTTCTAGTCTCAAAATATTTTCATAAATCATTATTAATACTATATGAAGAAATTGTACAAGATGGTTTTCCAATAATTTTTGATGATATTATAACTCCTTTCATCCTCCTATTGTGGGGAGTAAAATTGATGTAAGTTTTCATTGATAATATTTGAGTATATTATAAATAATTCCAATTCATTCCCAATAACCTCTTTTCCTTATATATATATATTTTCTCGTCATGATATTATTCTATATTCATATTTTCAAATCCAAATATGTTTTATTTATCATGATATTAAAATTATAATTTATCTATTTTAGAATTAATTATTCACCACACTCTTTAATATGTGGGTTTCAATAAAGGTATTATCAATATATAAAAAGGCATCCCTTTCATGTTTGTATTTTTTTCGTTAATATCACATTATATTTGGAAAAAATTTATGTCTTTTTAAAGGATACATTCTGGAAGATTACATTTATATGTAAGTCTATTAATAAATTTTGACATCACCTTTTAAAAAATTTCGTTGGAATGAACAATGTAAAATTGAATTTCATGGGGAAGATAAAAAAAATTGAGAATATTTTTATGGTTTCATTCATAATTATGAGAATTCTTATTTATGAATATTTATTATATTTTATAAATAATCAAAGGATTAAAAATAATAATTGTTTTTAATATAAATGGAATCATCCTAATATTTATAGGAAGTTCATGTTTTATTTTTAAAAATAAATTCTTAATTTTATAAATAATTTAAATAGATTTTTTTATAAATGTATTCAGTGTTTTTAGGTCTTATCAAAGAAATTATTTAAAAAGAGGACTTTATAAAAAAATATATATGAAAGCTTGTTTTGATTTTAAGGATAATTAGGTAAAAAATCTTTCATGAAGAATAATTCATACATAGGATTGAGATTATAAATTTGTCAATCATATTTCAAATATAAGGGCTTATATCCATATATCTCATTAATTTTACACTATATGAGTATTTTGATGATTTTATGATGTGTAAAGAATGTTTGGTGGAGTTCAGGAGATAGAATTTGTAAGTAGAAAAATTTTACAATATTAACTAAAGTTTATGACATTAGTGTGTAGTTTGTGTACAAGAAACCATCCTTAAACATTACATAATAAGGTAAATTACTTTATAATTAACCTTTACATTCCAAAATATCATTACAGTTTATAGTTTTAGAATTTTAATAAAAAAATCATACATATCAACTCATAATCATATAAAGTGGCTAATGCAAAAACAATATCCATTTTTTTCATTTTCAAAAGTTTAAAAGTTAAGACATTAAATTGTTTCATGAAAATAATTCAGTACATTCATCTTGCCTTCTAATTTTCTATTACTCATCCTTATATCCTATGAAAAAAATAAAAATTGGGATATCCACAAAAAGCTCATTATGGGATATAAAAAGAATGAGATAATTGTTATTCTATAAATACTTATAATCATTTGAAATCATTTTCACAAATACAAGATTCTAACCCATAAAGTATCATATACTAAAATTTTGAAACATTATATTTCTATAGATAATATAAATAAAACCATAAAGGTATCTTAGGGCGTTACTTACTTAATATTTTAACCCTCGTAGCTACCTTATTGTTTGTAACCCTCGCAAATACCTTACAATGTAACCCTCACAACTACATTATGGTGTAACCATCATATTTACACTTGGAGTAAACATACAACCGACCTCCAACATACACATAGCCAATGCATTAGAGAGAGATATAGGTACCAAAATTCATCATAAAAAATTTCCAATAACCATAATATAATCATAACACAAAAATACTTACATGATATAAATCATTCCTTTAAAAAAAGAAATTAAATTAAATGAGGAATTTTAATTAAATGTTCCTTACAAATATCATATATTTGAAGTGAAAGTTGATAAAAATAATAGAATATGTTTATACACTATAAATACATATATTAAAACATAATATAATAAAAATTAATTTCAAAAATAATCTTAGTAAGAAAAAATCATTGAAGTAGAAGTTTATCCCAAAGAATGGAAATTGGGTTAAGAATTACATTACCTTGGGTTCATCTCACTTCAAATATGGTTGAACCTATAGTATAATGGTTAAAAGAGTGTTATTAATATTTTATAGAAACATATTTATGTTTTTAACACTTTATATTCTCATTTTATAACCAATTTTATCCATTTGTTAATAATATTTAGTTACTTCCGTTGTTTCAGGTGTGTGCTTTATATGGCTTCCATGGTCGGTTCAAATTATATTTTATTGGCGTATGGAAATAATACTCCAGAATTTGAATAAAATGGTATTAATGCGTTTCCATAATTCTAAATGAGACCATATATCATTTTTTCAGATATGATGATGAATCATTAGATAAAACATTAATAATATTCATTTAGATCATTTTGGCGGTTCTTTGAGAATCAAAAACTAGTTTCATTATATAATTTAATATTATGTATATATAATGATTAAAAAACATAAAAGTTGTTATATAATTAAAATTAAAATATATTTAAACCATTAAAATGTTTTTATGAAAATAAATGATGGTGGTAATTTTAATTGAAAAAACATCATCCATGATGTCGGTAAATCAACACATCACAGACGTTGTTTTTATTTTTTGAATCATAGGGAGATGAGAGGATGTATGATGATGAATTTTTTCATAAACATGATAAAATTATATAATATATATGATAAAGTAGTTTTTATTCCTCTTTAATAAAGGGAGGTGAAGATATTTCAAGAAAATAAAAATAATTGAAAATAAAATAAAAAGAAAATAAAAGACGATTTTTACCTCTTGATCTCTTCTCCTTGAGATCCTCCTTAATGACCATGGTTTTGGCCTTATGATGAGACCAGAAGGTAATGGACATAGGGAAGAGTATTAGGAAGTATATTGGGTATAATTTGGACAATAATCAAATATTTATAGGTGTGAGGAGAAAAGGGGGTGAGGGGTGGTATTTATATTGGTCGAATAAGGGGTTTCCATTATTTGAATCATTATTTAATTATATTGATCAAGACTAGTAATTATGTAGTTTTTTCATAATAAATAGTGTAATTATTTCATTTGAGTTCCAATAAAGAGTTATTACCTCATCATAACATCATCCATGTCTCAATAATTCATGTATTTAGCTTATTTCATAAATTACTGTATTTCACTATTCACGAAAAATTCAAGTATATCAGAAAAATCCAAAAAATTCACCCTAACCATTTTTCAACATGTAGAATTAAAAAATGAAATAAATTTAATAAAATAATTTTATAAATATAAGAATTTTAATTTTTAAATACAATCATAATTTATTGGAAAAATAACAATTTTTAAACAACAACTGATTTTATTACACCTCGAAAAATTAATCAAGGTCTCATAAATTTTTTTATAACCATAAGACAATAACATAATAATTTATGATTAAATTTTAGGACAATAAAATTTAATTTAAATTATTAAATTTTATGAAAAATATTTAATTAAATATTTATGACTTAATTAATAATATTTTTAAAAAAATATTAATTTACTTATACAATGATCATATTGTCACATATTAGAAAACCAAATTTTATTTATACATTCATCGATGAGGTTACTATTAATTTTTTTGATTCACTATCCATAAGGTTCGTATTATTATTCATAAGGGTAATGTTACTATTTTGAAGGGTTAAGTTACTATTCACAAAAATTAAGTTAATCCTGTCAGTCTCTAAAAAAATACATAATTTCAATTTTAAGAACAATGCATTAAATTGACTTTAATAATATTAATACAACACATAATTTGAATAAAATATTGTATTACATCTATAACAAGAAAATTTCATACAGATAATTATTTTATTATATCAATTATAAAAAGTTATATTTATCATAATATTTTTAAGACAATTTATTAAATTTTATAATTAATTTAAAAAGTACACCATCAACATTATGTAAGAATTTAAGGTAACTATTTATTTACTAAAATTTTTAAATATATTACCATGATTAATAATTTTTTTATTTAATGTTAGTATTTATAGTATTATATTTCATATGGATAACACTACATTAAATAGATTACACTTATTAAAAACAAGAGTCTGAAAAGATTGAAATTACTTTTAATAAAATACTATAGAGGTAAAAATCTCATCCATGTAGCCCCAAAGAGACCTAAATTATAATATGAGATGACTATGTTCTATATATACTCATAAAATTATAATTTAGGCATGTTTTTTGTTCATTTTATTTTTCTTATCATTTATTTTGTAACCAAGTTGTAATAAAAATTATTAAGTTTACTATTCATATTGAAAAAAATAAAAGAGAACTATTTAATAAATCTGTACCCACTGAATCCAAATATGAAATCCATTTTTAAAAATTCAAATCACAAATATTCATAATTTAATTTAAAATTAAACTGGAATAACACAATAAAAAAATGTTTTTAAGAAAAATACATGTTTAAATATATAATTTTTTATACTAAATACAAGTATAAAATTAATATAAAAAATATAAAATGGATTATTTTATTTCAAATTTGTCTAATGAAAATTTAAATGTATTCCAAAACATAATTTTACTTTATAAATACATTAAAATAAAATACATTTTCAAATAAAATCTTTATTTTTCACTCTTCCTTGAAAAAAAATATTTTTCCAAAATTATAAAAAATTCAACTTAAGATAAATTTTTCATAAATAATTTTCAAATGAAATTAATTTTTTTAGTTAAATTATATAAAATTTATAGAAATTATCTTTAATAACAACCTCTAAAAATAAATAAAAAACATTTTTGATAAAAATTTATTTTTTGAAGAATAAAAATATTTTTCTAAAAATATAGTACTTATTTAAAAAAATTAATTAATAAAATATAAATGAGACAAACCATTATATATTTCATAATTAATTTTATACTATTAATTATCTATAATTTAATGGTTAATTTATAAGAGTCAATTTTCAATAATAATATTTCTCTGTTCATTTAAGCTTAGTGTTACGTATCTTATAGGTAATCGAACATAATATTTTTTCTTAAAATATAATTATGTTGCATTATCCCCCACTCCTTTAATAAATTTATTTCTTTAAATCTTAACATTTGATCAAAAAATAGAGGTTTGAATTTTTAAAATACCATTGTTGAAATCCCATATATTAAAATGGATTAATAAAACTTCCACATGATAATAGAAAAATGGGGAAGAAGAAATGTCATCTAGAGTGACACATACTGGGCTTACAAGTAGGGGAAAACAATTATTAAATGATAAAATGGATATGTAAGGGAAAAATATCTTCCAATGAAACATATAGACTAAAATAGAGCATGATCACGAAAACGTTAACCATTATAAAACCATAAATATGTTCTAGCCTACAAATCTATTTATTTCACAGTAAAAAAAATAAATGGATAATGTTTTTGTTTTAATATTTATTTCATATAGTTGAGAAATTTTATTTCCTTATATACAATGAACATATTAAAATACATATACTTGACATGTATAATTTCACCCTTTATTCAATTTCAATGACAAAATGTCCCTTTTTTCTAAATGTGGTGTATGAATGTTTCATGCCTCAAGAACTAGAATCAACTTATAATTAATCACATAATATTTTAAATAATAACTATATATTCATCCTATATTTAATCATTGAAAATCCTGAAAATTGTTAGGATAACATAAGATAATTCCCCAAACTGTTTAAAGCATTATGCTATGAAAAACTACATTAATACCTAAAATGCAACAGTAATACCCAATGTTCACCATAGATCATTCCATAAATAACTAACCTTATATTTCCCCCAAAATATTCTATACTAGGATTCAGCCCCAAAATTTAGAAGGATTTTTTCACATATTCATCCATCATAATTTTGATCTGTATCTTCAAATCAGATAAATGATTCTTAAAGTCTCATACCCAATTTTAATTTTTATAATTTGATAATATCATTGATATTCTAATAATTTATATAAATAAATTCAATCACAATAATCCAAAACAAAATCATATAATCTTGTAAAATATAATTCAACCTTTATATCTCAAATAGAATCTCATATCATCATAAAAGGTTTCTGAATTTTTATGCTTATTTAAAAGAAACAATTATTACCAAATCAATTTCTAATAAAACATACATCTAGAAATTATATCAATCAATAATAACATCAAAATCAGAGATCATATAAACCATAAAAGGTAACTCATATCTCCAACCTAATTTCTAAAAATAATGAAAATATTATTCTTCCTCAAATAAATTTTTCACATGATAAATGTAAGTGTTTCTCAGACTCAATAAATTTCTCCCAAAGTACACCTATCATCATAATAATATTAATAATTTTAAACATTTATTCATCCTAAATATGTTATAAAACTTTAATCCATTATATGTATAAATATTTTTCATTATCATTCTATAAATCTCGTATCCATTCTTTTCCATCATATTTCCCAAAACTTATTTCCTAAAAACAAAAATATGAATCATGTCTTACTATTTAATAATGTGAAAACATAAGATATGAAATAATCCTTAATATTCCAATTTCATTTGTAGATTCCTCATATTCAATAGTAATGGAATTAGGTATTACTAAATATATATCTTTATATTCTAGCTAATCCCATTCATAAGACTTATCCTTTTGACATTGACTTTTATAATGACCATTCTCATCACATTTAAAACATTCAATTGATAACTCAAGAAGAAAATTTTCCCCTTCATGGAGTTAACTAAAGACATCTGTTTTTCCTTTTATTGTTATTTCTTTATAAACTCCTTTTCCACTATAAAAATATCATCCCATTATTTTAATACATTTTATTGGGTGCTGAATTCCACATTATTAACACATATGTCATTGAAAATATTTACCTTTAAGATTTTTTTCATCTGAACTCCTAAGTGGATTTATTTAATTTTTATTTGATGAATCAGAAAGCTCACTAATGTTAATGTTGTTAATAATTAATCCTAATAAGTGGTTATAAATAAACCCAATAGTTCTCACTACATCACCCATTTTATTTAGGTTATCATTAATACAAACACTACATTTTTCTTTACATCCATTATTAATTTGGATCATGCTGAATCCATCCATTTACTAAAAATAAAAAGTTTAATATTAGCTTATCAATAAAATCATAGTATACTATCTTATAAAGAGGTTAAACACTAAGATAAAAATAGTCATGTTATGTTAAATTCGATCAATTTTCCCATAATACTGATGAATCTACACATAATACTAACTATTGTAGAAAAATATGACTTGTAAGATATTCTTAAATAAAATCCTTACCTCGAAGGTTATCTAATCCTTAATTTGATAAAAAATGTAAAGTACTAGCCATAAGTGTTATCTATTCTAGTGTAATTTATATTGAAATCATATTCATACAATCCCAAGGATCTGTTTGGTTTAGATTATTATAGAATTAGAAAAAAACTTACATAGTAACCCTATTAAGTATAAGTGGAAACTTATACTCAGTATCCATTTATCATGTTACCCTATAAATATTATAAAAGATTAATATTTTATACAATAGTGTTTGTAACATGAAAAAACTAAAATATAAGAGAATATAACACCAGAAGATATTAAAATTTATTTCATTTAGATTAAATTAACTTTTTATAATATATTACTGTGTAAACAATGATTAGATTCTTCAATAACGTGTGTTACATAAAATACTGAGTTTTATTGAATGACAATATATTATTAATATTATTTTCTAATATTATAGTTATTTTATAGCCATTGTAATGTCGGGAATTAATATTATTAATAATATTATAAAAATATATATTTTACACACATTTATTGGTTATCTATTGATTGTAAATAAAAAGAACAATCATTTTAAAGAAAGAGAAATGTTTTTAAGAAAATACTATTTTTCTGAAATAAAGTTTAGTCATGTATTGTTCACATAATTTAAAATTAATTTTTAAATATTAAAAACATTTATATGAAAATTTAAAATAAAATTTTAAAATAATAATATTTAAATAATATTATAATGAAATTTTGGGATTTTTCTGAGATGTTTCATTTTTGGACGAGTAGTGAAAAATATATAATTTTAATTGAAAACTAAATTTTCATTTCTATAATTTTTAATGTTAAAATATATTTTTAATTAGTATTAGAGAAACATTATTTCAATTATTTTTCAATAAATTCTTTTTATATCGTTTTAATCATTTTCATTTTGAATTTGTATTTAAAATTTACTAGTACAAAAATGACATTTAGCGACTGCCAAAAGCCGTCGCTAAAGGCCTATAGCGGCTGCCTAACAGCCGCCAAACGGCAGCCTCTTATACCCCGTCGATGTTACTATCAGCGACCGTCGTTTGGCGGATGCTGTAGGCAAGCCGAGATGGGCTTTAGCGGCCGCCATTTGGCGGCCACTATAGGTCTCCTTGAAAAACCTATAGCGGCCGCCAAATGGCGGCCGCTATTGGCAGTGACCACCATTTGGCGGCCGCTATTACATTTTAATTTTTTTTTAAAAAAAAAAATTATACATTAATATACCCAAATAAATCCCGGCTGTCATCTTCCAAGCTCCGCATCCATCATCACATATAACTACATAACAAAATTTAATAACAAACTTAGAACCAAATAAAACCTACAAAAAAAATATTTAACTTCAAACTTACTCTAACAGATCAAAAGTATTTGATTTTCAAAATAATATTCATAATTTTGGTTAACGTTTTATAAATTTAAAATCATTAATTCTATTTTTCTAATTGGATTGTTGTCCTGTGATTTCAGGTCAATCCGATGCCGTACGCTATGAGTTTGACCGTTAGACGCCCGTTTTGGCCGTTTGTGACACTAGAACAGCATTCCCACTCACCGAGGGCACAAGGCATGTCCGATTGACGTGCAGTCTACTCGACCACATCACAATTAACTCAGCCTTTGATGTCGTCAAATTTCAGGTCATTTGGACTTCGTTCAACCAGTTTGGACCCACCCACGCGCATTTATCAAGCGCGCGAAACGCTTAAAGAACGAATAATGAGCCCTACGGCGCAGAACGCACGTCCGATTGATGTGCCGTCTATGTGTGCACGTCTCGAATAATAATTGTATTGTTGTCAGGTGATTTCAGGTCAATCCGATGCCGTACGCTATGATTTTGACCGTTAGACGCCCGTTTTGGCCGTTTATGACACCAGAACAGCGTTCCCGCTCACCGCGGGCACATGGAACATCCGATTGACGTGACATCTACTCGAACACATAAAAATTCATTCACCCTTTGATTTCGTCTGATTTCAGGCCATTTGGACTTCGTTCAGCCAATTTGGACCCCCCCACGCGGGTTTATCAAGCGCGTGCAACGCTTAAAGAACGCATAATGATCCCTACCGCGCAGACCGCATGTCCGATTGACGTTCTGTCTGTGCGTTCACGTCGCGAATAATAATTGGATTGTTGTCCTGTGATTTCAGGTCAATCCGATGCCGTACGCTATGAGTTTAACCGTTAGACGCCCGTTTTGGCCGTTTATGACACCAGAACGGAGTTCCCACTCACCGCGGGCACACGGCACATCCGATTGATGTGCCGTCTACTCGACCACATCACAATTCACTCACCCTTTGATGTCATCTGATTTCAGGTCATTCGGACTTCGTTCGACCCATTTGGACCCCCCCACACGCGTTTATTAAGCGCGCACCACCCTTAAAGAACGCATAATGAGCCCTACGGCGCAGACCACACATCCGATTGACGTGCCGTCTATGCGTGCACGTCATGAATAATAATTGGATTGTTTTCCTGTGATTTCAGGTCAATCCAATGCCGTACACTATGAGTTTGACCATTAGATGCCTGTTTTGGCCGTTTATGACACCAGAACGGCGTTCCTGCTCACCGCGGGCATACAGCACGTCCGATTGACATGCCTTCTGCTCGACCACATCAAAATTCACTCACCCTTTTATGTCGTTTGATTTCAGGCCATTTGGACTTCGTTTGGCCAGTTTGGACCCCCCCACGTGCGTTTATCAAGCGCGCACAACGTTTAATGAACGCATAATGAGCCCTACCGCGCAGACCGCACGTCTGATTGACGTTTCGTCTACGCGTGGACGTCGCGAATAATAATTGGATTGTTTTCCTGTGATTTCAGGTCAATCCGATGCTGTACGCTATGAGTTTGACCGTTAGAGGCCCGTTTTGGCCGTTTATGACACCAGAACGGCGTTCCCGCTCACCGCGGGCACACGGAACGTCCGATTGACGTACCATCTGTTAGACCACATCAGAATTCACTCACCCTTTGATGTCGTCCGATTTCAGGTCATTCGGACTTCGTTCGGCCCGTTTGGACCCCCCACGCGCGTTTATCAAGCGCGCACAACCCTTAAAGAACGCATAATGAGCCCTACGACGCAGACCACACGTCCGATTGACGTGCCGTCTATGCGTGCACGTCGCGAATAATAATTGGATTGTTGTCCTGTGATTTCAGGTCATTCCGATGCCGTACGCTTTGAGTTTGACCGTTAGACGCCCGTTTCGGCTGTTTATGACACCAGAACGGCGTTCCCGCTCACCGCGGGCACACGACACGTCCGATTGATGTGCCGTATGCTCGACCACATCGCAATTCACTCACCCTTTGATTTCATCCGATTTCAGGTCATTCGGATTTTGTTCGGCCAGTTTGGACCCCCCCCCCCCCCCCCCACACGCGTTTATTAAGCACACGCAACGCTTAAAGAACGCATAATGAGCCCTACGGCGCAGACCGCACGTCCGATTGATGTGCCGTCTACTCATGCACATTGCGAATAATAATTGGATTGTTTTCCTATGATTTCAGGTCAATCCGATTCCGTAAGCTATGAGTTTGACTGTTAGACGCCCATTTTGGCCGTTTATGACACTAGAACGGCGTTCCCACTCACCGCGGGCACACGACATGTCCGATTGACGTACCGTCTACTCGACCACATCACAATTCACTCACCCTTTGATGTCATCCTATTTTAGGCCATTCGGACTTCGTTTGGCCAGTTTGGACCCCCCACGCGCGTTTATCAAGCACGCGCAACGCTTAAAGAACGCATAATGAGCCTTACTGCACAGACCGCACGTCCGATTGACGTTCCGTCTACGTGTTCACATTTAGAATAATAATTGGATTGTTGTCCTATGATTTCAGGTCAATCTGATATCGTACACTATGAGTTTGACCGTTAGACGCCTGTTTTGGCCGTTTATGACACCATAATGGTGTTCCCGCTCACTGCGGGCACATGACATGTCCAATTGACGTTCCGTCTTCTCGACCACAACACAATTAACTCACCCTTTGATTTCGTCCGATTTCAAGCCATTCGGACTTTGTTCGGTCAGTTTGGACACCCCCCCACACGCGTTTATCAAGCACGCGCAACGGTTAAAGAACGTATAATGAGCCCTACGGCGCAGACCGCACGTCCGATTGACGTGTCGTCTACGCATGCACGTCGCAAATAATAATTGGATTGTTGTCAGGTGATTTCAGGTCAATCTGATGTCGTATGCTATGAGATTGACCGTTAGACGCCCGTTTTGGCCGTTTATGACACCAGAACGGAGTTCCCGCTCACCGCGAGCAAACGGCACGTCCGATTGACGTGCCGTCTAATCGCACACATCACAATTTACTCACCCTTTGATGTCGTCCGATTTCAGGTCATTCGGACTTTGTTCGGCCAGTTTGGACCCCCCACGCGCATTTATCAAGCGCGTGCAGCCCTTAAAGAACGCATAATGAGCCCTACCACGCAGAACGCGCGTCCGATTGATGTGCCTTCTGCGCGTGCATGTCGAGAATAATAATTGGATTGTTTTCCTGTGATTTTAGGTTAATCCGATGCCGTACGCTATGAGTTTGACCGTTAGACGCCCGTTTTGGCCGTTTATGACACCAGAACGGCGTTCCCGCTCACTGCGGGCACAAAACACGTCCGATTGACGTGTCGTCTGCTCAAACAAATCACAATTCACTCACCCTTTGATGTCGTCCGATTTCAGGTCATTCGGACTTCGTTCGGCCAGTTTGGACCCCCCCCCCCCACACGTGTTTATCAAGCGCGCGCAACGCTTAAAGAACGCATAATGAGCCCTACGGTGCAGACCGCATGTCCGATTGACATGACGTCTGTGCGTACACGTCGCGAATTATAATTTTATTACTGTCCTGTGATTTCAGGTCAATCCGATGTCGGACGCTATGAGTTTGACCATTAGACGCCCGTTTTGGCCGTTTATGACACCAGAACGGCTTTCCCGCTCACCGCGGGCACACGACACATCCGATTGACGTGTCATCTGCTCGACCACATCACAATTCACTCACCCTTTAATTTCGTCCGATTTCAGGTCATTCGGACTTCGTTCGGCCAGTTTGGACCCCCCACGCGTGTTTATCAAGCGCACACAACCCTTAAATAATGCATAATGAGCCCTACCACGCATACCGCACGTCCGATTGACGTGCCGTCTGTGCGTGCACGTCTCGAATAATAATTGGATTGTTGTCCTGGGATTTCAGGTCAATCTGATGCTGTACACTATGTGTTTGACCGTTAGACGCCCGTTTTGGCTGTTTATGACACCAGAACGGCGTTCCCGCTCACCGTAGGAACACGACACGTCCGATTGATGTTCCGTCTACTCGACCAAATCACAATTCACTCACACATTGATGTTGTCCGATTTCAGGTCATTCTGACTTCGTTCGGCCAGTTTGGACCCCCCCACGCGCGTTTATCAAGCGCGCGCAACGCTTAAAGAACGCATAATGAGCCCTACGGCGCAGACCGCACGTCCTATTGACGTGTCGTCTCCGCGTGCACGTCGCGAATAATAATTGGATTGTTTTCCTGTGATTTCAGGTCAATCCAATGCCGTACGCTATGAGTTTGACCGTTAGACGCCTGTTTTGGCCGTTTTTGACACCATAACGGCGTTCTCGCTCACCGCGGGCACACGACACGTCCGATTGACGTGCCGTCTACTCGACCACATCAGAATTCCCTCACCCGTTGATGTCGTCCGATTTCAGGCCATTCCGACATCGTTCGGCCCGTTTGGACCCCCCACGTGCGTTTATCAAGCGCGCGCAACCCTTAAAAAACGCATAATGAGCCCTACCGCGCAGACCGCAAGTCAGATTGACGTGCCGTCTACGCGTGCACATCGCGAATAATAATTGTATTTTTGTACTGTGATTTCAGGTCAATCCGATGCAGTACACTATGAGTTTGACCGTTAGACGCTCGTCTTGGCCGTTTATGACACCAGAACGGCGTTCCCGCTCACTACGGGTAGACAACACGTCTGATTGACGTTCCGTCTACTTGACCACATCACAATTCACTGACCCTTTGATGTCGTCAGATTTCAGGACATTCAGACTTCCTTGGGCCAGTTTGGACCCCCCACACACGTTTATCAAGCCCGAGCAATGCTTAAAGAACGCATAATGAGCCCTACCGCACAGACCGCACGTCCGATTGACGTGCCGTCTAAGCGTGCACATCGCAAATAATAATTGGATTGTTGTCATGCGATTTCAGGTGAATTCAATGCCCTACGCTATGATTTTTACCGTTAGACACACGTTTTGGCCGTTTTTGACACCAGAACGGCGTTCCCGCTCACCGCGGGCACACGGCACGTCCGATTGACGTGCCCTCTTCCCGACCACATCACAATTAACTCACCCTTTGATGTCATCCGATTTCAGGTCATTCAGACTTCGTTCGGCCCATTTGGACCCCCCCCCCACACGCGTTTATCAAGCACGCACAACCCTTAAAGAACGCATAATGATCCCTACGGCGCAGACCACACGTCTGATTGACGTGCCGTCTGCGTGTGCACGTCACAATTCAGTCACCCTAAAAAGATTAAAATATTGAAAGAGTTCTTGGGCTTCTCCCAAGAAACAACTGTCTGGAGTTTCTATCCATCCACAGACACACCTTCCTCAGAAATTATTTGACCCAATAACTATACCTATATATTCAATACAAAACTAACATATATTTAGCTTAACGTATAGTCAATAAGTGTAATCTGTATGATGTCAAGATGTTGGTTATGATCATAATCACTCTTGGCGTGCACGAAGATGTCATCCACAAATATTAAAACAAACTAATCTAGGTAAAAAGTAAAATTATATTCATCAAGGATATAAAAAATTCTAAAGAATTCATCAAGACAAATGAAATTACCTCATGCATGGGGTTCATTCTCATCTGGATCACCAATTTCACTGTGATGTCCACCAGATGTATTCGGAGCCTACAATATATATCAATATTATGTATCTTAAACATATCAATAAAATTCAATGGTGTAGTGAATTGACGACAGAGGTTCGACAACCGGACTCGAAAGGAGCAGAACAGTTGGACCGCGTGGAGGGTTCTACACGGAGGGGCACAATGGATCGGAACGGAGGCAGGAGGACTTTCCGAAGGGATGAAACGGGGCCGCGAGGGGACGGCGGCGGCGGGGCTGTCCAAACGTGCAGCGCGGGCAGGTGTGGGGTTGCTGGGTCGTGGGGGTGTCGGGGTCACGGGGCTGCAGCGCGGAGGCAAGGCGGTGGGGGTCGCCGGGGTGCAGCGCGGGCAGGGGTGTCGGGGTAACGGGGGCGCAGCGTGGAGGCAAGCCAGTGGGGGTTGCCGGGGTTGACAGTGGCGTAGCACGGAGGCAAGGGGGTGGGGATCGCCGGGGGTCGGGGTCGTCGGGGGTCGGGTCGCTGGAGGTTGTCGAGGTTTCCGGGAGGTCTGGGGTCTGGGTCGACGGGGGTCAGGGTCGCCGGCGGGGTCGGGGTCGTCGGGGGTCGGGGAGGGGTCGCCGGGGGTCGGGGGGGGGGGGGTCGCCGGGGGTCGGGGAGGGTCGCCGGGGGTCGGGGTCGGGGAGGGTCACAGGGGGTCGGGGTCGGGGAGGGTCACCGGGGGTCGGGGTCGGGGTCGCAGGGTCGGGGAAGGGGGGGTCGCGGGGTCGGGGAGCGGAGGGAGGGGAGGGAGGGGAAATTAGAGGTTTTTTAGGAAAAATTTCAGCGGCCGCCATTTGGCGACCGCTGTTGATAGTAATAGCGGCCGCCAAATGGCGGCCGCTATAGATGCCATGCCTCTAAAGGCAGATTTTTTAGTAGTGATTACTAAAAACTCTTTATCATTTTCTCGTTAAAAACATGTTTTCTTATCATGTCTGTGAGATAAATTTAAAATTAAAATTTTCTACTTCTATAAATTTAATTTGGAAAAATGGATTCTATATTTTCAATCAAAATAAATTATAATGTCTTATAATTTTAAATTATTTCTTTTAACAATATCAATAGTGAATGAAATAAAAATTAGTTATCATGGTTAAGGTAAAATGAGGTTATTGTGAGGTTTAAATAATAAGATAAGAGTGATAATTTCCCAAAATATTTGTTTAATATTATTTAATGAGTTTTTTCCCCCTTTCCACCAAAATATATAAAATATGGAAATTACTTTATACTTTTTTTTTGAAAATTACACATATAATAAGTTAGGTAATAAAAAATAAAAAAGGATATTTTTCTTCTTTTTAATATCTTTAATGTGTTGGGTTATAGAACAAGATAGTATTGGTCAGTCTATGCATATAAATTTAAAATATAAATAATTTTTTTATTTTAATAATTTATCTTTATTTTCTAGTGGTGAATTATTTTCTTAAAATGATTATGAAATGCCAATTCATTAATTATTTAGTTAACAAAAAAATAACTCATACTAAAAATAATAAAAGTGAAGTAAATTGAATGAATTATTATGTTAAATTTTTCTAAAGATGAATATATCAAGATAAATAGGTTTGAAAATAATATATTTTAGTTAAATAATTTTTTTGATACTTTTATCCAAATTAATTACATAATTTTTAAATTGACATTAATGTTGTTTTATAATAAATTATTATTATTAAATGATTTAAAATTACTAAAAATACTATATTATTGCAAGTTATTTTTAATTGATAATAAATATAAACTATGATAAACCCATGAAGCTATTATTATTTTATATTGAATATATTGACCCATAAACAGTAAAAATTTTATTATCACGATTAAGGATAAAGTAGTGCTCTATCACATTTTATTCTATGGTGTTAGAGTTAATTTCCCAAAAAAATATGATTTTTTAAATTCGATATCATATGTTGAATAATTGGATCCAAATTAGACAATATGTCTCACAATATTTTAGTCTTAAATGATAAATTACGAAGGTTAAAAAACTAGTTTCCAAAGTAAAAATCCATAATGGTAAAAATAAGGAAACATATAAGTTAAGAAAAATAATGATTAAAAAAATTATTAATTTTGTGTTGTAGGTTTTTATAGACTATATCATCCTTATACCACAATAATTATCAATTCTAACCATTTAATGTTAATATTGACCTCCAAGTAGTGAATAATGGTGAGTATTTACAAGAATGTCACTCTTACTCAATTATAAAAGAGAAATCACTCTCCCCCATTCCCCACACCTCTAAAACCATTTAGATCATAAAAAACAAGTCCAAATAACTTAAAATTTTTGATCCTATTATCCTAGAATCCTTATTTTTTATAAATATCTATCCTAGAATAGAATTATTGGAAACCTAAGGAGCATACCTGAAGAAGTGGTAATAATATTTAACAAACACATTTATTTTATTTCCTTCTCTAACTCCTTAAATAATTTTAAAAACATAATTATATAATAAACTTAGTATCTTAAATATATTTATATGTTATTTTTTATGGATACAACCTATATCCACACACACTTATAACGAATATGATTCAAAATAATCGTTCATTTGTATGGAAGACTATAACCTCACGATCCCTTGTCTTTTATTTTTCTATTTCCACCTATCATGGATATGTAATATGATAGATATAAATTATATATATGATATATATATTTTATTTTCACATTTGGAGTCATTATATCATATATAATTTTTTACATTCCATTCTGTAGGAGGGACGATGACATCATTCGTGTGTACGAAGAACTACCACCTCAAGAAAAGATATAAGTCATCTTTCACTAATGATCTACATGGAAGGTGATAAGAGATAATGTTATGATTATATGTGATATAAATGAAATTATTAAAATAATCATGAAATATTTATCATTTCTGAAAACATAATATAACATTTTATTTTTTTACAATTAATGATGATATCATCGTTCGTGTACGTATGGACTACCACCTATGTAAATTGATGTGACTCTATTTTCATCACCACAACACATGGATGGTATATATAAATGTATATAATTTTTTATAAAAGATTTTATTTTAATTATGTAAATTTAAAATATTACTTACCTATTTTCCATAATATTCATTGAAAAATTGAAATGTTACTTTTGCATTCATATGACTTATTATCTATATGATCATAACATACTTCATTTTTCATAACTATCTTTAAAAGTTGGTTATAAAAATAAAATTGATGTACAAATATGATAATTATGTCTTGATTATTATATTTTAGGTTATATAACTATATAATATGTGTATGAATTGGAACTTTGATAACAAAATATGTGTTAGAAAAACTAGGAAATTAAAACCTTAAATGATAAAAATAATCTATGATGATTAATGAAAAGGTGATAACATGTAATAAAAGGATCATATATGATATCATAAATATTAATATGGTTTTGTAATATGTTAATAATATGTTAACCAAAAGGTATCATGAGTTATGGGATTTCATATCAATTCCATTTCATTGAGGTATATTGTAATGTTATGAATGTAGTTTCTTTTATATGATGTATATAATACCACATTGACATTTCATATCATGAATACATCATTATTCATGGAATATTAAGTTTTAATTTGAATTATTTCATCTAAAGGGACTTGACATGATAATTACCAAGTGGTAAAGAATTTCAAAACTCAATTTCTTTTCATTGGGTGATAATATTTTCTCGTTGTCGATAATATTATAAGATTATGTGTGTGATTTCATTTGAATATATATTTTTTATTTCCACTTGATTAATTTTTATTTACATTTGATACCCACAATCAATCTATTGATTAATTATCACTTCAACATCATGATCATTTTAAGGGTTTATTTCACAATCTCATTCTAATCAAGATTGTTTTTTATTGAAAATCAATTGAAGGAAATTTACATGATAAATTCATAATAAGAAAGTTTATTTTTATTATCCAACATTTATATAATAATTTTTTAACTAATATTACCTTTTATTTACTTTTTATTACTTAAATATTTTAGGATTTTTTTAAGAAAACTCAACTTCATTTCTCTAATCGGTCAGAAATTAGATTTCTTCCAAAACCATATTTTATAAAAATATGTTTTATAAATGTTTGTATCCCTTTAAAAATGATATATTGGAGTCAATTTGAACCATTTTTACATTTTAAAAAATGTTTTATAATGATTCTAATGTTTTTCTCAAATTAATACAAGTTTTTATTTAAACAAAAATGAGAAATAAATCTTCGTGTTGTTTTTCAAACAAATAATTTTTCTAAACTTTTTACAATTAATAATTAATTTTATTTTAACCATGAATTGAATTTAGAAAATTAACCTCCATCATGACCATGTTTTCTTTGAATTTTCCCGTTTTGTATAATGAGTATCTATATAAATAAATTTTTTTAAAATATATTTTCAAAGAAAAGGATTATCAAAATGTTTTCCAAAATGAAAAATATATCATCCTAGATATTTGTTTTAAAGGTTTATTTATTGTATTTATATTCATAAATAAAAAAAAGAATTTATTCTTACTCTAATGGGTTTATATTGTATTGATACCATCATTAATATTCCCTTATATCTATCACTGTTATTTTGACCAAGGATAGTATTTACATTCACTTCGTTGATTTATTTTTATAGTCAATAATTTAACTTGAAATTTTCACTTTCAAGTGATAATTGGACATTAAATATCCATTTAATATACATATGATTTATCATAGACATGATTAATACCTAAAAATTATACAATTTTTATTTATGTTTTTGACATTGAATTTTATTTCATTAATAGGATAAATATTGATGAATATATACAATTTACTAAATACAGGTATTTTATAAGTAACATTTTTATGAATTAAATCAACTATTGGATGTATGAGAAATTATTTTAATAAGAAAATACATTATTTTGGGACTTGTTAATTTAAACCCCTCGATCCATCAATAGTCTCATGGGATGAATCAGTTGACTAGCCTTAGCTAGTTGGGTTTTCACCAAGTATGTTCTGAACTATGTTGAGGATAGATCTTAATGTTATAGGTATCATTTTTCTAGGAAACATGACATCCAATAATTAAGAAATTCCTTCATTAATAGTTTATCTATTATTATCTAGGATATTTTTCTATTATATTATATCTAGATTCATTTCATTTTTAGTTTAATGATTAAGTAGAATAAGTTTAGTTTATTTACCTTTCTATATTTATTATGGATTATCTTTTCATAAAATATAGTTATATAAATATAATGTGTGCTTAGTTATTTACCTTTCTATATTGATTATGCCTTATCCAGTTGTTTAAATGGAATTTGTTCATAGTAATTCACCTTTTCATATTGATTATGTATATATATTAATGATTTATTGCACTATATTTATCAATTATTGGTAATTTGAGCATACCATTTTTTTTGTTTCCTTTCCCCATGATTCCATGAAGTTTACTATAAAAGATATAAAAGAATATGCTTGAGGTATCCACCGAAACTGGTGCTAAACCCGACTCATGACAATTCCTTAAGGGTGTTCTTGCTCTCCACGGGCTCAGACAAGTGCTTGGGTATCTTAAAATGAGAATTAGGAACTATTTACCCAAGTTTATAAAGTTAAAACATCAAATTAATCCAGTAAAATAAATCTTGATTTTTCAAACCAAACAGCCTTTTTCAAAAATTCAGAACTAGATTACATAGTTTAAAACAACTCCTCAAGACTATAATAAAGGTAAAAACCCAAAAGGAAATATCCCAATAACCCTCATGTCAAGGGGAACCACCCTCAAGATATATCTATAAGAATTCACCCCCAAAGACCTGTTATAAACCCAAATAATTGGTAGTAAAAAGTGTACCCAACCTGTAATGAAAAAATAACCAACCCAATATACACATGTTATTGATAACAATTATGTTGTAATTTGGGTATTCAAATGTAATGTAACACTCAGGTATGTATTTAGTTTACCAAGATTAGTTTATGGATTAGTCCTTTGAAATCTAATTACTTGTATATTATACCAATGTATTGTTGTACGACATCATCTCCCGACTACTAGAATTGGGGTCTCTACATTTTTTATCATAGTATGTTTAGTATAAACATTGGTAAATATATTTAGGAAAAGTCATATATTTGGGAACATAACCCTGTTAGGGACATTTAGGTTATGAATAAGATAACATGATAATGTTTTTGTAGGTAAATGATTATTTGGTTTTTCCTATAAATAAATCCCATTTCAGATACTACAAGCTCACTTAGTTCTGTAATAAATGAACCTATGGGTAACAACTCTGAAAAAGTCATGTCTGGAATGACTCGATCATTAACTGGTACATGATAATGTGTCTTAATACACACATGGTATGAGACTTCCTGGGGATATGATTATGATAATTCACTTTTTATTTACAAACCATTATGATAGATATGAATAGATAATGAAAATGAATAACCTACTTTAAACCCTAGAGAAAGGATGGACCTATGTGTAAATTAAACAAAAAAAAGTATTGGTATATTAGGATTCAAAAAAATATTTTCAAAATTAATTTTTCCAATTGTGTTTTGTTTACAATAATCATGTTTTTTTAATTATTATACTAGAATCAAATATGTATTCATTTAATTAAGTTTTATGGATACTACAATGGTTTTTAAGTTTAAGGTTGGTCATATGTTCAACGACTTAAACACCACTTTTGGGGATTTACGTGATGGGAGTCTACCCCGAGTAAGGATATATTAAGGGAATGTTACAAAAATAATATGATTTATATGGAATGTTTTTTTATGAATAATGCCTTACAATTTATAGACATAATTTTGAAGGTATGCATTTCTTTTAGCGTTGATATTATCATTAATTAAATTTTAATAATATTATTATTAGACTTTTTTAAAAATAAATTTGTATTTAAATCCTTAGGGAAAAGTTTATTTAATTTTTAATTTTATTTCAAGGATTTCCATAATATTTGTGGAAAATTATAATAATTATATTAATATTGTTTATATAATGTAGTAACTATATGTTTGGTGGAAACCCAACATATCTAGAAACGTCTCGGAGCATGAACCCATGACTAATGGATGATAAGGGTTTTTCACCTTCCATTGGCCTACATGATGTCCTAGTTTATATGAAATTATTTTTATTAAAAATATTTGATGTAAAGATATTAATGATGAACCATTGGTATTAATTATGATGTTTATTGATTTATTTATTTACATTATTTGTTTTAGAAAATATTTAGAGACCAATGAAAAGACTTGTTACTCTTTTATGGATCTTATGGTTTGTTAAAATTGAATTTTAGTGTTTTACGAATTAAAAAAATCAATTTTCTATATTCATTTATTAAAGTATGTTATATTAGAACAATAAAAGGATGAAATTGTGTTTTTAAAATAGAATCATATCAAGTAATCATATTTCTTATATTTTGAAATTCTAAAATATTTCTTCAACATTAGTAAAATTATCTTTAAATAAAAAATATATACCATGTTACATTCATATCCAATGTCTCAGATACTTATTTAAATCATCACATATTTATGTTTTTTAGGAAAATAAATTTCCATCAATAATTCAATTGTTTTTTATCCATGACATTAGTCACACATTTTATTTATTTAATTTATTCCTCCATGTCTATATACTCAGTTTCCACTAATGTTTTTGTTCCTTGAATATTACCTATGTGTTATTCCATATAACTTTGGTACTTCCAATTTTATCTCATTAGGATAATGTTTCACCAACCCTTATCATGATGTGGGATTTCATAAAGGCATTTTCAAATATAAATACCTTTACTAAAAATATCAATTTTAAATTTTTTGGATGTAATTTATTTAAGTTGGAAAGAATGTAACACCACGAAAATTATAAAAGGAAAATATTTTATACAATAGAGTATGTAACAAGGAAGACCAAGAATAAGTGAGAAAAAAACACCCCAAAAAACTAAAATATATTTCTTTTAGAGTAAATTTAATTTCTTCAATATCTTACTATATACATAAAATGAGTTTCATTGATAGTTTTCATTAAACGCAATGCTGATTGTTACCAAAAAATATTATACAATTAATATTATTATTTAATATGAAAGTAATATCCTAGCCATTAGAATGACATGAAATAATATTACTAACAAAATTGATATAATATTTATTTTATAAACATTTAAGGGTTATATATCAATTATAAATAAAATATAGAATCATTTAAAAGAAAAAGATGTATTTTTTGAAAATGGTATTTTTCTAAAGAACGGTTTAGTCACCATTAACACACATAATTTAAAATTAATTTTTTAAAATTTATAAAATTTATGATAAAATATAAAATTAATTTTTGAAATCATTATATTTACATTATCTTAAGATGAATATTTTGGATTCTCTAAGAAGTTTAATTTTTTCATGAATAATGAAAAATGTTGAATTTTAATTAAAAACTTCTATTTCATTTAAATAATTTATAATGTTATATTATATTATGAATTAGTTTAAAAGTAAAATTAGTTAAATAATATATCAATTTTTAAAATTTAAAACATTTGAATGATTTTTAAATTGAACTAGAATATAAAAAACATTGTAAACTTTTGAACATGTTACCGCTAAAACCCTACTTTATCATCATGTTTGCAGGATTAGTTTTAAAATAAAATTTACCTCTTATGATAGTATAATATGTAAAAATGTATTCCATATTTGAAATCATAATAATTTATATTATCTAATAATGTAAAATTAAATTTTTAACCAAAACGAATATGGAATGTTATAAAAATTATTTACCACGATTAAGGTAAAAATAAGGTTACTATGAGGACAAACTAATATGATAAGATTTAAAATAACATAAAATATTATTTTATATTTATTCAATGAGATAATATACCCATTTTCTATAAAATTATTTTAAATATGGAAATTCCTCTCCATATTCCTTTGAATATGACCCAGATATTAAGTTATGTAAAGAAAGAGACAAAAAATATACATTTCTTTTTTTTAACATCTATAATGATTTTTGATAGGGAAAACATTGGTTAGTTTATAAATATTATTTTGAAATATAAATTAGTTTTTTTATAATAATAAATTATCCTTAATTTTTATAAATGAATTGGTTACTTGAGATTCATAAGAAATGCCAATGTTGTAGTTATTTAGTTAATCAAAAATAAAGTAACAAATACTAAAAATAATAATGGTGTAGTGAATGGAATGAATTATTGTGTTAAATTATTTTTTCATATGAATATATCATGTTATACACATTTTAGAATAATATATTCAAATTCCATTATTGTGTTTATATTTCCAAATTAAATTTAAATGAATAACTCCAAAATCAACAGTAATGTTTTTTTTGATAAAATATATTTTATTAATTGATTTAAAATGACTAAAAGTCATATAGTTTGACAAGTGGTTTTTAAATTAAAATAAATATTACCTTTATTCAATTCATAGATCATTTTTCTTTTATAATGAATATATTGACCCCAAAATCATAAAAAATCTATTACCGCAGTTGATGTTAAGGCAGTGTTTTTTACATTACAAACACTTGTATGAAATTTAGTTTCCAACAAAAAAAATTTATATTTTATAAATTGTATATAATATGCAAAAAATAAGATCCAAATTATCTAGTAAAGGATAAAATAATTTAGCGTTAAATGATATATTACCTAGGTTAAAAAACTAATTATCATAGTGAAAATTGAAAATGGTAGAAATAAGGAAACGAAGAAGTTAAGGGAAAAAATGTTCAACAAATGTGTCTTATTTTGTGTTCATGGTTTATATCATAATTATAATCCTTACACCCAATTAATTTTCAATTTTGGAGCCATTATAATTAATATTTACCTCCCAATAATGAAATCTTTTTAGTATTTACAATAATGACCCTCCTCCTCAACTATGAAAGGGAACTCACTCCCCCCACTTATTCACAACTCTCAAAAAAATGTCACAAAAAAACATTTCTAAATCACTTAAAAAATTATCTACCCTATTACTAGAGGGATTAGTTTGGTCATAAGGACATCCTAGGAAGGATTTAGTGAAAACATAAGAAGGATTCCTGAAAAAGAGGTAACGATATTCAACAAGCATCTTCATTTTATTTCCTTCCTCACATCCTTTATTTCATTTAAAACCATAATGATATAATAAAAAAAGTATGATACATATAAAATTATGTTGCTATGTTATGTTTATGACCTAAAACATCATAAAAATCCATAATATGTGTTCTGAAATCATAATTTTTGTGTACGATGGGCTACCACCTTATGATTTGATGTTGTTCATTTTTCCATTTTCACCTTCCAAGGATGGGTATTTCTATGGATATAATGTATATATATGATATATATGAAATAAGTATACATATATATTCATTATATAATATATAAAATATTTCATTCCATTTCGTAGGAGACATGATAATGTCGCCTATGTGTGTGGCGGACCACCGCCCCATGAAACGATGTGAGTCATCTTTCACTAACTCATTATATGGAAGGTGACAAGGAATAATGTTAATTATTATATGTTATATACCTGAAATAATTATGACATTAATGAAATATTTGTCATTCTATAAATATAATATATCATTTTATTTTTTTACACTTAATGATGGTAACATCATTCGTGCATGTGGGGACTACCACATTCACGAAGTGATGTGCCGCTCCTTTCATTATAGAACCACATGTATGATATATATAATAATATAATATGATACATATTAAATTATTATCATTATATAAAGGTAAAGTATTACTTAACTCATTTCAATAATGTTCATCGAAAAATAGAAACGTTACTCACACGTACGTACGGGCTACCATATCTATGATCGTTTCATACTTTATTTTTCATTAACATAATACTTGATTGGTTTAAAATGTAAAATTTGTGGAAAAATATTACAGTTGTGTAATTATAATTATTATGTGGATTATATAACTATATAATATGATCTGGAACTAGATCGTTCAAAACAAAACTCATATTAGAAAAACAAGGCAATTTACTCCTGAAACGATGACAATAATGAAAGATTAAAAAACAATTGATAATAAGAAGTTATAAAAAATAATATATGATATCATAAATATTAATATTTTTCTATAATAATTTATTAAAAATTTTAAAATTACTATATAGGAGGATAAAGGATGTTCAACCAAAATGGATTATGAGGTTTGGGATTTTGTATCAGTTTCATTTCATTATGGCATATTGTAATGTTATTCTCCTAGTTTATTATATATGGTGTATATACTTCCCAATTTAAAAGTAATATCATGAATACATGATTATTCATTGTATTTTATGTTTAAATTATATTTATTTTATTTACGTGGTTTCAACATGAAAAATACCAAGTGGTATAGAATTTTATAACTCAATTTCATATATTTTGGTCATATTACATCCACCATGTTTTAATATTATAATATTATGTGTGTAATGAATTTTCAATATTTATTATTTTATTTTCAATTTTTATATGTTTATTTATAGTTTATATAATTAATCAATCCATTGATTAATTCTCACATCAACGTTATGATCTTTTGAATGGTTTTATTTCATAATATCATTCTAATCACGACTATTCATTATTGAATACTAGGGAAAAGAAATTTTCTTAACCATTTCCTAATTCAACAATTTCATTATTATTATCATATCATCACTCTTTGTTACTTAAAATGTTTGTAAAAAACCCCAAGTTCATTTCTCTTTTCGGTCATAAATTTGTTTTCTCCTGAAACCATTTTTTATAAAAATGATTTAAAATATGATTATAACCATTTTAAAAAAATATTAATGATATTTTAACACGTTTTTTAATTTTTACCAAATTTTTTTAACTTATTATTATGTTATTTTGAAAACAATAGTATTGAAATTCACTTCTTTAATTCATTTTTTAGTCAATAATATCCCATGATATTTGCACATTCTTGTTATAATTGAACATTACATTTCCCCTAAATATCCATATAATTTCTCATGGATATAATTATTTCCTAAACCATATACTATTTTTTACATATGGTGTTTACTTTGATAGTTATTATATTTACTAGGGAAATATTTCTATATTTGTATCATTTACACAATACAAACATTTGATAAGGAAATTTTTTTTGAATTATATCTATTATTCATTATATGATGTATACATCAGACATGAATATAGATTTTAGGGACCAGATAATGTATCACCCTTGATGAATTGGTTTCCTCATGGGGTCAATTAATTGGCTAGCCTCAGCTAATTTTTTTTGACCCAACATGTTATAATGTATCTTGAGGATTGATCTTTACAGTAAATGTATCATGTGCCTAGGAAAAGTTATTTCTAATAATTATGAATTTCAATAATTAATATTTAATTTATTTTTATCTTGGATATATTCACTATGATATTATATTAAGATAAATCTCATATTCAAATTATTGATTAAATAGATTTTCTTTTTGTTAATTTCCATACCATATGGATTATGCCTTATATATTAATGCAATTAAGTTATTTAAATGGATTTTGTTTTTAGTTATTTACCTTTACATATTTATTATTCCTTATCTAACTATTTGTGTTTCATTTGGACTCATTTATTTACCTTTCCATGTTGATTATTCTTATTGATTCATGATTTATTCTATTTTCTTTAACTGTTACGTGGAATCTTATCTCACTCTTATTTGGTTTTTTAACCCAAGATCCCTTGTTGTTTTTATATATATATATAAAATAATATGATAGAAGTAAATATTATATTATCAAAAAAATATAATAAGGGTATTCAAATTTATTGTAATTCTCATGTATGAATCTAGTTTACTAGAACTACAAAACTGATTGGTCTTTAAGAAGTAATTCCTTGTATCTTATTCTAATGTAATGTAGTTCGGAACTAGAAATGGGCTATTGGGGTTGAGGTATCTACATGTCCCACCAAAGAAAACATTTTAAAATAAAACATGGTTTATTTTCATAAACTGTCAAAATTTTCATCTTAACATCATCCTTGCCCCAGCTCTTCTTAAAACACTATGAAAAAACATTTTAAAAATACTGGATTAGAACAAAAGGCTTAGTAAAGAATATAAAAGAATGAAAATAATTATTCTTGTGAAAAATATGAGAACCCATGTAATATTTAAATTTATCATCAAATTTTTTTGTGAATTTGATATAAAATATTTCCAAATGAAAATATAACACATACACGAAAACTATTTTCTCAACAGAAAACTTTTAAAACCTATAAAATGAACATTAAAACCATTTTTAGAAACTTATATAATCATAAGAATAAGTCCATTCCAAACCCTTATAATTGGAATAACCATATGTTAAAATTTCAATAAAATTATTCATAGACCATATTTATTACACAATAAATTTGATATATATGACAGGGATCTCCCTTCATATATGCTATAGAGGCGACACTCATTTAATGAGCTATAATATGGATCAATTATTCGTATGAGTTATACTGGGCTCACCTATGAGCTATATTGGGGATAAAACCATCATATAAGTTATATTGATCCCACCATGAGGTATAATGGAGCTCTAACCTTCATAAAAAAAATACAAGGACCACTTCATTAAATAAATTATTAAAAATTCATCATAATTCATTTGTAAAACACTTTTGGATATTAAAATACCAATTATTTTTAAAAATTACTTTTATAATATATAAATTTCTCATATAATCAGAAGATAATTTTCAATGGAAATAACAATTAAAAATCAAGAAGGAAAGTTCAAATCATTTAGGCTCAATTATTGTGGGAAAATAATCTCATGCCGTACTAGTTAAAAAAACATTCCTTCAATATTTTTTTTAAAATAGAAAAAAGTTCATTGTTTGGAAAATAAAGAAATATACCTTTAAAAATGTTTTGTAAAAAATAAAACATAGGTAAAATGACTTAAATAATAACATAATAATATTAAAAAACATACTTAAATCTTTTTTAGAAAACAATCATAGGAACATGGAAGAAAAAGAGTGTTTTAAGGGAAACTTTTTTAAAAAATAATTGTTATCAGAAAGACCCTTAACTCGATCCTATTTTGTCACGAATGTCCTATATCTTCCTAAATAATAAAATTTTGATAATCTTTTAAATTACTAACTAAAATTTTAAATTTAATTACTAATTTTATATCACTTATTTCCATGTTATATAAAACTATATAATCATTTAAATTAACATCAGGTGTTTTGAAAATATTTAATTCTTTCATCCAAAATCTCATCGGTAATTTTACTATGGTTATAGAAGTCATTATTATGCCATATTTAGAATAATAATCATCGAAAAATTATAAATTTTTATGTAGTAATAATAATTTTAATTCGGCCCATTAAATATAGTTATGAAAAATGAAAAATGTTACAATCATGGATGCAGTGGGTCATATATAAGCACGAAAAATGTTTCCATTTTTCAATGATCATTATAAAAATAACAAAAGTATAATTTTATCATTAGATAATTTTTATAATATCATAAAATTAATATTAATTATTCATATATAATTATATACATCATCCATTTTTTGGTGATGAAAAATGAATCACATCATTTTATGGAGGTGGTAATCCACATGTACGCACGAACGACACTGACATTTGTTTGTCTTGAAAAATGTAAGAACATAAATGATATATCATAATTGAATAATTATAATTATTTATATATTCTAATATATAAATTTTAATTCAATCATTATAACCATTCTCAAGAGATGGTTATGAAAAACAAATTCCACTAGTTCGCAAGGTGATAGTCCACCGTACACAGGAACAATGAATTCTTCTCCATATTTTATGGAAGTGGAGATGGATATATGTCATTAAGATAACATAATAAAATATCTGTATATGGATGATATTTGATTTAATATTTTATCATTGTTTAATATGGTTATAGGGATGTGTAATAATAAAAAAACATAAATTATCAATTAAAAATGACACCTCTTCTTCAAACAATTCCCTTTTCTTAACACATTATGTTAATTAAGGATGATGTTCTTCCTAAACCCATACTTATAGAATGAGGGGAAATATTATTGAAAGATATATTTTCATGTATTCACAAAACCAAATGAGTTTTAAATTGTGAATTAATGAGATGAAGTGGTTACCTTTAATAAGAGAGGGGATGGACACTCTTAGAAATTTTAAACATATTAAATTACTATAAATTAATTTTAAATTAAAAAATGATAAAAGTAATTTATTTCAATTATAAGATTTTTAGGGGTCTAAATTTCTTTTTAATATAATAATTATATATTTTTTCACTATATTTCTACTCTTATCTTTTGGTTTTAACCCATATTTAACCTTGTCAACTCTTATTTTTCAAATTGAATTTTTAGTTTATGAGGGTCAATATAGATACTATAAAATGATGAAGGACCCATAAATGTATTGGGAATTATATTTTATACCTTATACCAATTACATGGTTTTATTTTATATCATTTAATAAATAATATTTTTCTATAAAATATCCATTAAGTCAATTTTATGAACTATTCATTACATTGAAATTATTAATATCATGACAAAAAAATAATTTTTATAATTTAATATATACTTAAAATTTGAATTTCATCTTCAAAATTTATTTAATACAACAATTACATCAAATTATATTAATTCCAATATTTTTTATAACATTTTTTAGTTTTTTCATTATTTAAATAAATAATTCATTAGGGTTATGCAATAATTTAATGTAATTATTTATTCTATAAAAATAAAATAAAAATTTCAGGATTAATATAATTATTATATCTTTAACAAAAATTATATTTAAATATATGTTATAGAAAATTTCATATTAAAAATATTACACTTGCTAAAAATAAGAGTGTAGAATGTTTGACATTTCATAAAATAAAATACAATAAAGGTAATGATATCATCCATGTGGACCCAAAAGGTTATATATATTACAGTTAGATGATTATAGTGGATACTTAATCATCAAATAATATTTTGGCATGTTTTTGGTTCATTTTACGGTTCTTATCTTTTTATTTATATTCTAAATTACATGATTTACACTTTATCGTGCTACTAAATATTATGAAGTTTACTATTCATATTAAACAAATATAAAAGGGTTATATTTAAAAAATATTTACCCACAGATTAAAAATATGCAATATATTTTTTAAAATCCAAATAAATAATGTTACATAATTTAATTTCAAATTAAACATAAATAATGCAACAAAAACCAGTTTTTTGGAATATTTCACCTTTAAATATAAAATGTTTTATAAAATATGCTTATATGAGATCTATTAAAAAACATAATTGTCTTATATTAAATAAAATATAACTAATTAAAATTTAAAACTAATCAAAAACTTAATTTTTTCTTTATAAATACTTTAAATAATATATACTTTTTAATAAAAATCTTTATTTTTCATAATTCTTTGAATAATCAATATTATCATAATACTCTAAAAACACATCTTCATATTATTTTTACAAGAAAAATTTAAAAAATAATATTTTTTTGATATAAAGTTTTTTATATTTCCATAAGTTAACTATAATAATCACCTATAAAAATAAAAATAAATCATTTTTTATGAAAACGAGTTTCATGAAGAATAAATTGACATTAATAAAAGTGATAAAATTATTTAAATATAATTATGTAATAGATTATAAATAAGTAGTACCATTATATATTTCATTTTATAGTTAATGTTCTTAATTCCCATTAATTTAAATTCTTGGTCATAACTGTTACATTTAAATAATAATCCTTCTTTCTTCATTTACACTCTATGTTGTGTATCATGTATGCTATTAAATATAGTAATTCATTTTGAAAATCATGGGATGTTAAATTTGAACTAATTAAGACCTATATTACTGATAATATTGAAATAAAATAATTATAATCAATATAATAATTTTTTATACTGGTCAAATAGCCATCAACAACCCATTCACTCTTAGAAAATCTGAAATAATATCATGTGAATGTGCAGATTACTACTTCCATAAACAACATGTTTCATTTTTTAATAACCATGTTTCATGTTTTTTAAATGGGTTAATTATTAAACTAATATGATAATTATTACCCTATTAATATTATGAAATTATAAATCACACCTTATCTTCATCCCATTATATTTAAGTTTAAAGACTAGCAAGTGTGTACTTTCATACTACCGACTTAATAGGAGGTACACATATGATTTTCATACAGTCAATTATTATTTTTAATTTTGTATAAAAATATGAATCCCTATGTTAAAACAAAAATAATTATATAAATTCTAATCACTAATTATGAAATTCTGATAAAATTATTACATTTTTAAAAATACACATTCAAATATTATATATTATTTTTTTTGGGTCGATTTAACAACCAATAAAGAAATACTATAAATTTCAATAATGGATGAATTTGGATACATAAAATATTCTTTATTATAAATTAAGGATAATAAAAAATTTTTAATAATTTTTTAGTTGTTATATTAATATTAAATTTATTATTAAGTCTATACTTGCTTGTTCATAAAATATTATAAAAACAAAACCTATTATCCATATCATCCTCACAAATCATAACTAAAATAAAAATAAAGTGAAATTAGAATTTTATAAATTAGTATAAATAATATACTATATATATATATAAATGATCAAAGAATTATTAACATTTAATCTATTTTCTTAAATTGATATTTCCATTAAGAATCTAGTACTAAACAAAACAATTAATGCAATTTGCATCTGATGATGAAAATAAGAGACAATAGACTAATATATTTGTAATAAATTGAAATAAATAATGATTATAAAAAATTATAGGTATGAATAAGGTTTTAAAATATGTTATTATGTTATAATTATTTATTACACTAGAGCTTAGATCATGTTCTACTAAGTAGGATTCAATGTAAGGGTTTTTAGTGTCAATTTCTCATCATTTAGACATTATGAATATTGAAAATTTGCTTCATTTTTTCTTTTATAGCTTGGTAATGTATTTAATTTACTATAATTTACCATGAAGTATATAGAATTTCCATATAAATATCATCTTTTACCTTCCATGTAATATCAATTCAAAAGATAATTATGATGTAAGGGTGTTTCTTATAAATTTCCTTTCATTGAGTGGTGCGTTCATTTATGCACCTAATATCATTAATGTAGTTTCTATAGTACCTATTTAATAATTAATATCACGAATTATAATTTTTAATGTGTAATTTAAGATTAACTTAATGTTAAAACATTCATGGTGTTATTATTAAAACTTCTCTTAAGCTGTAAATTATTTTCCAGACTCTAATTATTTTCCTGATTCATAACATTCACCCTTTGACAATGGTTTTAAAAGTTTATTTTATTATATTATATGAATAAATTATAATTAATTCCTACCTTATTTTCTATTTAATCAAAATGATTTATTTATTATTCATTAATTGGATGATGTTATGAATAATTTTCAACACCTCTAATTGATACTGTTTTCTTCCATGTCTATATTCACTCTTCCAACCAATGATATAAATTCATATTTTGAAATAAAAATATTTTTTTATTAATAATATTAAAAATTCATTTAATTAATTTTAGATGAATTATTTATAACTCTCTTTATGATATTTGTTTCAATAAAAGTATTTTATTAATATTTTAAATCATTTTACTTTTATGTTCTTATTTTTAACATGCACTCCACATTTTATTTAGAAAACCCTTATGAAATTTTCAACGATCCTTTATTGGTTATTATTTATAAAAAAATAGTTTCTGAAATTTTTAATCCACCCTTTTGAACATTACTTTTTAATATGGCCAATAATTTTTTTATGACTATTTTTTTTTATAAAAACTCATTTATGATTTCTTTCAGGGTTATGACCACTCTTCCTCATGAAAAATCCAATACATATTTTGATATCATTTTCCAAATGATATTAATTCCTATGAGTTTTAAAATTAAATGGAATATTGTTATATTTTTCACTGTTAAAATTTTATTTTAAAATGGAATTAAGGCTTATAAAATTGAATTTTAATGATTTATGTTTTTTGAAGAATGAAATAATTAATATTTTTATTCCTTCATTATGAATATTTTTAAAATTATAATTATTTTATGATATTTTTTCTTAAAACCATTCATGGTCATAAAGGATATTTTTTTAAATCATTCATTATTTCCAAGGTATTTCATTATATAGAAAATATATATAAGGTGTTTTCCAGCATTTCAAAATGGACTATTTCTTCTTGTTATTTTCATAGTGATTCATTAAATAATTTTAAAAGGGTATTGTTAATATATTTCAGCACCCTTTGATGTAATGTTTGTTATGTTAAACTTCAATTATATTTGTATTATACTAACCAAAAAATTTCTTTAGATATCATATAATGATGTCTTTTAATGAAGTTTTTGTAACACACAGTCTTTCTCATGGGTTAATAACATGATATTGAAATAATGAGTGCTCCATTATGTTGTGGATTTTTTTTTTTTTTTGAATTTTTTGGGGATCTTAAATCCATAAGACATTATTTGTCTAATAAATCATTCATATGGATTGGGTTTGATAAATCCTTGTGATGGATTGGGATTGATAATCACTAGGCCTCTTTGGGCCTCATAAATTTTTATGAATGATTCAAGTCCATTAAATTCCACCGATGCATTGGTTAAAGAATGTTATCACACGAGTTAATGATATTGAGAATAGAAATTGTTCTTATTCAGAACATGATGTGTTGAATTTTTTTTATGAAAAATTAAAGTGAGGTAATTATGGAATAACTTCACAATGATATATTTTCTCTATGCTTATGTTTGTGAAAAATTTATATTTCAATGAAAAGTTTCGAGGGGATATTACATTCTTTATTTCAAATTACTATGAGAATTATCCATGTATTAGGTATATTATCTCATTATTCCACAATTATTTATAATGGAATTTTTTTCATATCTTATATTCTGTTTTTATCTCCCAATAATTTTATATTTTTTTTTTCTTTCAATATTGATTTTTATGATTTTCAAAAGTTATCATTTCCTGTTATGGGAATACAATAGAAATTTTTATTTTATTTTTTTGATTTATTCTTCTCTAAATGTTTTAAAAAATCAAAAAAATATATCTCTTCAATATTTTTATAAATTAAATTTACCTAAATGTATTTTTTTAATGTTGGTATTTAATGAGTATCTACTCATTTAAAAAATGATCATTTTTTGTTTGGTATTTTATAATTTAAAAACTCCCTTAATTAATAATTTTTTAATGAATGTTCACATTTTAACGTAATTTACCACCTTGAACTAGTAAATTTCATGAATTTAATTTATATTTAATTTATAGTGTTTCCATAAATTTCTTTTTACCATTAATTTTCAATTATTTTTTTAAAACCCCTTCTATTATCATTCAATTTAGAGTCATACTTTATAATGCCTTATATAAATATTATTTTCAAAATATTATATCTATTGTTTTATTATATATACATATTTGGTTGTGATAGCCACGAATTTAAATTCTTTTCATCCTCTTGAAAATTAATTTTGTGCATTTAATTTTAACCAATTTTAAAAAAATGTTTAAGGAGAATGTTTATGAGAAATAAAATTAATTTACAATGTTTAATTAAAAAAATCACATTGGAACTGATGTTTGGACTACTGATAAGTCTAAATACACAAGGATAGGGGTAAAATTATAGAGGATTGATTTTGAAAGTGTTTTTTAATCATTGTGGCTTTGGGTGTGAGGACAAGTTGGGTGATTAATGAACCTCATTTTAGCTGTTTATTAAATATTTAAAATGTAAAGTCAATATTTAAAGTTAAAATGGATCCAATAATGAATACTAATTGAGTTAAGTATGGGAAATGTTGATCGATACTCAACCATATATTTCCACAAATTATTTTAACATTTTGTGAAGTCTTTTACACATTGACTTTTCACTTAACCCAATTATTTTCATATGGCAACAAATTTTTACCTAATTAATATAATTTTAATTCATTAAAATAAAATTATAAATAATTAATTATTTGTATTGAATGGTTCTAAATAATAAATCAATTTTTTCTATAAAAAATATTTTTTTATGAGCACAGTTATTTTTAAAATTAACACGTGTATTTTTTAAAAAGTTGTTATTTTTTTGAAAAATTGAATTTTGAAATATAAAAATATTATCTATGATAAATGGTCTTTTTTATTTACATGACATTAATATTTTTTTATTAACTAAAAAATATTTTTGTTGATTCCTAAGAAAAAAATCGAATTCTAATTCTAATGCATCATATAATAATTAAAGAAAAATTTGATAAATAGAATGGTTTAGAATATCAGAATTTTTATATTTCAAAATGTTAATGTTTGGATTTTAATTTTTATATAATAATTTTTAAATGAATAATTTCACTCTATAGATAATTTTTTATCGTGATAATTATTTTAATATTTTTATATTATTCATAGTTCATAATATAGAGACTACTTCTATGATTTTTGTATATACTATATTTTTCACCATTGGTCAAATAATCATTTTTTAATTTAGAAAAAAAAATTTCCCCTGATAATATTTTTACATTGATTTCATTAATGATTATAAATTTATAAAATTCATATTTTAAAATTTAAGATTTTTTATTTTAAATAATAATTTAATATTTACATCTAATATTCTTTTATTGAATAATGTAAGTGGTAAACATTATATGTTATGAATTATTTTGTTTAAACAAAGAGGATTTATGTCAATGTTGTTATATTAGTGATGAATTATATATAAAAGAAGTGTGAATACTTATGCTGTGGTTTTTCCAAAGATAATCAGCTTGTTTTATTAGAAGAGTTATAAATCTCCAGTTAAAAATTTATGTTTTATTAAAAGGTTATAATATAAGGGTTTAATTTATAATGATTATTATAACAAATTATATTGGATTTTGATTGAATTATGAAATATGGCTGAAAAGAGAGAGAATAATATTTTTGGTTGTTGGTTTGATGAGTGAAAACCCGCATACATGAATGTGAATATCCATGTTTGGGTTTTCTTGTATTGGAAAATTAAAATAACAAAATTAAATTCCATGTATTTTAATATCATGTGAAGAAAATCTCCACTTATGAAGAATGTTAATGTGATACTATTCATGTGTGTAAAATTGTAACATAGGTAAATTGGTCACCTAAGAAAATGTTCATGTAACTGAATTTGGATTCATCTTAGACCATGATTGAAAATAGTAAACAGATATATTATAATGATATATGTTGTTCCACATTTGTGATTAATCCATTAATGAGATATTTTCTATATCATAGTATTTTCCTGAATAGTGTGAGGTATACATTTAGATCTATATATAATGGGTTTTAGGGTTCCATGAAATATGAAATCAAAGGATGATGAGTTATACTAGATCTTAAAGGGAATTTAATTGAAATATTTATTGAAACAACAAATATTGTGGATGTTTTGATTGAGTATGTTTTTGTATTTTTAAACACTATGTCAACTAGATTAGTTTTCTGAATCCTTGAATTATTGAATATATTGGTAATTAAAAAATATTAGTTCATAGAGTTTGATGAATATCAAGATTATATATGAATAAGAAAAAAAATCAAATCAAATTATATTTATATATATTTTTATCAGATCATGGAATGGTGTGTGAGAAAAATATAGAAAGACATAGATAAATGGAGAAAGAAGAATAATATTAAAAGAATAAAAGGTTATTTCTCATCACTGTGCATGAAATCAAAGAATAATAAGAACCAATTTTCATTATGTAATGTACAAATATTACATGAATCATAATGATAATTTAATGCATCATATAGATTATGGTATATTTATTGGTGTAGTTTTATTATTATAGTATCATATATGTGAAAATCATATGTACTTTTAAAGGAATATATTTTAAATAATTTCATGGATATAAATATCTTTTGGTAATCCTCAAGGATTTCATTTTATTGGATTGAGAAATAATAAAATATTTATAGATCATTCTTAATAGAATCTATATTTATGGTTCTTTGAACATTGTAAATTAAAATATACCTTTATGAGTGTTTTTATGTTTTGTTACTGTATAATAATTTTATAGTTACTGGAAATGAAGGTAGTTTTGACATAAGAAAACCTATAAAGAGATGTAAATTGATTCACACCACCCTAGGGGTCATAAATATCCTAAGTGGACCTTAAATTCGGTATTAAATGGAAGGTTACTTAGTTGATTATTGTTTATTTAATGATTGAATTAGAAGAATATTTCTTTGTATTTTTAGAACTATGTTAATAGTAAGGGTATTTTCTTTATCAAGGAAATGAAAAATCATATTTGGAAGGATGCAATGATACATTATCTATTATCCATTAGAGATAATATTTGGGTTGTTTATAAAAATGGTATTATTCTATAGATTTATGGTTCTCCAATCACAGATATAATGTTTAAAAATAGAGAATGATGGAGAGCCTAAAAATCATATACACTCATCTCTCTAAAAAATTTAATTCCTAAGGGTTACATGAATTAAAATGGGTAAATAAATATACTATTGGTATAATAATATTTATGATGGTAAAATAAATTTAATGAAATACATTTTAAAAATTTGGATATTGAAATATGAAAATCTTATAATGGGAAATGATGAAACTATTTTGGAGTTCTTCTCAAGGTTTAGTGATATTATGAAAACCCTAAGTATTATTCGAAAATATATTAAATACTCTCTAGTTTTGGAGAAGATATTGAGTATTATTATTATAATATTTGATTATAAAGTCTTATTATTACAAGTTATAGAGATTAAAACAATCTATCTAGATGATTTAAATTTTATTCTTATTACATATAACAAGAGAATGAAATATAAAATAAAAATAAATAGATTGTTTGACTATAAAATCTCTAAAAAATCCACAAAGAAATAAATTTAATGAATTTTTTTATCGAGAAATAATATAGAAATTTTTATTCCTAAGATGAAATGAGTTAGAATATTGATGAATTCTAGTATTAATTTTATAAAAATTTGAAAAGAATCATAGGGAAGAATAATGTAATGTTTCCATTAATGTTCATTAACAATGGATCCATCAGACATTTCATAAAAAATTCACAAGAAAATGGAAGAACAAGGTAGTGATAAATATGAATAAATACCAAGAAGATCAATAAATATAAATGAAGGGAACAAAATTTTAGTATTATTATTAATTTTGATAAATATAAATAGAGATATTTTTTTATAAACATGATAGATTTGATGAACATGATGAAATGGAAACTAAAAATTTCAATGATGAAGGTGCTGATAAGATTATTTTATCTATTAATATCGATTATATATTTATTAGTGATTTAATAAAAACATTAAAGTGGAATATGAGGAGACATAGATAATGTTTATAAATAAAATTTATTTAAAATAATAAATTGTAAAAATAGCAATGATAGAGAAAGAGAAAATGATATTGAATAAATAAGATCAATCTATAAATAATCATGATTTAGTTCACAAAGAAAAATATATTTTATAAATATATATCCATGATCTAAATAAATTTCTTAAAAAATATAAGACCCATAATATAAGAATAGAATAACAAATTAATATGAATGAAAGTGAATTTTATATTTTTAAATAAGAACTGGTTAATATTGGATGAGAAAATTTATGATTCTAGAAATCAAAATCGGAAGATGGATAATTCTTTTTATGAGGTGAAATTCAGGATTATCATAAAAACATTTTTAAATTATGATAACAAGTTTTATAACATTTATATGAGGCCTAATAAGATAAATCTAACTAAAGGAACCATATATGTAGCTAAAAAAAGAAAATTAAAGAATTATTTTTTGAGTAATATATATTTTATAGGAGAATTGATAAACATGGATAACCAATTAAGGATGATAATAAGTTTAATATAAAAAACAATATGTTACAAATCAATATAAATTTTGGTTTTCTAAAAGGAACCACGATTGATAATCAAGTTGTTAATGGAATATTTCTTCATAGATATAGATATCGTGTTGTATTAAAACATATATATTTTTCTTATGGATAATTGTGGTCTGATGGGGGACTTATGAATATTGAAATGATGTTTTGGTTTAATAATCAAGAATATATTGAATCTATAAGTCCTTGGAAAAAGTTTTATAGGTGAATTCAACCCAATCAAAATAGTCAAATTGAAAAATATAGTTTCACAACTAAAAATAGATTTCATCCACTGGAAATAATTTATAAAATAGGATATCATCCTAGTCATCTTCTTAATGTTTTTCAGGTGATTCTCTATCTTAATGATTATTTAATAAAAAAATTAAAATAACCCTTTTGAGGAAAACGAAAATAAAATGTCGGTGTTATTGAAAATAGATTATTGACCACAAGAAAAGTTAGACCTCATATGTTTTATAGAGGGTGTACATCACACATAGAAATATATTTTAAGTTTTTTAGGACTGTGGAATAGAATAAATAATAGATACTATATTTTTGGAAATTATGAGTCTCTTAGAATCAAATTCATTGGTTATTTTGTTTTTGGAAAATAAAAGCTCAAATCCTGAAGTTTTTACTTTATTGATGGACTGAAACACAACCTTTTGATTATTTTAGAGAATTTTGATAAAGGAAGCTAATTTACCTTTAGTTGATATGGATTCATTATTATAATTTTAAAAATGGGTTATTTGTGAAAATAGGAAAAAAATCCTAAGGAAACCTATTCCAATTTTAAAATGTACATAATTTATCTTATCAAATTATGAAGGGAACAAATAAATTAAGGAATATAAGGATTTTACATCTTTTCAATAGGTATATTAACTATATGACTCATAAAGTAAGTGATTGTAAATGATTTGATATGATAAGAATAAGATATTGGTTTTTTATATATAAGGAAAAGTGATATCCTTGAATTTTATACAAAATAATGTTTAGATATATATATTAAATCCATTTGAGCTTATTTATAATAACATTTGTGGGGAATTTAGAATTAAATTGTCAAAAGTAGATAAAATTTTATTTTATCTATTAAATAATTAAATCATATAACATGTATTATGTTTTAAAAAAATAGTATTCTCTGAATATGTTCAAATGTTTTAAGAGAAGTTTAAAAATTGGTCTGATTACATTATAATGAGTATCTGAACTGATAATCGGTCTAAATAAAAAAATATAATTTTTTACCATTATTTTGAGAATCATGGTATTTATTATAATATTATTACACCATAAAAACCAAAAAATTATTTTACAACTAAAATATAGGTAAAATTATTGTATAAAATTTCTAAAACCATGATAATTGAATATAATACTTCTCAATTACATTATAGACAATGTATTGGTGTAGAAGTCCACATTCAATATCATTAATTATACAAAATAAATTCCAAAATGCTTTAATATGTTGTATATTATAATAAGAGCCTATATTTTATGTTCTATGTGTACTTTGAACACAATGTTATATCAATATGAATGTTTAATATAATGGGAAGTTTTATAAAAGAGGAATTGATGGTATCTTCTTTAGATACCCTCTAAATGGTAGAGGATAGAGATACTGCAAAAAAAAGAATTGATAAATATTGACTTGGTTGATGAGAGAGTGCGTGAAAATTAATAAGGAGTCATTTTTAGAGAAAATAAAGATTTTAAGGGTGGAAAATACGAGTGTATTCTAGTTAATAAGTTAGATGATGACATTTGATTAGATGAAATCAGTTATACTTTGTACATATGTCAAGAATAATCAACTATTACACGTGATAACTAAAAACCTCTTTTTTTAACATATAAGGATGAGAAAAAGGTATATATCTCAAAAATAGTTTGAGATAAATAACAATAAGGTCAAAATATGATAACATTAAGTATAGATTCACATACCTCATAATTTTTACTCGCTGAACCAAGAGCTATTAAAGAAACATCATACAATTAAGAGTAAATTGATTCCATGAATATAAAACTAAATCATATTGGAAAAAATAGACACATAATTTATGGTACCCTAACATATATATATATATATATATATTATTTCAAAAATTTTGGTTTTCAAGAAAAATATAAACAAAAAAGGTGAATTAGAACTAAACAAGCCAAGATTTGTCGAGAGGGTCTACTTACAAGTTGAAGGAACTTGTTTTTATGAAAAATGTCACCATTTACTATACTTCATACCATAAAAATCATTCCATAAATTGTATGGAATTATAAATATTATATTTTATAAATTTGTTTCATGTTTTCATTTTATAATTGATAAATAGAAAAGTAATCCTATGTTTATAGTCCAAGTGGTTTAATTCCTTAAAAGGAATTGAAATATGTGTGTATGTTGAAGAATGATTTATATGAATTATAGAAATCTACTTGAGAATAGTATTCAAAGTGGGATTCCTAGTTATGAAATCATAACTTCAAGAAAGGAAGAGCATAAAAAACCTCTATATAAATAAAAATCAAGATGATTCTCTATTTTTTGTTTTATTATTGATGAAATCTTGTTTTCTTGGAAAAATGAAGGGAAATATCAAGATTGTTTCAAAGATATGAATTTAATGTTTTAAATGCATATTATGGGAGAAATGAGGAACATTATTGGATTGAAAATATCTCAAGTTATGTATCACATGATATTATCAAAATAAACATATTCCAGGGAAAAACATAAATGATTTGGCATAGAATATTTGAAACTAGTTTCATCCCCTATCACAGTGGGAAGAAAAAAAATTAAGAATGATGATTTAATGAAAATTGACCCTAAATATTTTTTTAACTTGATTGGAGAATTATATATTCAATATTTTCTATACCAGGCAATGTTTATGTTGTCACCATTTATGCCAGATTTGATAGTGCACCAAAAATTTCATATTTTTTACTGGAAAATGAATTCATAAATACATTTAGGGATCTAATGATTATGGGATAAATTATAATGCACAGTTTATTTAAATTTTTTATTTATATATATTAATAATGGGTAGGTTTTATTGATTTTAAAAGATCCAGATATGGTAGAGTCTTCTTTCTAAGAGAAATATTTGTGTGTTGGCATAAAAAGAAGCTATTTTCATAGATTCACATCACTGTAAAAGCTGATCATGTGGATCTAAATCTGGATAATGTTCAATTTATTCCAATAAATAAATAGTTGGGTGTTTTTCTGGATGATTTTAATCACCCACTTTTCTGTTTTTGAAATAATGAAAGTTATATCAAACTAAAAAAATTATCTTTTGTAGCATTTAGAGTCAAAGAAAATTGATATTAAAAATCACTTCATCAAAGGTATTTTCGAATGAAATGAAATAATAACATATTTTTCTCTCACAATGGTTAATATGGATGTTATTTTGAATAACATATTATATAAGGAAACATTTGAAAAGGTGGTTGTAACACCCCAAAATGATAAAGGACTAAATGGATAAATTATATGACTCATGTCAACAAGGTGCACCTTCCTTTTCAGGAGCCTGTCTAATTAGAATTCCATAGTTAAGCGTGCTTTTCCGGAAGTAGTGATCAAGATGGGTGACCTTATGGGAAGTTTCCCAGGGTGTGTGTGAGTGAGAACAAAGCACACTAGAAAGGATATGTGTTGGCCTGTGGGGATAGTCATTAATCAGATGACCAGTTAACGCACGTGGGTGGGACCCAGGGTGGGGACCACGTGTCTGCGGGGCAACTGGTGGTACTTGGAGGGCCAGGACATGAGGGCCATGTTAAAGGCAGGGTGTCTATGCTGTCACTGAGGATGAGTTGTTAAATTGGAATCAGAGGTGTTGGTTCTACCACAGAACTTAGTACTCTGATATTTCATTTCTATGAAGCAATAGTGTTAAGGGTACTAAGTGTGGTTTTCAGTTTAGGGAGTCCAGTGTTGGTGCAGGCGGCCGACATATCCATACACTAGAACTCTGACTTCTGATTTTCGACTCAGTGCACCAAAACACAGATTGCGTGTGTGTCTTAAAAAGTTTTCTTTAAGTCAGCTCAATCTAGGTCAGCTCACCAGGTGTAGTATTTTAACCATGTCACATCTGTTTCTTTTAGGATGCCTCCCCATGGACGACCAGCTAGATCCCTGAGAGTTGTACGTACTGACAACCCACCAAGCGACGAGGCCACAATATATGTCCCTCTTCCAGTTGAGGCACCAGCAGTACTACTCCATGTTGGGCCACTGATGCCACCAGCCCCAGCAGCAGAGAGTGCACGCCGCTTGAGCGTGCTGCACAGGTTTCAGTGCCAGAGGCCACCCCGGTTCAGGGGAGAGACGGAACCACAGGCGACTGAGGATTGGATGGAGGTTGTGGAGAGAGCCTTCAGACTGGTAGGGACACCAGCTGAATTCATGGTGATCCTTATTGCCAGCCTCCTTCAGGCAGCAGCAGACAGATGGTGGAGCCTGATGCTCTAGATGCATGACGAGACAACACTTCTATGGGCAGACTTCGAGAGTCTGTTTCGGGAGGAGTTTGTACTAGCCACCCTTCGAGCGGTGCAGATATAGGAGCTACTATATCTACAGTAGGGTAGTATGACGGTGGCGCATTACTCAGCGAGGTTCACCCACCTCTCCTGCTACTCCACTGATATGGTACATGACCCATTTTTCAAGGCCCAGACCATTGACCAGGAACTGAAGTGATAGATTAGAGTTTCAGTTGTCTCCCAAAACATCCCGACATAGACGGGGGTGTTGGAGTGAGCCCTCATAGTAGAGAGTTTCCTTGCTGAGCAGTCTCCTCCAGCGAGAGCCACCACTAGACAACATGTAGTGGGGTCTTCTTGCAGCTGATAGTAGATAGATGACGTGGAGGTCCAAGAGGACCAGGGCCATAGGTGGATGACTACACAACTCAGGATCAGTTTTGCGGGGCACCCAGGGTGGAGATAGATCCAGTCATACCAGGAGCGGATAGTGTTACTCCTACGGCGGGCTTGGTCACATGGCACGTGACTGTCCGACCCGCCATACAGAAGATCAACAGATAGTTGAGGGACCTCCCAGGAAAATAAAGAGGTATGATCAAGGCAGTCCGCAGGGTGCAGGCAGACGTGGAAGAGGAGCTGGTCGTGCAACTGGCAGTGGACGACGTTATGGGGTGCTACCGCCAACACCACCAGGAGGTCCACCCCGACCATAGGGAGTGGGTGGACAGGGAAGAGCACCAATTCAGGTAGCTGAGGCCTATGATCATGATTCTCCAGAGATTATTTGAGGTATGATCTATGTCAACTCCACCTTAGCTACAATTCTTATAGGCACAGGTGCCAATCACTCTTTCATAGCCACTACCCTCGTTCAGAACTCGGAGATTCCAATAGAGCCAATGGCTCAATCCTTAAGGCTAGAGACTCTTACGGGAGCATACTCGACGATTATGCACTGGTTCCGGGAGTGTGAGCTTACTCTAGGAGGCGAGAGCATCAGCTATTATCTCCTCATAATGGCGTTGAGGCATTACGACGTCATCTTGGGTATGGACTGGTTATCTATAGTCCATGCTCAGATTGACTGTATTAGGAGAAAAGTGCGATGTGTCCGCACATATGGAACCATGTTAACCTTCACCAGAGAGAAGGGAACCTTTGTAGCGCAGGAAAAACATACTCAGAGGAGGGTTCAGCCGATCAATCACTAGTTGGATTTCCTTACCCTCAGAGTAATTGATGTGGGGAGTCCAACTTATCCTATAGTGGTGGACCAGTACTCAGATGTTTTCCCTGACGATGTTCCAAGAATACCTCCTCACAGATAGGTGGACTTATACATTGACTTGTTCCCCGGGACGACACCGATATCTACACTAGCATATCAGATGGCTCCCGCTGAGCTTCACGAGCTGCAGGTACAGCTGGAGGACTTGCAAGGAAAAAGATTTATCCGGCCCAATGTTTCTCCCTTGGCAGCCCTGATTCTGTTCACCAAGAAGGAAGATGGGAGCTTGAGGATCTGTGTTGACCACCGTCGCCTGAACCAGGTGACTGTGAAGAACAAGTACCCACTCCCGAGGATTGATGACCACTTTGATCAACTCAAGGGAGAACGATGGTTCTCAAAGATAGACCTCAGATCTGGTTATCACTAGCTCAGAGTTCAAGACGAGGATGTGCCTAAGACGACCTTCAAGTGTCGTTACAGCCACTACGAGTTCTTGGTTATTCCCTTCGGAGTAACCAGCACTCCATCAGTTTTCATGAGTCCCATGAATAGGATCTTCCAGCCATATATTGATCACTTTGTCGTAGTCTTCATCAACGACATACTGATCTACTCGACTGCCGATGAGGAGCATGCCTACCATTTGCAGGTAGTAATGGACACACTCCGAGAGCACCAACTTTATGGTAAGCTCTCTAAGTGACAATTTTGGATTCGAGAGGTTCACTTTTTGGGACAAGTAATCTCAGAGGATGGAGTTACAGTGGATCCAGCAAGGATCGAGGCGGTACTTGCGTGGGATCCACCCAGGAGTGTGATGGAGGTACGAAGTTTCCTTGGCTTGGATAGATACTACCAGAGATTTCTTCCAGACTTCTCTAGAGTTGTAGCACCGCTATCAACCTTTACGAAGAAGGAGAAACCCTTCATGTGTTCAGATAGATGCCAGCAGAGCTTTCAGGAGCTGAGGCAGAGGCTAACTAGTTCCCTCATCTTGTGGCTTCTATAGGAAGGCATAGATGACGTAGTCTACTGCGATGCATCAGGGACCGGACTCGAGTGTGTCCTGATGAAGGAGAGAGAAATGATCACATATGGTTCTCAGAAGCTAAGACAACATGAGAAGAACTACGCTACCCATGACCTGGAGTAAGAAGCAGTGGTCTTCACCTTGAAGATGTGGCGACACTATCTGATGGGTAAACGTTTTACCATGTACTCAGATCACAATAGTCTCAGGTATATATTCTCTCAGAAGGACCTGAACTTGAGACAGTGCTGATGGATTGAGTTCCTCCATGACTATTCCTTCGAGATATTCTATACTCCTAAGAAGGGGAACGTTGTTGCGGATGCGCTCAACAGGATGACTGGTATTCAGATGCTAGGAAAGGCGACGAAGAAGCTAGCTACGTTGCAGATATCCATTGTGGATAGGGATGAAGCAGCGTATATATAGTCTCTTACAGTCACTCCCCCACTTCTTCAGCGAGTCAGGGAGGCACAACATGGGGACACTGACTACGAGACGCGACGTGCTCAAGTATCCACAGGGCATGCACCTGATGGATTTTCTGAAGGTGGGGAGCACGTCATCCTCTTCAAGAGACATACCATGGTACCAGTTGAAAATTAGGAGGAAGTGTTGAGGGAGTTCCACACTTCCTCTCTAGCGGTACATCCAGGAGGGGCGAAGATGTACCAGGACCTTCGACGACAGCACTAGTGGACTGGTATAAAGAAGGCAGTAGTGGAGATTGTCTCATGGTGCCTCACTTGTCAGTAAGTTAAGGCAGAGCACCAGGTACCAGCAGGCTTGGTTCAGCCCTTAGATGTCCCGGGGAGTAAGTGGGATAGGATATCCATGGACTTCGTGACGGGTTTCCCACGTACATCCAGGGGTCACGACTCGATATGTGTGATCTTTGACAAACTCACCAAGTCAGCCCACTTCTTACCAGCCAGATATTAGGGCTCAATTGGGAGGTTGGGACGTCTCTATGTGCAGAAGATAATGAATTTGTATGGAGTACCTTCTTCTATTGTCTCCAACCGTGATGCACGCTTTACTTCCCGGCTATGGAAGGCGTTCCAGGAAGCTTTCGGGACATAGCTTCACTTGAGCACCGCCTTCCATCCTCAGACTAATGGTCAGACTGAGAGGACCATACAAACCCTCGAGGACATGCTTTGTGCTTGTTTCCTCGACTTAGGTCGCAGCTGGGAGTACCACTTTCCTTTGGTGGAGTTTTCCTACAATAACAACTATCACTCCACCATAGGGATGACACCTTTTGAGCCCTTGTATGACCGACCTTGCAGATTGCCACTATGTTGGATAGACCCAGGGGAGTCAGCACTAGTGGGACCAGAGATGGTACGGGATACCACAGAGAAGGTGCATATCATCCAGGAGCAGATGAAGACTACACAGAGCAGGCATAAGTCATATGCTGATAGGAGATGGAGACCTCTGGAGTTTGAGGATGGTGACCACGTCTTCTCACGGGTCTCATCTCGACAAGGTCTATAGAGATTTGGTCGAGTAAGAAAGATATCTTCGAGGTTCATCAGACCTTTATAGGTCCTTATAAGATTAGGCGAGGTGGATTACCACTTGACTCTTACACCCCACCTACATTGGGTGCACGACGTCTTCCACGTATCACAGCTCAGGAGATACGTGCACGACCTGTCCCAAATCATCGACCATGGGGAGATGAACATGGATGATGGGGCGACTTTCATAGAGGTTCTAGTGGAGACTGAGGATTGACAAGATTGGGTCCTACATGGACGGTCGATACCTCTGGTGGACTTTCGCTGGCAGCACGGGAACCTCCAGGAGAGCACATGGGAGCGGGAGGCTCATATGCGTTCTTAGTACCCCCATTAGTTCCCATAGTGTGAGTTTTAGTTTACGGGGATGTAAATCTCTGAGGTGGGAAGAATGTAAATACATAGAATTCACATGGATTTTTTTCAATACATGGGAATTTTATGAGTCCGTAGTTTCTGACGGCGCTTGATTCTGAGGCTCGGTGTACACGAAATCAATTTTTTGAAGTTTTGTTCGAATATGTTCAGTAAAAATACGAGTGGGTTTTTATAACTTTTGAACCGGTGCTCAGAATTGAAAGCCGTGGGAACCTTTGAACTCACAGCATCAGAAATTTCTTAGTGATACCTTCACTGCAGTTGCGTTATGATGAGTTTGAAAGTTAGTTTTGGATTTTTATTAAAAAAATAAAAAAAATAAAGTACAACAATTTATTTTATTTTTTAAGATGCCATGTGTTGTGTGTGTGATTATTTGGAACCTCCTATTGGAATTTGGGTGTGGGACCGCCACACCCTAACCTCCCATGATAGGTTATGACGTGGGGACCAACCGAGGAAAACCTCTCAATTAAATGATAGGGGTGGGGACCAACCGACCCCTATTAATGGTGAAGGATGGAACCTATCCACTCTCCCTCATTAATGGGGGAGAGCCTTTGACCTCCACTCCACAATTAATTATGCCAACGTGCATGCCAATTCATTATGCCAATGCACGTGACAATTAATTGGGCCAGCACGCATCCCAATTAATTTCATCGATGCGTGTGAATTTATTAAAGAGATTTTCTTTCTCCTTTTTTAATTTTCATGCCAACAATAAAATAATATGGCATCCTATTATTATTTTGTTGGAATTATCCTTTGGTATAACTGGAGAGCTTGGGAGGATTAAAATTCTCCCAAAGAAGAACACGAAGAACGTCGGATTTATTCTTCGACTTCTTCCTTGGACATATTCTTCCTTCTTCTACTGGAATAACGAAAGGGAAGCGTCATCCACAAAGAACACAGATGTCATCCTCGACTACTTATTTTCTGACGTCAACAGAACAATGCCCACTTTTCGTGACTTTTTCAATAACGAACGATAAGCGAGGTAGGGGGATTTTTGATTTAATTTATGTATGAGTTTAAAATTTTTTTCTTCTTCATTTGTTGAGAAATTCATTACCAAATGCTATCACCGTAATGAGAAGGGTTCGGGCTGCATGAACATGGCTCGACCCTCTCCCTTTTTCTTGTTCTTGATTGATGATGACAGAGGTGGTATATGCCGCGACGAAGAAGAAGACGAAGATCAAAGAACGTGCTACCCGCGACCTCCGCGCACCGTCGTGCCGCGACGGCACTGCTGCGCAGTGCCCCCGCACCACTGCCCGGTGCCCCCGCGCCGCTGCTCGACACCCATGTGTGCTGCCCAGCATCCCAAAACCCTGCCCGACACCCATGCGCCCTGCTCGGCGCACCCGTACCCTGCCCGGTACCCCTTGCGTCTTACCCGCTGGCCTCCCAGCCTCCGGCCTCCTGAGCCTACTAGCAGCGTCCCCCGCGGTGTCGCTGGCCGAACCGCCCTCGCGGTCGGCTGGGCCGGGCCTAGCGGAATGGGTCAAAACATAGCGGGTTGACCAACCCAATGGGCCAGGTCATACCCAGTGAGTCTTACCAGGTCGACCCAGACCAGGTCGTCCCAGACTGGGTTGGGCCGAGTCGGTCTGACCGGGTCAGACCGGACCCTGGCCCATTACCTTCATGGGCCATATCTTTGGTACCGGACGTCCGTTTGACGAACTGTCAGCGGTGCTGATATTCTTGGAGCATAACCATCCCTTTGGGTATACCCCACTAGAGTTAGGGGTATAGTTGAGTTACAGTTAGGTTGGTTCGTACACGAATCCAACCGGGCCCACAGGACTAAAATTATAATAGCTCATAGACCGGGCGTCTGATTGACACGCCGTCTGTTGCATTGAGACCCCTATGACATGGCGATCCTCTGAGATAATTCCATGTGAGACCTCATGACACTTGGAGTATCGACCAGTTGCTCGTGGAGCGGAACCTCCTGGAGATGAGAAGACAGAGTGCGGAGACCTATTAGCTGTAGACCTGACGACGATTTGATCGATTCGACTCGGAGTGATTCGAATAGCCTAGTGGACGGAGCGCCTGGTTTGGGGGTAGACCCACGGTGGATGGAGTGCCTGGTAGTTGGAAGTATACCGGTGGTACTCGACAAGAGGAGTACCTCTGTAGGCTATTAGGGGGAGTGCCCAGTTTGGAGGCAGACCCACAGCGGACGGAGCACCCGGTTTGGGAGCAGACCCGCGGTACTCGACAGGAGGAGTACCTCAGCAGTACACTTGTTATAAAACTTTAACTTAGTGTTTGCTTCCTCTTGTACTCTAGTTGTATGTGTTTATGATTTATAAAGGCAATGCCTTCCCAGTTTTAGGGAATTACGTCTTTGGTTCTAGTCGCCAGCCGCTGTCCTATGGAAGTTGAGCTTGGGGTAGTCACGATGCGGGCCCCGGGGGATGGGTCATGACAAATTGGTATCAGAGGAGGAACCCAACCTTAAGTGTGGTGCACTGCCTGGGTTGATATGTAAGGAACAAAATCAGGACATTGTGCTCTAAGGGGGGGGGGGTGATTGTAACACCTCAAAATGATAAAGGGTTAAATGGATAAATTATATGACTCATGTCAACAAGGTGCACCTTCCTTTTTAGGAGCCTGTCTGATTAGAACTCCATAGTTAAGCATGCTTTTCCTGGAGTAGTGATCAGAATGGGTGACCTTCTGGGAAGTTTCCCAGGGTGTGTGTGAGTGAGGACAAAGCATACTGGAATGGATTTGTGTTAGACTATGGGGATAGTCATTATTCAGATGACCTGTTCAGGCATGTGGGTAGGGCCCAGGGTGGGGACCACATGTCTACGGGGCAACTGGTGGTACCTGGAAGGCCAGGAACCAATGACCATGTTAAAGGTGGGGTGTCTGTGCTGTCACAGGGGCCCATTTGTTATAGTGGTTTTGATTATTAGTGTTCAACCACACCCTCTTAAAGGATATGGTGAGTGAATTTTTTCCCATATCTCTTCTTGTTTTTAGATATTGTTTAAAATTTGGTAATAGTAGGAATGAAATATATAAATACTTGATTCGTACAATTATTTTGGGATGTATCTATTGATATGTGCATAAATTATTTAATGAGATAAAATATGTTCGAGGGTTAAAAGTGCTATGCTATTATGTAAGAATCCATTTATTTATCTATGTGAACTATTTTAACAGTTTTTTGAAGTGGGAATAGAAATTGTGTCATATAGGATGTTTTCTATTTTGATTGGGTAGATTTTATAATGATTCTTTTAATGAATGATATTGGGAAATATTTTTTTCTTCATAACTTTATGGACAACATGGTATTATTGTATACATGATTCATTTTTCCAACATCAATCTGACTCTTGTAGGCTTAGTATTAATGGATAATCATATATTTCATGACTTTTAGAGAATTTTTTATTTATTCTCATTTGATGAAAAAAATTCGATAGGTGGTGATTTTTAGGCCAAGAGGTCTGTAGGTGTTCTTATAAGAATATTAAAGAAGATGATGAACATAAAGAAGAAATTTTTATTATATTTTATTTGGTCATCAGTATATACATATTAGTTTGTTTTATAAAAATATTCCTAATTATAGAAATTAATAGTGATTTTTTCATGTAATTTTCCAATATCATGTTTTTGGTAATCATTATTCATGTGGTATATTTCATGGGTGATGTTTTAAATAATTTATAAGGTTAAAAAAATATAATATTATGTTTGGAAGCTAGTTGAAGTATTTTATAACTATGTATGTGAATATATATCTACATATTGTTTTTACAATATAGTAGAATCTGAATCTCCAAATCCACTTATACATATCTTAATATCCATAGAAGAGGATCTCTACGAGTGAAAAATTTGAATATATGGCTTGTCACATCGGAAAACGGGTCACATATGTGGGAATGACTTATTGAAGAATGTTAATTATGGTTAAATTGGATAAATGTTTGACCAAGTAGGTCCATGTATAACGAATGTTTATATATGATGGGCCATGTACATAAATATTCATTGAATGTTAAATTAGTTACATTAGAGTATTTTCATGTATATTCATTGAATTTATAGTATATTCATGAAGAATTTGGATATTTTATGGTCACATTGATGTATGTTATTATAGTATGATGTAAGGGTATATGATGATATGTAATATAATTTTGAAGGATGATGAGTCATGTTTGGTATCTAAGGGATTGAAATTAAAAAAACTAAAAAAATAATGATTATGGTGGGTTTTAAATAATATGTGTATGCAGTTTTGAATTTCAATTTTATGGGAGATGGTTGTTCATGACCCATCCCAATGGGGCCCGTGCCACAAACCCACAAGACTTCCTACAATAGGCTAGGGGTGGTGACATGTGCCAAGTAGGATTATCACTAACATGGGAGTCCTTATCCTAAGTACCTGTACACACACAAATATCTCCAAGCCCATTTAATGGTGAAAGGTAAAAACAACTGAAATACCATGCATGCATACATCGAAATCTTAGAACCAGAGTATGAACAGAAGTAAAATAAGGTAATCAAGGAAAAATACAAGACCCCCACAAATATTCTAAATCAATACTATAAACTATAATGTATGTACTAGGGACTGGTGTAAAAAATCCATAGGAACACACCTCAGTCTGTGAAGTCTCACTAAGCATTATTTGGTCCTGGTCCGTCTAGGAATCTATCAAAAGGACGATCATCTGTAAAATACACAACACATGTGGGAAATATACATGAAAGTGTGGGTATAATAATACTCTCTAAGAAACCCTAAGACCCCAAATCATATATTAAAGGAAATAAATCCAGCTCAAAATATGTATATGTCTACAAAACATAAAATAAAAATATCCAGATATACTCAAAAAAATAATCACCGTCTAAAGGTAAGTCATAACTGTTATATACATTCCTATGATTCAAACTCAATGATTACACAAAGCACTCATCTAGGAAAACGCAATCCTATGTTTTATAGCACTGATGACGTTTGTATGAGATGTAGTGATTATTAAGTCTAATCATTAGAAGTACATGTTGAAGGTTTGAAGTGAATACGATACACATATGAGGATAACTCCTAGGGTCCTGGGGTGATAATAATAACTCAATATGGATTAAAACACTATGTAGAGTATCTATATCTATGTATTTTTGGTTATAATGATACTAAGAACCCTTCCTAGGGAAAAAAGATGAATAAAGGATCACACTACCAGCCTCTCAGAGGGATTCCAATGACTCTATCAAAGAATTCCTACATAAGGGATCATAGTCCTATGAGAAAGGGACAATTACATTCGAACCATTAGGGAAAAGATAGTTGTAATGAACCCTAATGAAACATTTCCATGATACAGAGTCCAAGGGATTTAATATATGTATAAAAAATCACATGGTGGGTGTTATGGGTTACACGTCATGTCCCTTGACCCCCCAAATTATGTTTGTGTTAACGACTCATGTCTCTTTACCATGTTTGTGTATAAGTAAACAGTGTGTTGTTTTTTCTTATAGTCTACCCATATGCTAGTACACAACTCTCACTTATGAACATGTTCCCATGTACCAGTTCACATCATATCCCATATACTTGGTCCAGGCAGTGTCTGTGTGGGGGACTACACGACGTGCTCCAACCCATATACTCAAACCCATGTTTGTTTATCCTATGAGGTAGATTTTTATTCTCATGGGAGATACCACATTCAATGTGGAAGGTTCAAAATCTATGTGATACTTATGTTTCTACCTAAACCCTAGCTTCTTTTCAGGGGGAACATGGAATGTAGATCTGGTTTACAAACCTTGTAAAGTTGTAATTTCCAGAATCCTAGGTCTAGAATCCGCACATCTTGTCCTCCATTCAATATTTCATTTGATAAATTCCTTACTATAAATTTAGTAATACTATCCATATGAATTTTTTCATCACCTAACAACATGATTCGGCCCTTCGACCCACTAAAAAAACTTATTTATACAATGTTATCATTTACATAATAAAGAACACGAAATCATGTATCTATGAAATCCAATCTACTACTACGACCACCGTTCAAAAATTTTATGATTTGATGATATTAAATCTAATATTTTATATTTTTTCTCCATGAAATAGTTTAAAATGAGAAATTGAGTGGGAGAAATCAAACCACGGTCCGAACAAAAAACACCCACGGTGAATGGAGAATCAGGGGAGATAATCACCAAAATTATCAAGAGGAACAGACCTCAACAAATATTCATGTAAATCTTGGTTTCATTCCATTATAACAAAAATCAAATAATAAAAAATTTAATTTGTGATGAAAAACTATCCCAAACCCCAATTATGTTAAACCATCCCACAAAACGCACGATCTGCGAATCAATTTGTTAGTCGATTGATTCACGTTCATCATAAGAATCATGAATGGGGAAAAATAACGAAAAAACACCCTAACTCAATTTGGATCTATTTATGATGAAGAATAGGGCTATGTTGTGATAATTGGTGAGATCATTTGAATCAGTTTTGAGTCGATCGATGATCTATGATCCTGTCACCATCCATCTGAGAGAAATCCTCTAACATTCTATCCAGAAGCTCTCCAACAGCTCCAGAGTTATGCGGATAACCCTAGAGTTTTTACATAGAATTATATTTAAATAATAAAAAAATTTATACATCATGAATTAGAAATAAAATAATTTTATTTCATAATTTTATTTATTTCGATACCTATGATGACTTCCTCACAAATGACCCACGCCAAAAAAGTTATTGCCATTCCTAGGGTAAAACTCAAATTCTCAACAATATTGAACCCTTTAATATTTTATCTAGAAACCCATTTAGAAATTATTATACATTATTTGGAAAACTTTGTGCATGTGTGATTTGATATATTTAATATATTTCAAACATTTTTTCTAGGAACATCAGGTGTCATAATCGTACTACATATCAGCATCTAGTCTCCAAAATAATATATACAACATCCAATAATAATAAAGGAAAAATACTAGTCATTAAATTTTCCCTACCATAGGGATTTATGTTCCCAAAAACCAATTACATGGGTACTAAAAAAGATTTGGGTATTGAGCATGAATCTTAGCCTCCCGTTGCTGTTTTCTCTCATGAGGATTCTTGTGCAGCCACCATACATGCACTAAAGAAATAACTCATCCATAGAGGCGCCTCTCATACTGATCCTTGATCTTTACCAAGTAATCATGAAAGGTAACCCTATCCTTTATTTCCATCCCACCCCATTTGATTACATGCGATGGGTCATGCACATACCTCCTCAGCTATGAAACATGGAAAAATTCATGTAATAGGTCAGACTATGGTGGTATAGATAAGCGTTACACCACCTCACAATCTCTACACATTATTTGTAAAGGGGCAATGAAAATAATAGATAGATTTACACCCCTTAAAAATCTCCATAATCCATGTCAAGGTGAAAATCATATGAATATTTTCTTTCTCTCCTCAAACTCAAAATGTATCCTTCTTCTGTCAGCATAAAACATCTAATAGCCATGGGTAGCCATCATCTACTCCTGGATGATCTGTAACTTCACAGTAGTTTCTCTCATCAACTTTGGGACCAATACTACTTACTCTCCTGGGTCATTATAGAAAAACATTGACTTATAGATTTGCATATATGAAGCCGAAAATGGCGCCATACCGATGGTTAAATGGTATCTATTGTTCTATGAAAACTGCACCCATGTTTTTTGATACTCTTGAACTATAACCAAACTCCAAAATGTAATCTGAAATCATATCCTACAAAACCTGAATGGTCTGATCGATCTGGTCAATAGTTTAGTGGTGAAACTCTATGCTCAAGCATAACTAATTCTCAAACACATCTTTAAACCCCTTCTACAACCATGATGTGATGCAAGCATCATGAATAAAAATTATTTTAACTAAAAATCTATAGAGTTAGACTATCTCTTGAACCTAGAGGTGTACCATGCCCAATACTGAACGTTGCTCTCATATTTCTAGGAATTGGGCTGACTTTGTGATATTCTCTATGATCACCCAGATGGAATTATTTTCACTAGATGTATATGGTAGTATTATCACAATGTCCATAGATATCCCATCCCACATCCATTCAAGAACCTCAAGGGGTTGAGCTAAACCCATTAGAAATTGGTGCCTAGCCTTCACTTGTGGACAAGTAAGGCATCGAGAGACAAACTCCTTAAATCCTTTCATTATCCTTGTCTACCAAAACTGATTTCATAGGTATGAGTACATATGTGACACACATGGATGTACCTATTACAGAGATATATGAAATTATCTCATAACCTCCTCCCACAAAATCATAGGTACCATCACGCATTATATGAAAAATATACATGCTCTCCACCTTAATAAAATATATTAAGAGCATGTTCTGTGGATATCTGAGTACATATGGTCTCATAGTAGGTATCCCCAAGTTGTGCCTCCCTAAATCACTATAAGAGAATAGGGTTGAAAACCATTGACTATAATTAATAATCTCCATCTCTATCCAAAAAGGACAACTGTAATGATTCCAACTACTCTGACGCCTCATTTAGTAACTATGAATAGAATTAGCTACTAAGAGAATCCGATACAACATTCCTATTTTCAAGGATATAGAAACTTTTTAAGATGAAATCAAGGAAGAAATCTATCCATTTCCTACATCCCAAGTTAATATCATTCTAAGAGAATATGTAATTGATACTCTGGTTATTAGACTAGATGATAAACCACTTTCCCATCATTTAGTGTCGCAATAACTTTAGTGAGAAGACTACCACTGCTAAATCATGATCATGCATCGCATAGTTATTATCATGTGGTCTTAAATGGAATGAATCATGGGAAATAACCACAAGTATCTATATGGAAAAAAAATATCGGTTCCTGATGAATTGAAAAACACTACATACTATACATCATCCTCTATAAATCTCATGATGGGAGAACTCATCCAACTCTACCTTAACTATCGAAAATCATGATGGAGCCTCTCTGTCTGTATGAAAGGATAACCCTTTTGAGTCAAAACTGTAATGGTTTCATATATTTTGGTGAAATTAGGTATGAATATCTAGTAAATAGCCTAAAAACCTAAGGAAGGTTCACACCACCATCATGTTTTTGGGTGGAACCCAAGATAACATTGTGTCAGCCTTGATCGGGTCCACTACCTCTCCATCTATTGAGATAAAAATATAATCAATGAAGACTACAAGGAACCAGTGTAAGAAAGGATGAAATACATGTTTCAAAGGTCCCATAAACACTACTGGGTAGTTTTTCATGCCAAAGGAAATAACTAAGTACTCATAGTGACCATAGTGACATTATAATTTCATCTTTGGTATATCCTCATCCCATTCTCACAACTGTGGATAGCCTGACCTAAGTTCAACATTCAAGAACAATTTTTACCCTATAACTTGATCAAATAGGTCATTGATACTTGGTATTGGATACTTTTCCTTAATGTTCACAAGTTTTATGCATTGGTAGTTCACACATGACCTCAATCCCTCGTCCACCTTCTCGGTAAAAAAAACTAGGGATTCCTAGGGTAAAATACTAGGTCTAACAAAGCCCTCCCACTACAGTTACACCAACTATACCCTTAGTCCATGAATCTCTATGGGATCCATCTGATATGTAGGCATATATATCTATGTTGTTCTATAGTGTTGATCAATGGATAAGTGTAATTCATACTTGGGAGGTAAACCTAGAACATCCTTAGGAAAACATTCATCATACTCTTCCACCACAGTAGGAAAATTTGAATTCATACACTAAGGGTTTAGCTATCCAACTGATTAGTAATTGGATATACCCTCCTATTCAAGAGTCTATCATATTCTTCCTAGGTTTCCTTTTCATCAGCAAAGGAAATATCGGTTCTATCACTATAGACACACCACATCCTTTTCCTAAATCAATCAGTTTGGGAATGAACTATAGTCAACTAGTCCATTCCAAGAATGAAACTATAAGGCCTTATTTATTATTCCAATATATTCCAATAGAAACTATCACCTCCAAGATTGAGGTCACACTATCTTCATAAATTCATGATCCCTTAGTCTTTTACAATAGGAGTATCCAAGTGTAAGGGTTGAGCCAAGGTGTTAAAGTAAATATCTAAGTCTTGTACAAGGTATGTGTCAAGAAAGGAATTACTAGAACCGATGTCTATTGGTACTAAATATAATGTATAAAGGGTATAAAACATTACTCGAATCATTCCCAAAACCTCTGGGTCCTAATCTTTGACCACCAATAGTTGTTACAGACTTTATCCTACAACTCCCAGAGCCTAGCATGGACCACATTGGGGTGGTGGTGGTGTCATGTAAATGCATAAACCGCCTACTGATTCTCTCCTGGATCCTCTTCCACATCCACCTCCTATGAACTAGTCTACTCATGCCACCACCTCTTCCTTGGAGAACCATTTACGGTCTCTCTGTCAGCTATACGGCGGGTAAGACAATGTCAAGTACGATTTACCCTATGGTAACATGAGTACCACTGCCTCTCTCTGGGATGACTAAACCCACTATTTGAGTCATAAACTGCATACCCTCTATACTATAACCTACTCGTAGAACTTCCCACATGTCTAGTTACCTGAGACCAACATCAACTCCTTACTTCAGAGGTCTCCGGTCCTAATTTTCCACTACTGGCAACCACTAGCTATATATTCCATCCAAGAAACTCACTACCAATAAATCTCACTATATAACCCTATAATGGGTAGGAATGAATATAGGAATAATAGTGTATTGGATGTATACATGAATTCCTTTCTCTATAGTCCAATATCTGATGAACTGGTCATGGAACATATCCATCGAGTACTTGGAAAGGTTGTTAAACATCAATGAATAATTTTATAATATCATGAAGCCCTCCTGTAGAAGTTCCTAGATATGCACATCTCTTATGGTAGCTTCAAAGAAATCCTCTCTAAAATTTCCCTCAAACTATAACCATGATAGATATGCCTCGACATAATATCAAGTCACAGAACCCCACCATCGTCCAACTGACCCATGAAGAAGGCTCACCACCATGACCACCATCAAATATTATAGTGTCTTTACTAGATGGAAAACTTAAGTCACTACCTCAATCCAGTCCTCAAACTTATGTGGGTTAGGCTCACCTTCGATCCTAATGGACCTCTATCGTGGAAACTCATGAAGTGATCTCAGCCTGTGAACCTCATCTTTTGTTACTTTGGGTTCCACGTGTTTCTATACGGGTGGTGGTATAGTAGGGGCACCACATAGAAGTAAAATTTTTAGAACTAGTCCCTACCTAGACACCTCATCACTAAGGGGATCATCCTTGTAGTCATTTTGAATCCTAACTAGCAAAAATCATGAAGGAATCATGAAAGTAAACAAGATTCTCCATGATTAATAAGTATATCTAGAGAACTGACTTCAGAAGGACATGAAAACCACAACCCATTCCAATATGATGCATGCACGATTTTTTTCTTGAAATATGTTTTCCTATGCACCTAGTTTAAAAATAGGTGATCATAGTCTTGGTGTATAGATACATGGGATGCTGCACCAACATTGTACTCCTTGGCATAAAATCAGAATTAGAAAGAATTAACACGGTTTCTCCAAAATAATATTATGGTATCTAGTACTATGGTAAAATAAAATCCAATGATACCACTATATGATGACCTGTCCCAATGAGGTCCATTCCACAACCCCCTAAGCCTGCCTCAAATAGGCCCGGGGTTAGAGACTAGCACTGAGTAGGAATATCCTCGACTTGGGAGGCCGTAGCCTAAATACATGTATACACACACACACATATCCAATAATATAAAATACTAAAATGTAAAACCAACTAAACAACCATGCATGAATAAATAAAAATTCCAAAATCCGAGTACAAAAGGATGTGAAATAAGGTAAAAAACAAAAAATAAAATCCCACCACAATGATTTTGAAGTACAAGTACTTATTAAAATGTAAATTCTATGGACTATTGTCAAAAATCTACATTAAGACACCTTGGAATGTCTGGTCTCACTAAGCATTGTCTGGTCATGGTCCATCTAAGACTCTGTCAAAAGGTTGATAATATTAATAAGAAAAAACATGTGGGGGAAAAGCTTGTGTAGGGTTATGTATAACAATACTCATTAAGAGACCCGGAAACCATAAGGAAGACAATAAAAGAAAAAACATTAATTACTAAATAGTTATATGTCTCCAACACATATAATATAAATCTATATATATACTCAATAAATACATATTGTCAAAAGGTAATTCACAACCATAGTATACTAGCCTAGGATTCCAACTTGAAGATTCCTAATACACTCATATGAAAGAACACACTTGTAAGTCTGATAGCACATATGAAATATATCTGAGAGGAATTTCTCATCATGTATTAGCATTAGAAGTACACAATGAAGGTATAAAAGGAATACAAGACAGAGATGTTGATCAATCCCAAGTCCATGGGGTGATACCCACAACTCAATGAAGATTGAACCACTAATTATAGGATATATTCCCATATAGTGTTGGTCACAATGATACCAATAACTCCATATAGGTAATAATGATGAATATAGGATCTCACTCTGGGCCACTCAATGAAATTCCAACAACTCTATTATAGATTTCCTGCTGAAGGGATCATTGTCCTGGGTGTATGAGACAATTACATACCAACCCTCATGGAAAGAATAAGGGGAAAACACATTAAAGAAACATCTCCAAGATATAGAGGAAAATATCTCTAATCTATGTATAAAAAGGCACTCATAATGTATTAGGGGTTACACATAGTATCCCTTGTTCGCGGGTTCATCCCGTGTAAACAGACTGTGTCTCTTAATTGTGCTTATGTATAAGTACATGGATTAAAGGATTCTCATGTATTCTAACCATGTTCCAGTGCATGGATCTCTCCCATGTACATGTTCCTATGTAACAGTACATGGCTTAGAACATGCACTAGGTATATGTCATGTTTGTGTCGGGGAGTACGCGGTGTGATCCAACAGGTGTACTCTAACCAGTTTCCATGTAAACTTAGAGGTATATGACGAGCCTATGGGAAGAGACCACAAACTGTGTGATATGTTCAAATGTTGTTTGATAATTATGTTTCTAATGAATCCTTAGATACCACACATGGGCCCCCACACGGTGTGTAGATCCAGTTTAAGATTCGTGTAACGTGGGAATTTATAAAATCACAAATCTAAAATCAGAAAGTCTTATCCTTCATTCATTCTTTGATTTGGTGACCGAATAACTGGAAAATATTGAATACGACCCTCATGATCCTTTCCAATTCAAAACAACAAGATTCCACCATTTGATCCTCTTAAAAAATGGATTTATATGATATTCTTCATTCCACACCGAAGAACGTGAAAACAGGTATCTATGTCATTCAACACATTTCTGCTATCATCGTCGTACCTGCATCGTGTCATGAAAATCAAGGATATACGATTTCAGATTATTGCACCATGAAATGGGTGCACAACTATTAATATAGTGGGATATATTGAACTATAGGAAAAACAAATTATTCTTGCGATGATCGGATAATCTGGGGAGAATTGAACCAAAACAATCAAGATGAATAGACATTGATCAATGTTTGTGCAGATATTGGTTTGTTTCAGTTAGAATAAGGATAAAATAATTAACAATTTAAGTCATAAATAAAAAATCTCCTAAACCCCTATTATGATAACCCAACCCACAAAACACATGATCTGTGAATCAATCTGGTAGTCGATTGATTTGTGTTCATCGTAGGAATCAAGAATAGAGATAAAAACAAATCAAACTACTTTCCTACCTCGACTTGGTTCTCTTGATGACAAACAATGGGGTTGGTCCATGATCATTGGCGATATCCTTTTATTCTGTGAACATCGAGCCTTAGAATTGCTTTCCATATCATCCCCTGGTCTCGAAAATAATCTATACAATACCCGAAAATATTACATGGAAAATTAAAGTCATCAAATGTTTTGGGTCCTTTTATTACTGAAAATCATGGAAATTAAAAATGATTAATTCAAAAAAATGGTTAAAATTAAGGGGAGAGAATAAGATTATGAAAATGAATGTTATATAATTATATAAATATATAGTTTTTTATGTCACATAATGTTGTGAATGAAAAATGGGATAGTTATAAAATATAGTAAAAAGAGGAAATAATAAGAAGGAAGAATAGGTTCTTGCTTTATTTTGTGCCTAGAATTGGATAATAATAAGAACTAATTTTCAGAAGAAGAAGTGTTATGAATCCAATAATTATTGTGACGCCATATTGAAACTTATTAGAGAACTTTTATTCATTTTTTCAGATTTTATTATTATCATATCATCTTTGTGAGGATAAAATGCACCATCAAAGTTATATATTATAATAAACCTCAAGAATATACCTACATTGATGTAGACCAAAATGATTGTTTTCTAGTGGACTTTATAATCTCGGACTTATTCTAGATCATTCCAAGTAATAGCTAATTTTATTTAGCTGTGAACCTCATTAATTCTAGTGTTCCTATTATTTAGTTTGTATATTTTTATTCAATAGACTAATTTATCTATAATTGAAGAAGAAGGTTGTTTTAAAAATATGAAAATTGAAAAAATATTTGACCACTAATTCAACCCCCCTCAATTTCCATACATTCCCTGACTAGATAATAAAAACAATTCATAGTAATTTAAATAATGTTAATATACACATTAACATATTCAAATATTAAATACATTAATCATTTAAAAGGGGTCTATTTAATTTAATAATATTGAAAATAGTTATTTTAGAATGAAAAATATATTTTTTATATTAAATCATATTGATTATAAGTTCTTTAATAGCAAGGTTTTTTTAATTTTTTAAATAATTTTTTTATTTAGTGGTTTTAATATTATTATTATAATTATTTTAGAAATGTTATTCCAATATGTCATAAATCATTTCATAGTGGCACTATTTATGAAAGAAACTATTGTAAAAATGTTATTATTTTAATGGAAGAATATATTTTAATAACACTTAATAATTCTTTCATAGAACCCAAAGAATTTAAAATAACTTTTAAAATAAATATTTGATTTCTTAAAATAAAATACTATCTCTTAAAATATATTACAATATTTCATTTTCTTTTCAAACTCATTATGAAATATAAATCATTCATAAAACCTATTTTAAAACATAGATATTAATATTAACTTATAAGTATAGTTCATCAGAGAAACAAAATATTTTCTCATATAATTAAAAAATGCAATAAAATGTAGATTACATTTTAAACATTATAGTAAAATGATGAAGTTATGAGTTACATATAATTTTTTTCAAAATTTTGAAGTTGTTTTTTTGAAAATATTTACATTTAAAAAAACCATCAATAATAGAACCATTAAAAATAAATAATTAATTTATCATGAATATGTTGAGGGTAAGATAAAACAACTTGTTATATTTGGAAACCCATTGAAATATTTTATAATATCTTTTTAAGAAACCCATATCATAAAAAGAGTTAATAGAGCTTCGTTTTGAATTTATTTAATGTAAATATGAAGGTCACTTGTGATAATACATAATTGGGTATCCAAATATAGAGTATAAAATTCATATTGAGGGATTATATATACATGGAAGAAAAATCATTGTTAATGTAAGTGGAAATTATTTTTAACAATGATAGACTATTATGGGAAATAAATTCATCAATGAGAATGATTTCAATCTAACATTTAATTTTACCCAGAGGGAATGATAAATTCTAATATTTAATCTTAGGGTAACATAAATAATTAATTTAAGTACAAAGTTAAATATGAAACATTATAAAAAATAAAAGGGAGTTTCTTAAAAAAACCCTTATACCGATGTTATCTTTTGAATTAAAAACCCATGAAAGATATTACCTAAAATGGATTTGTAAACTCCTTTTGATTATATGAATTGAGATGATAAAATAAATCCATGGTCAATACATAAACCACTAAAAATGTCAATGTTAGTTAATAAAAATTATATCTTAATTATAAAAACCGGAATGCGTAAACCCTTTCCATTACTCAATAGTAGAAATGTGCTCTAACCTCTTTACTCAATAGAGGTGATCCATTGAAAAATGGATAAACCATTTGAAATTTTTTCTTTTAATAATACCACGAACCTTTAAGAAGTGTCTAGGATTATTGGAGAGTAATTTGGGAAGTGTTTGGTTGAATCCAAGAGGTTTGGTGTGAAAAGAGATGTGTGTTGTGGATGATTCCCAATAAAAGGAAGATGAGGGACATTTTTGTAACATTTTAAATGTAATGTAACTATTGAAAGTTAAAATGGATCTAATAATAGAAATTAATATAGTAGCAGAGGATTTATCAAACTAAAGACTCAACTACACAATTGAAAACATAATTTAACATGTTTTTACTTTTATTATAGTTCATTTTAAGACTTTTACTATTTTTTTATTTTTTATACGATACATTTTTTACATACATAATTTAAAAATAGATGAAAAAAATAATTTTGGATGCATTAAATAATTTTTAACTAATGATCCCAGTTAGTATATTCAATTTTCAATTCAAATTTAAATATTTATGGAAAAAATAATTTTATTAGGGATGTAATGCATAAAAAATATTTTTATAACATATCTATTTTTAGTGTAAAAACTATTTATATAATATGACTAAAAATATTATTCACTTAAATGAAATTAATAAATTTTTATTAAAATAATAATAATAATATGTCTTAGAAATAAAATCAGAAACAAATTATACCATGTGATATCATCATAGTAAATGATGAAAAAAATAATAGAATATATGATTTTTTATGTTTTTAGAAGATAAAAATGCTTTTCCAAATTTTGATATACTATTAATAAATTTATAATTTTAATACATTGAAAAATAATTATTATAATGAATTGGTATATGTTTTTATATTATAATTAATTCTATATATATGCATAAATGCTATGGTTTTAGCAAAAAAATTATATTCACCATTCTCCTAAAATAAATTATTACAAAAAAATAAAGAAAATTGATCCTTAGATAATAATATCATTTTTAATCCTAAATTGAAGAACATTTAACTAAACTTGGATTCTAAAATTTATAAATTTATTTTTTAAATAAAAATTAAAGATATGAATAATTTCTAATTTTAATGAAAAATGGACCTTCTTATAATTATGTGTTCATAGAATAATTTCATACCAATTTAAATAATATTAATATATTAGTTGATATATTGAAGTAATTTACATAATAGTAATTTTAATGTAATCTAGGTCATTTATTAATTATATAAATAGTTATATAAAAATAAACAATCCTTTTATATATTAAATCATATTAATTATATAATCACTCAACTTATGAACTTTATATTTGTAAATATATTTTTAATTTTTTTGTTGTTTAACTATTAATATTATAAAATTTTTATTTATTATCATCCAATATGTCATGAATCATTTGTGTTCAGTTTTTTATATGAATTAAACTATCGAATACATTATATTTATTTAGTGGGATGATATATAGTAAACTCTTAGGGTGTTAAATTATCTTCCACCACTAAATAAATCACTTCCTCATAATATTAATTACTAATCACTAATGAAATAGTTATGTATGTATATAAGATATAAATAACAAATGATTTTATCCTTATGGATCTATTAACCTTAGTTAAAAGGGTATGTCTAAGAAAATAGTAAATTTCATTATAATAGTCATATTAATGTATATAGTTTTTTCGTGACCATTTAATGTAAATACTCCTAATTATTTGGGTTAAGGCCTATATAGTGGAATCAATTTTACTAGAGAGTTTAGAGTTAGGGTTGTAATGATATTTTTTCAAATGTTTATTTGAGATATGAATTTGTAATTCACTATTTTTTAAATCTTGAATCTTTGTAGAGATATAAAATTCAATTTAAAAATAAAATAAAATTCATCCAATGTTATAATAATAGGGTATATTTCTTAAAAATACATATTTGTGTAAAAATGTTCAATATATTCTATGAAAATATATAAATATAGGGATTTTATCTAATTTTTTTAGAAAACATCCTTGACATTATAGAGTGGATAAAAACAAAAAATATTTTGTGGAGAATTATGGTACTATATTTTTTAGGATCCATGTAATCTGTATTAATTTATTATATTTTACCTTCAATTCATAGAGGTTTCTCATAATTATGAACCTTATTATACCTTATGCTAGGGCACAAATTTTCATAATGTCCAAACACCATTCATTTGATACATCGAAGTGTGTGTGTAGAATTGATTGTGAAATTTTTTTCATTCCATTATATTGGATGAACTCTTTATATCTCCTCAACAATACTAAGCTCAACTTCTAGTCTATCCACACATTAATCATTTTCATATACATTAGATTTATTCTTATTAGTGATTCAGAAGACATTTTTTCATACAAAAAGTTGAATATTAATTTCCACATAATCTTATTCATTTGATATTTTATGAAATTTCATAATACGATTATTTGGTGTATTTGGATGCATGTACAATAATATTTTTTGAATCGTAACTAAATATAGTTGGGTGATCAAAACCAAAGGATGTGAAACACTATCTTATATGTATTTTTTATATCAACAGAAATTTATTGAATTTCACATCACATACACTATTAACATTTTTCCTCCTATAAAAATACAATAATAAAACATGAATTTACTGAGTTGTTTGATGGATATTTATTATCAAAAGTGAATTTTAAGAAATACACTCACTGTAATATCAACATCAAAATCTAAAACCATCACATTTCATTTCAATTCAACAAAAATCATGCTCAGTTCAATATAGGTTCTTTTATGTTTCGTTGTCTTGTGATTATTAACATAATTCTAAAAATATTATTACCCAATGAAATTTTAAGCATCGATAAAATATTCTAAAAAAATAAATGAAATATATATTCCTAATATTCATATTTTCAATTTTCATCAAAATCAGAAATCAATTAATATATACATTAACATGTGAATCTTTAAATTCTATTCTAGTTATTACATTTTTATATTATATTACATTACATGTCCTAAATATATTAATATCAATCAAAATGATTCACAAATAGAATTATAATTTACAATGGATAAACCCCATTGAGTTTGTCATCAACTGGTAAACTAGTCCATATAAAAATTCATATATTTTATACCGCTTATTTCATAATATATTACATTAAGATTCAAGTAACATAATCCTAAAAGTTACAGAGACCCATTTTATTTTGGAATATATATATATATCACAATAAATTTAAACAGTGATACAATGGAATAATTTAAAAACTAAAAAACAATCCCTTAAAATTCTATTTATTTTTTAAAACTTCATGAGATATCCTAGGGATGTAAATAAGAAAAATGTGAGCTACCAAGCCAAATAAGGGAATATTCAAAGTATTTTATGAATTAAAAGTAGTACATGAGAGTAAAAGGGAATAAAATTGGGACATTAATGACGGGAATCATATTCATGATCATTAAATCATGACATAAAATATTAACATCAAGGCACCAATTTATTGTTTCAACAACAAAAAAAATAAATCATTATCATAAATGATGGATAAAAATTTATACATCATGGCGTAGTGTTCTAAAGATAACATTTCATTCACTATACATGTTATCTCATGAGATTAAAGAACTATATGATGCATTTGATGAGTATATAATTATGCACCCACCTATTACATTCATATCATGTACTTGTATTTATGTGCCACATATGTCATTCAATATAAGAACATATTTCATTACTCTTAATCCAATGATTAATGAGTGTTGGTTTCATACATATTAGTCCCTAATAATTGAATTATGTTTACAACATAGTGAATTAGAATGAGGGGAAATGTGGTTTGGTGTTCACAGTAATGAAGTTTTTGATTGAAAATCTTGTACTAAATTTGATACCATCATTAGTATACATAAAGTTTCATAAAATGGATTAATGAGAGTGAAAAGTTGTATCTCAGAACATGATCATATTATGGTAGGTAATGGGGTGTTTAAAAAAATATATCAACATGAAAAGTTTGAAATAAAAGGTGTAATACAATGAAAGTACTTTAATAAATAGGAAGTGGAAGAGTAGTGGTAACACCTTGGAGGGATTTAGAGAGGTATATGGAGAGTAAATTCATGATAAAATGGTTTTGAGTTAAAATTAATGGGAGGATGGGAGGATATTTTGACCCACAAAGAAGATAATTGTTTATTTATTTCTAAACATTTTTTTGTACTTTAAGTATAAAAATAATTAGTACCAAAAACCTCCTCAAAAATGTTTCCAATTTTTTCTTCCAATGATTATTGGTATAAAATAATTCATTTGGAAGAGAACTAAGATAATTAAAAAATACCCTTCATATTGTTCAAGTGAATCATTTTCATAATGAATCTATATTAAAATGATAAAATATAATATTGGGTTAGGGGGTTAATTGTAGGTTTTTTAAAACATGTATAATAAATTAAAAATAGTTATTTTAAAAAGGGGAACTATTTTTTGTCATGGATTCATTTTATATAATTTACTATATCACTTTATAGATATTATTATGTCATAATATATAAAATTTTATTATTTCGTTTTCAATTTTTAGAGAATAAATTACCTATCTTTGAAAATTTGGAAAAATAACCTATAGGTAATTTTAACTTAATGATTTAAAAAAATCTTATTTTCCAAAAAAATATTTCAAAATTTAAGAGTTCCCGAATTCAAATAACATTAGTTACTGAAAAATACTTATTTCAATGACACAATAAACCTTCCAACTCTAATAAAAATCATATATGGGACTTCATAAAATAATATTATCATTTATATTTAAAAAATATTATTTAACTAGAATATTTTATAAATATAAAATTTGTTTGAAAATTCTTTAATTTTTTAAAAAATTTATTTTGATTGAAACAAAATATCTCTTTCCTAAAAAATAGAAATTTTTTATTTATATTAGAATCAAAATTTTGTCATATAAATTGTAAAATCATGCATATATAAAATATAATAATAAATATTTATCAATAAAATAAATATTTTGAAAAAATAAATATAAAAAATCATACTTCTAGGTTCTAGACACATTACACAGCGTGTTCCCTAACTCTAAGGTGTTAAATAATATTACCTTCATGGGTTAGTGTGATGATCATGGTTTGTGTAGTGATACATATAAGATTGATCTTCTCTACTAAATGGATTCATTTATTGAGTTGTTGAAACTCAGATAAGTATTGGTCAAGGAAAATCCCCATGATTCCATCTCCTCTAGAACCACTAATAAATGGGCTTCGTAGCGTATGATCCTGATGGTTGAGGAAATTTATTCTTTCTTCTATGCTTAATTGATTTCATCATAGCCCTTAATAAAAATATCATTAATGTTAACTATAGAATGGAACCATTAAAAAAATTTATGATTCTTAATGTTCTTTTTAGACTGATATAAAAATTATGTGATTATTTTATAATAGTTTGAAATAAGAAATGAATGATTGTGTATGTGTTTTCGAAAACAACATTATTTAATATGGTATTTATTAATAGAAAAGGGAATTTACTCATAATTTTTTATAACCTTACAATATTTCAAACTTTATAAATTTTTCCCTCCAAAAAATCAGTTATTACACAAAAATAGATGATGGTACTTCTATTTAACCACCACTTCTAATTCCCATGTTGCATCGTCAAACATCCCACTCGACAACAGATCTTTGACTATGTCTATTCTTATTGTTTCATATATCATTGTATCTATTTTCCAAGATCTACACTTTCTGGTCTTTACATGAAATATCAATTTCCAATGGTAACACCTATAGATTCAGTATATGTGTGGGGTCAAGTATGTAGATCATTAAGAGGGTTAAACGGGTCACATTATGCACCTAAGATTGGTTATGTGTTAGTACTAGTCTATAGGCCATAAATCTAATGTCATCAAGTATATAATAGGGTTAGATATATCTAGGACACTGATTTTCCTTCTTCCCATTCCACTGGACTATCTTTAAATATTTTATTTTATGAGATAACTTATATCCAATCTCAAACTCTAAGTCTCGTTGATGATTGACTACATAGTATTTTATGGTTTTTTAGATTTTATATGATAATAAATGGTTTAAAACTTTTTTTATCATATCTTGGATACGATCATATCTCATAAAATAACACTCTCCAACCTAATTCAAGAATACCGGTGTCTAAAACCTCTTATTATACATATCCTTAGAAGATGTCACTTGAATACAAGAATACAAATTATTATTATACGATAATTACACTATGGTATGTTGTTGAAACCAGAATAATTGGAAATACATTTAACAAGATCTCTGGATATACTCAATATTTTTAATAGTTCTCTTAGATTCACCACATATATATGGGTGAAAATCATTTATAAAAAAAATATCAATATCCCACACCTACTAAAGGTTTCTCTAGAATCTAGAGGTAAACCATAGGTCTCTATCAGATATAATTGAGAGTGGTACTCCATGAAGTATAACCACATATCTTATGTATATCAGGGTGAGATGTACAAGTAGTATATCATTCTTTTTCAACAATAAAATAAATATTATTTTTATTGAGATTATCTACCGACCAAATAGATTTATTTTTATCATATATCATGAATTATCATATGTTTAAATTTGTGTATATGTTTTCACATTTTCATATTGGTATGGAAAATGATTGCATCAAACCTTTATAATTCAATTTCTGTGGACATGATAGCATGTAAATCATTAAGATACAACTTATACCATCTCTCACTTCATGTTATCCCACCAGAATATTTACTTAATCTTTTTATACATCTTAATACTTCTCTAATGAATAGATAAGGATGAGTTGTGTTCATTTTACTAAATATCTCAAATTAATTCTGGTTTTGATTGAAAAAAAATCTATTTTCCAAACAGTATAAATTCATCTTTAGTAATGTTGAACCATATATTATTTTCTACATTTATCTGTAAATAATAAATAACTTTTTCGGCCTCTATGATCCTAGTAATAATGGATGTTTGAGATGTTATTTTAGCATTGAAGCTTAATGATCCTTTTATAATACCCATTTAAACTATTTGAATGTCCAAGAATATTGTATCCCCTAAAATCCTCATCAAGGATAGTGCCACAAGATCCTTTCAACTTAATGTATTTCCCCCTTTATTTACCTTTATAAGATGTCAATGGATTGAATAATAATAAACCTTGATCATCTCTAACACCTTCATTATTGTACATGAGCTCCATTATTGGTGAATATATAAATGTGTCTCTTATGATTTTTATAAAAACAGAAATAAAATCCATGAATATATAATGTCTCTAAATTTTCATTGTGAGGATATTTGTAGCTAATTTTAGATCATGTTCGGGGTAGTTCTAGTCAGTGATATTTAATTTGTGACAGGAATTGTCTAGCACTTTTCATTTTTCATGATTAAAAATCACATTCCCTTTTTAAAATTGATGATAGAAACCAAATAAGTGAAATAAACTATTGATAATAGTTGAAAATGTTTGTATGTTACATCCTTCAATTACCTACATATTTGAAGGATCCATAGATATTTCTTTACTAGTGATAAATTTTCCCATGAATGTTACTTTTTCCATATAAAATTCTCATTTATTATACATCACATATAATTTTTCCTCTCTAATGGCCATTAGTACATCATTCAAATAAATTGAATGTTGCTCCATCATTTTAGATTATAAAAGAATATAATTCATAATAGGAATCACAAATTTTTTAAAGTAATTCTTAAGGACTCTATTTATTAATTATACGAAGATAGTAGTAGTATTAGTGAGTTAAAATGGAATCACTAATAACTCATAATTCCCATACCCTTTGTGAAATTTAGGGTTGGTTATATCTTCCATCTTCACTTTCTCCTGAAAATGACTAGAATAAAGATATTTCTTATAGATCTATTGGGTTCTACATAGATGATCTAACAAGAAGTAAAACTAGGGAAGTGGGTAATTTATTTTTATCATGTCCTTGTTTAGATCATGATAATAAATATAAAGGATCATTTTCTCATCTTTATTAATGAAGAAAAGGATTGGGACACCCCACGATGATGAACATTGGAATACAAATACTTTATCTTAATTATCTGGTAGTTATTTATCTAGATCTACAAGTTCAATAATTTCAATTCAATGTAGAGTATTGTTTAATAGAAAATATATTGTTATATGTTTGATTGAGAACTCAACCTCTTGATTATGTGAAATACTAGAAAATTCATCGAGGAACATAACAATACATGTTCTTATAATGGAAATTTTAGGATGGATGGAATTTTCCTTAGACTCAGATATTTGAGCAGTATATGACTTTTAATAATTAAATAATATCAATACTTGAGGTTATTATTTCAAAGGATATTAATTCTCTTCTATACACTTATTTTGAATCAGTGTGAAATTTGAAATATAATGGTGATTTCCTTCTACGAAAAATGTATACTCTCTCTGTATAAGGAAAATCATTCCATACCTTGATTACCATCAAATTACACTAAGGGGAGTATCATAAGGGTTACTAAAAAATTTATACTCATAATATTGACATGAAAGAGGTTATTTGATAAAGATGCAAAAATCAAACCATTTTCTATTTTCACATAGAAGTCAACATCCATATGTTTAGTTGGGATTTAAATTTTCTTATAAACATGAATGATATATAGGAATTATTATACTAGAATCAATGAGTTTGTATTATATTCATGAAATAATAACTGGATAAAATTTATAGATTTTTTTTCATGATCCATCTCAGTAGTCATGAAGACAAATGCTCAACTTTTTTTTATACCTTTGATATTGTTATCATTATTTATCTTTGACAAAAAATGGATTAGCATATTTTTTCAAATAGTTTCCTTATTTAAATCTATTAAAACATTGGAAGATAGGGTAAGGGTTGATTGAAGCATTACTTTTTTTTCGAAAACATTGGTAGCTTTATCATCTTGGTATTTTATAGATTATTGTCCCTCCATACCACAAAAAATCATTTATTTGCCCACATTGGAAAATTTCTAGATTTTCCCATATTTTTTATTGATGGGATTTTTGGAATTTCTTATCTCTATGATATGTTTCATCACTACACTAGAATTAAACTCCATTACCATTCCCCTGAGACTCGTAAGATTCATTGATATTTGTTTTGACATTGAAGGAAAATAAAATAATATCTTCATTATTGTTAATGTATAAAATAAAAAAAAAGACTGATAAATTCATCTCCATCCCACTAAGGAAGTGGTAAATATAAAATTGGGGTCAATGATAATGTTGGAGGTGTATCATGATATAATATTGATGTTATACTCATTTTACCTCATTGATTCATTCTCCTTTCCTTGATTCCAAGGAACTCGATATACAATTTATATTAAATTGAGTGAGGAAAATATTTATTGATTTTTTTTTCAAGAAATCATTACACTAAATTTTTTTAGTTTCTTCCACATTATTCATAGAATTAATCAAAATCCATAATTGATGAGATTCTCCTAACACTCGATAAACATATATTATAAACTTCTCTTGATGAGAGACTTAAAATTAAGATAATATATAGTTGATAGATCTTATCCACTATTATTTCATTATGGGACTTAAATATCCACATATAGTTGAAATAATTAGTCACATAAGGGTATTGATTTCATCTTCCTCATATTAGGTAGATGTTCTTGTTTCAAATGATTCATGATTTTTTTAACTAGATTTAATTGAGTATGCATTATCCTAATGTTGCCAAAAACATTATTTAATTAGTCAGGGTATATCATTTGACAATTCAATTAATATCTCATTGCATTGGTTGTTAACATGATTACACTTATTTACATCCACAAGATTAAATTATGGGAAAATTACATATTATAATTTTTAAAATATTAGATATATAAAAGGGAAACAATGAACATTGATGTGATAATTCTTAAATTATATTTTTTATTTAATCTATTAATTTGAATGATTCAATAAATATTATCCATGATTTATTTTTAGTTATTAAATTTCATAGACATTTTTAATAAATTAGTAATGGTTTATAAATATCATGTGAATTAACCAAAGAATATTCATCAATAGTGTCAAAATAGGTGTGCTCAAAACCTCTTTGCGTGCTTAAGCAAACTACCCATGCATCATACATGTTATCTATGACACCCTATGAATTTAAAAGAAGAAAATTGTACATAATAGAACACGTTACCTGAAAAACAATCATACATGGTAATTTAAACATCTTGACCCCTTATGATATACTTTTGTTTAATTAAATATCTTTGATAGTTGGTGATGCAAGTAACACCGGGTAAAAATGATACCCAATACTCTATGAATATATTATTATTTAAGATGATACAAATAAAACCTATAAATTAAGAAGACATATATTAACAAGACTAACTAATTTATAATAATTTATGGTTCACACATGTTCATTGAATATTTATTTATTATAAAATCCCCATTTGAAGGAAAATGAAACATTTTCCAAAAAAAAATATTTTTTTCCAAGAAAATGGTTTCGTCGCTTCTTGCACACTTAGGGTAAAAATAATTTTTACACTTTTATATATTTTATTTGATAAAATGAACATAATTTTTTAAATTTTGATTTTTAAATTCTATTTGGCTGAATTTTTTGGATTCTTCTGAAAAGTTTAATTCATCAATGTATAGCAGAAATGCTAATTTGTTTTATTGAAAACAATATTTTTTTAAATTTTTCTAAATATTTATATTATTTATTAAATTATATTTAGAAAAAAATGGTTATATTATATTATAAAATGTAAAATTTTGGTCGGAGAAATGAATTTTAAATTTAATTTATATATTAAAACCTTCTATATTTTTGAGAATTTTCTCATTAGGAACCTGATTTTTTTCATCTATGTGGGCATATTTCTAAATTATATTCATACACTTATTTGAGTTTAATTTGATAAAATGGATTACTTATTATGAATTATAAAAAAATTAATATTGAATAATTTCAATTTTTTTGCCAAAATGAATTCTCAAAACAGGTAAAATAAATTACCATGGTTAAAATAAAAATCGGGTTATAGGGGGCTAAACAAAGAATATAAGGAAAAAATAACTTAAATCTTGTACAAACTCCATTTTACATCCATATTTAGATCAAAAAACTTTTATGGTTCCATAATGGTGAATTTTTTATCCCTATGGAATGTGAATAAAGTGGGTATAATTTATTCATTTCAAAATTTCTATGTGTATTATCTCCCAAAATTATAAAAGATCACTCCATCCCTTCGCATTATCACACCTATCAAGCCATTTGGATTGACAAAAACCAGCCAAAACATCTCACCAACATCCTTATGCACATTCTTTAGATTCTTATCTTCCAAAAATACCAACCCTAGGGTCCTAAAGAGGATATCTGATGGAGGTTTTTCAAAGAGACTGTAATTTTCATAATGATTCTCTTTCATTTCATTTCATCAATTTTCACCAAAAATTATGTCTTAAAACATAAAATATGATAACCTAAATATATAAAAAATAATTTCATAATATTATTTTGATATAATGACATTTATTCATCTCCTCCTCCATGAAATTGGAAATGAAATCATCAATTTTGTGTACAATGGACTACCACCTTGCAAACCGATGTATCACATTTTCTATCAAAACATCTCATGATTGTATATAACGACGTATTTATTATATATATATATATATAATATTTATGTTATTATAAAACTTATTAAAATATAATATCAAATATACCTTCTTACATTCAAATCCTTTTTAAATACAATAATGTCAAACGTGTGCATAGAGGACGACCACCTCACAAAATGATGTCATTCGTTTTTCACTTTTTCATTACATGGAATGTAATAAAGTTAAATTTAATGAATAAATGAGATACTTATGAAATGATATTGATTATATATATTCAACTTATTGTATACTTCCTTAAACTTCTACTCATTAATGGAGTGATATCGTTGATAGTGTCTATGAATGGTTTACCATCTCAATGAAACAATGTGATTCATTTTACACGTAAAAACATAAACAATGATTCTAATAATGTATCTAATGAGTAAATATGATAATAAAAAAATTATTATAATTATTTTTATTATAGATCTATATACTATAAATATGAATTGTAAATTTCAAGATAAAAAATGCATGAGAATACAAGTCAGTTAACCCCCGAAACAATGAATATAGTGATATATTATTAAAAAACATGTGGTAAAATGTTATAAGAGGATCATGTTTGAAATTATTAAAAAGAATATTTTTTCTAATAAATTATTTACATTTTTAAAACCATTATACATGAGATTAAATCATGTTCAATAAAATGGAACCCTGAGGGAAGGGACTTTGTCTCAATTTTTCTGAGGGAAGTGACTTTGTCTCAATTTTTCTTCATTGAGGCATATTGTAATTTTATAATCCAAATTAAATTAATACATTGTATATTCTTCCCATATTAACTTTTTTTTATCAAGAATACTTAAAAATTAAATTAAATCTAAGTTTAAATTTTAATTATTTCACCGAAGGTGATTTGAAATAAAATTTACTCTAAGTTAAAGAATTTCAAATATCAATTTCTTTACCTTGGGTTATATTACTTCTTCATTGTCATTGATATTCTATGATTTTGTGTGTAATAATATTTGACTATATTATGTTTGATTTATATTTATTTTCTGTATATTTAAATTTATTCTCATAATCAATTAATTTGTCAATTTTCACATGAATGTTATGAAATTTGTAAGATTTTATTTCACAATCTCATTTTAATTGGAATTGTTTATTAGTGAATTTACCTTGATGGAAATTAGTTGATCATTGGTAAATAATCCCATTTAATTTTATTTTCCATGGGTTTTTCATGAATATTTAAATTAATGGTACCATTTTTACTCTCATATTACATAAAATTAATTATAAAATTTTTTGAAGAAAAATTGACTTCATTTTACTCTTTTATCACAAATACTTTTTATTTCAAAACCATGTTTTCTAAAAAAAATTAAAAAATCACTAACATCTTCCAAATGATTTATTACTAAAAAAATTTATAATGTTTGATTTTTTAAAAATAAATTTGAAAAGAATATTCGTGTCATTTTCCATGCAATGGTCGTTTAGATTTTATTTTAAAAAATATGAATGTACTCTTTCGTTTAAAGTGTATGACATATATGGAACTTATTTCAATTATGAAAACTCAGTGTTTTAAATAAATCATTATAAGTTTAAAATTTTATTTTCAATGAATTTTATTTCCAAAATATTTTTGGAAAGTTTATTTTTAAAATAATTTACGTAGTAAAAGAGGTTATTTTCCTAGAGAATGTTTGTAATGACATTTTTATCATATTTCTATAATACAATCACCCCAACCCATTAATTTACTTATACTACACTAAGGATATGCTATATTGATACCATCTATATTATTTATATTGATGGTTTATGATAATTTTTAATAAGTAATATATTGAAAATAAATATCTTGATTCATTTATGTAGTCATTAACTCTCCCTTAAAATATTCACTTTCCTGTGATCATTGGAAATTAAATTTCCCCTAAATATCCATATTATTTATTATAGATATGCTTATTTCATAAAAATTATATCATTTCTACATATAGTGTTGTACATTGAACATTATTTTATTATCTAGGGTAATATTGAAAAATCTATATTATTTACACAATATAGCTATTTATCGATATGTCACATTATTCTCTATTTAAATCAATTACTTGATATCTGTGTAATTTTAAGGACATGCACTGGTGGGTGGGTACCGATTATAGATATCCACTCAATGCATAAGTAGCATATAACATCTCAGAATTTCTGTTTATTTTTTTTGTTATTTATATGGAATTATTTCGAGACTCCGAAATTTGAAAGCACATAATTCCAAGGTCTGGATAGCTCAGAATGAAATTTTGAAATTTTTTTAAGGTTCATTTAGTAAATGTGCGAATTGGATTTCCTATCTTTTGAACCATCACTCGGATCGAAAATCTAATGAAACCATTGAATTCAAAACACCAGGATTCTCCTAAAAATGACCTAAATATGACCGACAAGGGTCGAGCAGAAAAGATATTTTTCAGAATTTTCAAAAAAATAGTAAAATAATTTAAATGAATTATTTTATTTTCTTTCTCCCTTTGGAGTGGAGGACGGTGACGATGTGGGGAAGCTACAGGGTGGAGATGATGTGTATCAATGAGGCTCATTAATGGCTCGTTAAACTAACAGTGTAATGACGCTTTAATGAGGCGTAACAGTGGCATTGTTTTAAAAAAAATAGTGTAACGACACGACATTACATCATAATGGGAACGTTGTGACATGATCCTACATATAATTCGACGTTATGGGAAAATATGGATGAAATAAATTAGAAGATTCTATGGAGAACCTCTAAGAGACTTCCACCCTAGAAAAGAACAAAGAACACTAGCAAAACTTCATCTTCTTCATCCTGCCTTTCGAAGATCAGATCTAAGAAGTGACATCAACGTCTTAATCCCTCAATGAAAAATGTGAAGCAACGAACATCAAAGAGGTACTGGTTTTTGATTCGTTGTTCTTCCCCATCTATTTCTCAATGAAGAACGTGGATTAACCTACGAACATGTTAATCTGCGGACCGTTCATTCTAGCGGGAGGGTGACTTATTTGGGGTTTCTTTATCTGGGATTTAATTATCTTTGTTTTTGAAATTAAAATCTCCAAACCTCCCTTGTTTTGTAAACATCTAACGTAGAGGACCTTGGCCGACGTGAAAAAGACCCGAACCCCTCCATTGTGGGTGTTATTCATGGCCAACATTTCAAATCGATGAAAAGGAAGTTTTGAGACTGTCGTGGTGGAGAGGATGATCACTGAAAAATGCAGGCGGAAGCGACACGAAGAACGGACCACCAGTGTGAACTTGTTGGTCCACGAAAGAATTTGTTGGAATGCTGGCACTGATGGTGGCATCAGCGATTGCCAGCGGTGTCCTGTGGTAGTAGCTGCAAGTGGGAGGTGGCACGCCACAATGGCGCGCTGGACCAAAGGCTACAACCGGACCGGGCTGCGGCGCGTTAGGAGAAGTCATCAGCCGAGCCGGTGGCTGGAGGTGGTAGACGTGATCACTTGACCATTTCCGAGGGCTGTAGACACGACACCGAACCATATATAGCATGATGGGCCGCGATCGCTTGACCACGATGGTGGGGGTGCCCCACGATGACCTGCGGGGCAATGGGGGGAACAAATGCCACTCCCAGCCATGCCCAGCAAGGCGGACCGGTCTGCCCCTTGTAGATTAGATGGGGCGCGAACATCAAGCTGGATGGACCCATGCCCAGTAGGGCAGACCACAACATCAGGCCAGACCCCTGCCCTGTTCGGGCCGAGCCGGACTAGGCCGGGTCACCGGGCGACTCAGGAGGTTGGACCCTCGGCGATCCGGGATGGGTTCAGTAAAGACTATTGGGCCTGGCCCACTGGCGAGGCCAGACCAGACTGACCTCGGCCCACACCAGGTCAGGTCGGGTCCGTCATAATGAACCAGGGTATGTGGAACCCCCAAGATAGATTGTTCAGGTCAGACGGTGCCCCATTATAATCATTCCCTTAGTTACTAATATGCCTGTATCTTACAAATTGTGCGTTCGATTGATTAGATGTTTGCGGTGTTGGGTCCCTCTTAAAGAGGCAAATATTTCAGAGGTATTTTTGTTGACTTTTATGGACTCCATGAAGAGACAAATGTCTTGAGGAGTGGTTCTCCCAAGCATGATACGTAAAGACCTCTGCGGTTGGCAGAGACCTTAAGACTACTCGAGGATGGCCCAATGGGAATCAGCTATGTGTGACCCAACAGGACCATGGTGGGGAGAGGATCTATGTGACCCATTAGACCCATGATACTCAATAGTAGGAGTACCTCAGTTCGTCCAAGGTGAGAAGTGTCTCTAGGTGTCCCGGTAGGGCCACGATGGGGAGAATATCTGAGTGACCCAGCATACCCATGGTACACATCAGGGATGAGTACCACAACAGTTCAAGGTTAGTGGGAAGTGGCTCAGTGTGACCCGAAATTCCCACTGTACTTGATATAGGACGAGTTCTCCAGCGGTCAAGGAGTTCGACATTTGTGACTGACTATGCTACTATTACTACCGTAGAATATACATCGTGTGAGCTTCCTTGGGTTTCATGCTTTATATTGAGGAATTTCTATGTGTTATTTCTTTTTGTTTTGGGGTCCCTATTGAGTATTGTGTTACTCACCCCTACATAGGATTCTCCCTCATGTGTTGTGTCTAGTGCAAGTGACAGATGTTTCGACATGGGTGCTCGGGGAGACGGGACGGAGAGATTCTATGACGATGGACTTGGTGGCCTAGGACAAGGCGGGACCCAGTAGGATCGGGTGGATTGGATTTACTAAATCGGCTTCCAATATCTTCAATACTCTCATGATCATGTGGGGTTTACTGCAGATGGCCATGAGAGCACTTTTCATACTTTACAGTTTTCAGTACTTTTTTCTTGGTTTTGTATTCTGGCCCACTTTCGTTCAGTTATACTTGTACTCAATTTATTTCGTGGTATATAGTTCCACTTTTTTGAGTTGGGACTTGGATGGGCATGTGTGTCTGTACAGTTATCCAAGCTGATGCCTCCCACTTGCAGGTTGACGCCTTTGGTGCTAGTCACCATCCCCTAGCCATCGAGAGGCGGGCTTGGGGTAGTCATGACATGGGCCCCGGGGGACGGGTCATGACATAGTCTCACGAGATGAATCAGTTGAATAACATTATTTAAATTGTATTTTCAGTGTATACCCATCCATAATATTAAACCGCCTTGTAAAAAGTCTCGGTAGTAGTGGAATCAAGATGCCTGAAATCATGGAATCTAATAATTAATCATTTCTTTCCTTGATAATTACATTATAATTATTACCCATGATATTTTTTCAATTTATATTATCTCTTGATAAATTTCATTACCATTTTTTATTAAATTGAATGTGTATTCCATTATTTATATTTTTATATTGATTAGTCCATATATATTCCTGATAATAATGTTATTTAAATGGATTGTGTGCTTAGAAATTTACCATTCCATGTTTATTAGTCTTTTTTACTCAAGTTATATTCATCTTTACGTAACCATTAGTTGTCATCTGATCTCACCCCTCTTTTTTCCATTCCTAGGAATCCATGAAGTTAACTAAGAGTGATATTCAAGGATATAATGGATGGAATAATGATATTATCAAAAAATTATGTTGTGATTTTTTTTCAAATTTAAAATGGGAATAATGAATGTGTCTAATATTTAAAGACTACTAACCTAATTGGTATCCAGGGATGTGATCACTTGTATCTAGTGGAAATGTAATAAAGTAACCACTTACTCTATGATACTTGGGTTTGGGTCATTATAGTTAATATTATATGATGTTTTTCACAATCTATGGAATTGTATTTAGGAAAATATAGATTAGAGAAAATAATCATAATAGTGATTATAAGGATAAGTATAGAATAAATTCCAAAAATTTTGGAATTAAAGAGATTTTGTGGTTTTCCTCGTAACACGTCCTAGATTGGATATTACAAGTGGACGTGGTTTGGGAACAGATGTACCTTGGGGTAATAACTCTAAAAGTTCATTTCAGTATTGACTACAACATTACATAGTACATGACACCATGACTTACTGCACAAATAGTTTTAAATTACCTAGAGGTATTATTTTGATAAATCACATTTTCATTAAATACTGTTTTGAATGATTTAGACTATAGGATGAAAATGATTAACCTTAGATAAACCTAATGTTTATTATATTTACAATAAAATGTCCTAATTTATAGATTAATTAATTGATTCTTCATGACTATGTGGTCTTCTATTATAATTATTATTATTTCTCACAATATGATTTTTTAGTTTTACTCGATGGATGGTACCTGAAAGAATCATGTTAACATTAAATATGAAGGAAAATGTGGTGAATATGAGAAACTATATGGGTTGATGACCATAGTGAAAGATATCATGATTATACATAATCATTTATCCTAATTTGTTTTAAATAACAAAAACCATAACCTACTATATGACTCACTAACTAAGATAATGATGGATTTCTCTAAGAGCTCGAGTGGTGGGGACCATGGAGGAAAGAAGGATCAGTTTCCATAATGTGAATAATGTGGAAAAAGAGACTCAGGAATCTATCTCAAAGGAATGGTAAAATGTTTTATGTTTTGAATAGGACATAAAGAAATGAATTTACAAGTAAAATTAATATTACATTGGAAAGAAATAAATTTCATTCTAGGGATCTGTTTATAGTTTTTTGACATAAATGTATGAAACCTGGGTATTATATGAGTCAATGACCTATTGAAAATTTTAACCACTCAACAATGAAAGAACCTATGATAAAATTAAATTATTGAAGTGTTTATGTATTGTGATTCTATAATTTTTTTTTGAATTATATTTACCAATGTTATTTTTGTTATCACACTCACAAAAAACATAAGGATTATGTTAAATTTTAGAATCATGCATGCCTTCATTAACATATGTGTTATTAATACCATCATGGGATTATAACTATATTGTTTTTCATAAGTTAAATGTCTTAAAACCCCCTTTTTAATGTTTTTGGGGTCGGAATATAACAAGATTAGTGAAATTTTTTTGAAAACACATATTGGAATATAAGACATTGGTTTTATATATGAAAGTGTTATTTGAGAAATGATTCCTTCACATTTTTTTGACATAATATTAAAGGTATTGGTATCATTTAAGGTTTATCTTAACATTTACATTTTAATAACTATGGGTCATCAAAAATTTGGAATTTTTTTAGAATTATATAAATAGTTTTGGAAAATGGAAAACCAGTAATACATGTGATAAAACATTGCATCTATTGATGTTTACAAGGCTTTAATCCATAACAGAAATATGATGAGTGTATAACGTCTACCACTATCATATGTGATGGTCTAGTTAATATATAATTTTTTACAAAAATTATTTGACATATAATTATTAATTTTGAACCAGTGGTGTTACTATTTATTTTTAGATATTAATATATTATATTAGATAACTTGTTCTAACCGTATCAGTTTATCAAGATATTTAGAGACATATGGAAGGACCTCTCACTATTTTAAAGGTTTCATTAGATATTAAATGTAAATTTTAGTGCATCAAGAACAGAAAATTCAATTTTTGATATTCATTTCATGGTGTTAGAGATGAAATAGAAATTGATTTAAGTGCAACAAAAGGATGAAAATTTTCTTATGAAATATAAATACATCAAGTAATTAAATTTCTTATATTTATATTCAATTTTGTCAGTGAATTTATCAATGTTAGGAAAAAGGATATTAACAAAATGTTACCATATTACTTCTATATATGAAAAATCAAAGTTATTTTAAATTTTTGTAGATTTATTGGTTTGAAGTCCTTAACATTCCATTAATCATTCAATTTCTTTTAATAAATTCTCATTATCAATCTTTATAATTATTTTCTATCTTCTTATATGTTCATATCATCACCTTCCACCATTGATCTAATTTTTGGAAACTTAGTATATGTTATTCTATATAACCATTATTCTTCAATTTGTCTCTTATTAAAAAGATGTTTTATTATCCATTTTTATGATGTGGGTTTATAGAAAAGATATTTATATAATTCAAACCCTTTATTATCGAGATCAATATTAAATTACAAAGAATCAGTTTATATAATGGGGGTAAAATGTTACAACCTAGGATTTTAAAAGAATAAAATGGGGTTGGATAGTGTATATTACACAAGACATTGATCTTAGATGAGAATTTAACACATTGAAACTTTGGGATATATTTCTTTAATTAATTAAATCTATTCAATAGCTTGTGTGCTCGTAACTCTGAGTTTAAATAAACATAGTACTCTTTTAAAATAATAATATTTAAAATGTGACCATTATAACCAAGAAGTTATGTTTAAGGTTATGAATATGAATAACTAATTTATGAAAAATATATTTTTTATACATGTTCAATTGTTATATATTTATTAAAAATAAAAATAAAAATCATTTGAAATGAAAATAAATGTTTTCTGAAAAACTGAATATTTTTCAGAGGAAACAATTTCATCAATTCCTACGCAAAGATAAGAAAATTATTTTTTACAATTTTAATAAATGTAGTTGATAAAATTAAAATATATTTTATAATAATATTATTAAAATTATCTAAGGTTGATTTTTTTGGATTTTTTTGATAAATTTATTTTCTAATTAATATTGAAAAATACTGATTTTTTTATTGAAAATGCATTCTTGATTAAATTATTTTCAAGTTAAAATAATATTTTAAATTTGTTTTAAAGTAAAATTAGTTTAATTATATAATTATAAATAAAATTATTTTTAGTGGAATCAATTTTATATTTATGTTTGGTATTCAAACCACATATACTTTTGATAATGTTCTATTTGGAAACCCAATTTTTTGTCATGTATGCATGTAACGTTTTGAACTAATTTATGTCACTTATATTAGATTATTTTGGTAAAATTGATTCCATATTTTGAATAATAATTATTAATAGTATATATTAACGATAAGTTAATTTTTACAATAAGGAATAATGACAATAGTAAAAAAATACTACGATTAAGGCAAATATGAGTTTATTAGGGATTAATATAATAAGATAATGGTTACAAATTAACTAAAACTCGTCCATAACCCATTTGATGACTATATTTGGACCATATCACCTCTATTATTATTAAATAGACCATTTTTAATCATTTTTTCAATTTAAATCTTTGGTGTTTGGCCCAATGGGTGTCATTATTTACCGTGGGTCTAATCAGAAATAAGTTCATTTTATCCCAAAAAACTCTAAATATAAAGGCATAGTAAAGTGGACTTACAGATCTAACCCACTCATAGTAGGGAATGGGGACGAAATTTTTTAACCAAAGTTCATACCTCTCCAATTTTTTTTATTAAAATAATTAAATGATACAAATTATATAATTGAATGTTGGAAGAAAGTCGAAAGGGGATCATGGTAAAAATTATAGTATAGGAAAAGGGTACTTCTCAATATAACATGGGATAGACCTATGATGTAGTATATTTTTTGGTGTAAAAAAAAGAAATTGACCTTATTCTAACAATTGGATCAACCAGAGATGGAAAAGAATTCTTGGTCCAGAGTAATTGGAATCCAAGTGTAGTATGCTTGACTTCTAGGTAGGAAGAATTAAATGTTATTTGTCCAACACTGATCTTCTCCTACTAGATCATGGTAATTAAAATTGCACCTTTAATGGTCAGGTAAAATTCTAATGAATGATATTGACCTTTTTTATTAACCTGGTTACAAGCCATAATGTTTCTTTATTTCCGTCATAGATGTAAAATAGGTTCAAACCATCACTACTCTCAACCCCTAACCTAATGATAATTATCTATGCATAAAAAAATGTGTGATAGAAGGGAACCAAATTTTATTCTTGATATAAAAATTAAAAAATTTAACATGAATGACTCCAAAAGTAAAAAAAATGAAAAATTGAGTAAAAACTAACTTCAATATATAAAGAATAAAGAATACAAAAATGGAATACTGAATAAGAAAAGGAATGAATATAAATAAGGATACTAAAAAAAATTAAAGAGAATTAAATTATTAAATTATAAAATGAAAATAAAAAAGAAAAAACAAATCTATGATAGATGATGGGTTAGAATTCTATGACAGCCTCATGATGGTCATTCCTCAATATTAGAGTGTAATGAATATCTCTTGTTTAGACTCCTTATTTATAATCCTATTAGAAATTAATGGGAATATATGGGTCAAAGAAATGATTAAATGTTCTTTAAGGTCATTAAGTATAAATTAACATCAATGATATACCAAATATGAGTGTTTTGATACTGTGTTTTGACACTTACATGACATGTAAATATTACACGACATGTAATCTTCAGTCATAAAATAATTCACAACATAATGCACATAATGAAAATCACTCTATAAAATTTCAGATATGTCATAACCTAAAATATATGTGTCATTACATGACACATCTGATCTTTAATCATGGACACTTATCTTGTTCTCATGTAACGTAAAAAGTTCATGACATATAGATTTGCATGTCATGTATTAAACACATGACATGTATCTTCATCTTCCAACATCAGAACTTCTATCTTGAACATCCTTTTTAGTTTTTTTATCTATAAACTATATTATTCTCTTTTTTATCAATAATCAACTTCAAATTCTTTGTCATTTTCTGATGGTGTTCCACGTCGCTTCGTGTCCCAATGCGGAGTTCCTTTTTGTTCCTCATTTTCCACATATTCCTTGGTATTTCAAAAAATGTCTTTCTAACATAATAATTCAAAATAAATTAATATTTTCCATGAAACTCAACATTAATAAATTATTATTAAATGAATTCACATATAAAATCTTTTCAATATATAGATACAAAATAGAGATATATGTGGATAAACATTAGCCTTTTTTAAAATTCCATGTGTGTCCTCTCTTCCCTTTATAAAAGGGCACTCACTTCATTTTATCTATCAAACCATTAAGGCCCTCTTGCCTAAAAAAATATCCAAAAATATCTCCCAAAAATTTTTATCCACATTCAAGATCTTTTTTTCTTCCAGAAAGACCAACCTTGGGGTCATTATGTGGAGATCCAAATGAGATTTCTCAAAGACGATGTAACTGTATTAATGATTCCCTTCCAGTTTCATTCTTATTTTAAACCTACTATTATTTCATAACACTTAAAATATTATAACACCAATATATACGTTATAATTATATTTTATCACTTTCATAAAATAATATGTATTCTTCTCCTCCTCCATCAAATGGAAAATGAAATCATCAATCATGTGTATGGAAGACTACAGCCTCATGAACCAATGTAACTCATTTTCCATAAAACATCTGAAAATTGTATATAAAGATGGATTAAATGTTTACACATAATACTTATGATACTATCATACTTATATAATTATAATATTACATATAACTTCTTACATTTAATGTTTTTAAAATATGATAGCATTGCTCATGCGTATGACGTAGTATAGACTCACGAATTAATGTGATTCATTTTTTCATACACACTTTACATGAAAATAATAAGGATAAATTTAATGAATATGTGTTATATATATGACATGATATAAATTATTTAAAATTAATATAACATCCTCTTAATTAATGTTTTACTTGACAGGAGAATGATATCATCGTTTGTGCTTACAAACACCATATCGTCTCACAAAGAGACGTGATTCATTTTCCATGTATGGACATTCAGAATAAATAAAAGAATGTATATACTGATTATATATGATATTCATTGCATTATTATAACTATGTAGATGATATATATATATCTTGTTCACAATAACATGAACTTTCCTTACAAAACACACATGAGAAGGTAAGGCAATTAACACATGAAATAATGAATATAATGAAATATTATTATCAAACATGTGGTAAAATGTTATAGTAGGATAATATATGATATTATGAATATGAATATGGATTTTTCATAAATTAATAACATTATAAAAATAATTATATTAAAGTATAAATAATTTTCATCCAAAATGAAGCATGAAGTAAGAGTCTTCGTCTCAATTTCCCTTCATTGAGGCATATAGTAACGTTATGAACAAAATTTCATTTATATGGTATATATAAATAACCATTTAAATTTTATATAATTAATTCATATTACATAATAGTTTTTTAAGTTTCAATTTAAATTATTTCATCCTATGGGATTTGGCCTAAAATTTACTAAGTGGTAAATATTTTTATAACTCAATTTCATTTCATAAAGTTATATTACTTCTTCATTGTCTTTTATATTATAAGATTTTGTGTGATGAATTTTTATGATATTAATTTTTTATTTAATTATTTTATATGGATTTACATTTGATACAAATAATCGATTCATTATTTAATTCTCACATCAATAATATGATCATTATAAGTGATTATTTAACAATATCATTTTTATTGGGATTGTTTATGCTTAAATTGAAATTGAAGAAATATTTATGATCATTGGAAAATTAATACCCTTCAATTTATTATTATATTTTATTCATTATTACTTCAAGTAGTAGTACCATTTTGTCACTCTTGGTACAAAAATGTACTGATAAAATATGTTTGATAAAATTTTACTTTATTTTTCTCTTTGGTCAAAATCTCTATTCTTCCAAAATAATGTTTTCTAAAATTGTATTCAAAAAATTATATATCACTCTCCACGTTATTTATTAAATAAATTTCTACCCATTTTTTACCTTTTACAAAATAAAATGAAGGCAATATTCAGGTATTTATATAAACAGGACCCACTTGGATTTCACCAAATATGTTAAGGTAATATTTGTTTTAACGTGTACTGAATGTATGGAATTACCCACCATCATTAACACTCAATGTTTTAAAGATTCATTTAAAATATTAAAATAAAAATTTCAAAGACAATTATATACAAAATTATTTGTGACATTTATATTTAAAATTATTTTCATAATAAAAATGTTATATTCCTTAATAATGTATATATTGACATTTTTATGATATTTTAATTCGTTAATGACAATAGTATTTTATTTTACTAATAATCTACTTGGGATATGTTGTATTGATACCATCCACATTCTTTTTATGGATTTGTTTTTGTAATTTTGACCAAGTAATGTAATGACATTCACATTCTTGATTCATTTTTGTTTTCATTTACATTCTCTTGAAATGTTCCCTTTTCTAGGATCATTAGACATTGAATTTCTCCAAAATATTCATATTAATAACCATGGAAATTATTATTTCATAAACAATACATATGTTCTACATATGGTGTTCTATATTGAATGTTATTATCTTATTTTAGAAATATTGATAAATCCATATTCTTTACACAATCTAGATATTTGATGTTAATGCACATTATTCATGAACGAAATTGATTGATTAATATATGTGAAATGATTTGGAAAATAATTGTTGGGTGGGGCTTGGTTTTATATAGACCCTATGAAATTGGTAGTCCCATGAGGCTAATTAGTTTGCTAGATTTATTAAATGATTTTTTTGCTAAATATAAAACCAATATAATAAACTACCTTGTCAATGGTCTTGACATTAGACGTACTAGGACCCCTGAGATCATGATGTACCATAATAAAGCATTTACTTAATGAATACTTCTTTTATTATTATTATCCATATATTTTCGCATTCATATTATTTATGGATGCATTTCATTCTTAGTTTACTAACTAAAGTAAATGATTGCTCAATAATTTATAACACCAAATTGATTTAGCCTATTATAGTCATGATTGTGATGTAATTTAAATGTAATGTGCATTCAGATATTTATCTTTCTATGTAAATTATGATTAATGAATCAAGATATCCACTATTGTACTTAACAATTACTGATCATTGGAGCTCACCCTTTTTTTTACAGGAATCTATGATGTGTAATAAGAATGATATTCATGGATATTTTAGATGTAATAACAATATTGATAAAAAGAAATTATGTAGTAATTTTTGTTTTAAAATGTAATATTGGAATCATGTATGTATTTAGTTTACCAATACTACAAAACTATTAATCCCTTTAAGATGTGATCACTTGTATCTAATATAAATGTATTTTTGTAATCACCAACTATTGGATACTTGGCTCTAGGATATTAAATTTTCTCATGATATGAAAAAATTATCCAATTCCAAAGAGGGCTATATAATCCATAGCTCACTGATTACATTCATATCTTGTATAAGCATTTTTTACTACATATAAAATACACCAAATTAAAATCTTTCACCACATGTAATCTCATGATTAATAAGTGTAGGTTGAATAAATCAAAGTCAAAAATCATAATTTTTTAGTAAAACTAGTTGAATACCCATTAGTGGAAATGTTTATAGGTATTTACAAAATAAATTTTTCATACAGAAATTCATGGAATAATTTTGGTAGTACAATAGGTGTTCATAGTGGTTCATCAAAGGGATTTATAAGAGTGAATGGTGGAATATCATTAATTTGGTATCATAAGGGATGTAATGGTGTGTATAAAAAAATATTTCAACATTTAACATTAGAAATTAAATGGTGTAATATAATGAATGTAAATGAATACAGAGGATGTAAAAGAGAATACACTACTAGAGTGGTCACATTTAAAAGATTGGGAACAACTTATAAAGAAATTGGGAACACATCTCAAAGGATTTAGGGAGGAAAAAGGGATAATAATATCATACTAAATTGGTTTTAAATGAAGATGACTTAGAGTTTTGAAGGGTATTTATTCCAAAAGAGAGTGTATTCTTTATTAATTTCTGAATAATGGTTTTAGAATGTATGTAATAAAATATTCAAAATGAAAATATTTCCCTTGTTTTACTCCAATGGTAAATTTCCAAGAGGTGCATATTAAAATATTTTATAAAAATATGAATTATAACCATTAAAATAAAACCATTAATGATTTATATGTGATTTATGTTCAGATATAAATGTTTTTAACAGTTAAAAATATAATATAGGATTTCGATGAATTGTTATTTCATCAACTGGCTTGGGATTTTAGCCAAAACTAAAATCTGAATGAGACAACAACATGGGAGGAAGGACATTTATTATCCCCACTAGAAGGAAACATATTCCTATGTATTGATTAAAAATATTGGGAATGATTTATCCATGAGTATTGATCGAAATCCACATCAAACATCAACATTATTTTTATATATGGCATCAAAACCATTATATTTTTTTTGAGTAATAAAAAAAGTCACATGTATGTATCACATTTAGGTTTATGTTTATAAGTAAAAATGAAAAATAATAAAGGGGATCCATTAAAAGAAATAGAATCCTAGATGTGTAATGATGGATAACACTAACCTTGTAAGCACCACCAAAACATTCCATAAAATATTCCATTAACACGAAGAATTGCTACTAAAAAATGTTTCCTTAACTTTACCTAGTAAAAAAATGATTTCTACATACAACCATTGAGTATATAATGGGTTTGAGTTCACATTCCCAGTAGTATCCCAAAAGGTATTCCTTTCATATCATTTATAAGGAAAATAAAAGTAACATTTTAAAATAAATAACACCTTTTCATTTTAAAACATTCTTTAGAATTAAAATAAAAGTAAAAGATATAAAGATAACAAAATGCAGTTAAAATGGCATAAAAACCTAATAAAACCCTAATAATATCTATTATTGGGGTCCAAGATACAAGGATAACTTAAATCAGGCAACACCATGAATAATAATCAATGGAAATCCTTAATAATCTATGTTATTGGGATCCAAGGATCCTCATGCCCTTAGTTATCGATAATAGATTCAACTCTACTCATGTATGACCCACCAGAGAGGATAATGTCAATGTTATAGTGGTTCCCATCATATCAACAGATTTCTTAGTTAGTGTTGTGGCATAATATTACTTGGAAGACTAGTATGTGGCCATACTTGCATGCCAATCATACTAGACCTCAGTCCACCTACCTAGGTATATATGGTTCTTATATTATTTATTCCATTTTAAAACTATACCAATACATGTTTATTATAAAATATCTCCATTCATGAAAAATAACATCATTTCTATCAATATTCAAAGAAGAAAAATCATTTCAGAATACTTAAACAACTCAAAATCATATAAATTACCCATTTTCGTAGAAACCATGTTTTAGAAAGCACATTTAGAAATAAAGGATAGAATATTTAAAACCATCAAAGAATCAAAAAATATATATCCACCTAACATTCCCTATAAAACTACCACCAATTGGTTGAAAATCATATTCCATGAAGTTTGGAGTCACTATAAAACCATGAAAACACAATCAACATAAAACCCCATAAAATTAATTTATATATAATCCACTCGATGTTCCCATAACCACTAGATAGATATAAACTCATGAAGTTAGGGAGAAGGGACTTAGAGTAGAGCCAATGGGGAGGTGGGGAATACAGGAGACACGCTTTGGGTAGGAGAAAACATGAATAAGGAAATAAGGGATGAACATAGTGATAATTGAGGAGGGTGTAATTAGAAAAATCATTAACTGGGTAAGGTCACATATATTTTCTACATAGTTTTCCAAATAATTCACCAACTATGTGGGTTCATGTTCCCCAATAGATGTAGGTATCATGGATTTGGAAAAATAGTTTCAAAAATTGTACACCTAACCATGATGGAACTCAAGTGACACTATCCAAGTTGTGTGGCTTTTATTGGAAAGCACCTAGTTTCTCCTTACCTTGAAAAAAATGTGTTCCTCCATTGGTATAATAAAAAATTCAATTTTTCCAATGTAAAACAATAGAAAAATAAATGAAATAAAAGAGGGACCAAATATAAAAAATCACACCTGAAATTGTTACAGTGAGTGTGGCAGTTCTACCCACCATGTCACTTTCATCCATGAGGAATTCATACCATATTCTTATCAGATAATAATTATGGTTGCTACTGTTATACCAATTAATTTTACTCTAATGCATCATGTTTAATTTTTTTTTGCTACTACCGGGAAAAAAAAAGTTAAATATATTTCCATTTAATCACTTTCACCTAGGATTCAACAATCTAAACTAGCTTCTCAATCACTAGCAGATTGGGTACGAAAGCATGTTTTCTCTGAAACAAAAAAATGAAAAGAGCCTTTATTAAAAAATTTCAAATTTTAAAAGTGTAAAACATAGTTAATTGATGATAACAGGTAAAGAAAAACCCAACAGTGCACCACCTTATTGCTCTTATTGGTAATATAAAAAGGTTTGACATACTTTACCATTTGTTTCCCTATGTTCAAATACAATGATGAACAAAGTGAGATTTCACTCAACTCCAAAGTTGGGAATTTTTTATTTCAAAAAGTGAGGGGTCAAGGTCCAAACAAATTAAGGAGTTCTAAAATAGTGAAATCCTAGGGCATTAGACCATATAAGATTAACACACTTAGGGAGAAGGTAACCAATGTTGGAAAAAATGATATGTGGGGAACCAAACAAGGCCTGGGAAGACATGAAATATACAACCCTGATACCTTCTATACAGGTATGTGTGATCTTGATATCTCTATAAAAAGAATCCCTCCAATTATGAATAGTATATGTGATGGCTTAGGTGATGGAGGTCACACCTTTGATTGAGTTGAGTAGAATCAATGAATCAGTTTCCACTTTGGTGAGAGAAATTCCATGAGATTAACAGAGTGATAATCTATTAATATTAGTAACATCTTCATCCAGCAGTGAGTCACTTATTCTGAGGAAAAAACTAAAAGTAAGATAAACTGACCTGTTCACATCCTGCACTGTCCCTCCACATCTCATGAATCCATATTTGCACAATCCATTGATGCTCAGAATAAGACCTCACACATGAGGATACCACTTCACCCAACTACCTTGTGAATGTCACCCTGGTTCTGGATTATCCCTGCTTCTACCAACTGATATCCATCAAAGAGAAGGAGGAAGCATCAACTGCATAATTAAAGAAACAATATTCATCGCCAAACCCCTAGCCCGTACTTTAACTACAAGTAGAGATCTATTGGAACCCTCAATTCTGGCCTTATTCTGAGCAGACCAGATAATCCATCACCTAGCCACAAAGAGAGTCACCCAGTCTATACACTCCTAAGAACAAGCATCGAAGCTAGGAAACCAAGAATCCGTGATGAAATCGCTGGAGATTCCTTGAATGGACCTTCCTGTGATGCGACCATGATCCTGCCATATGGTGAATGCCTAATCACTGAGGAAGAAAAAATGATCACCTATCTCAGTATGTGGGATGCGATATCATACCCATTTAGAAGTGAGGGAAACAACTTTACACCACACCTCCTCATCTGTGGGTAAATCATGGTAGTGGAGATGCCAAATGAGGAAATTAAATTTAGCAGGTATGTATTTTCACCATAAGACAGCACCCCAAGAATCTGATATATTTCTTTTATACATAGAGGTGATAAGGTTTCGAAGATAAAATAGCAGATGACGAGCCAGTAAAAAACAACTGGTCTAGTTAAGATGAAGAATAAATACCATGAAGTACCTCCTAATATTGAGGGTTGAGAACAACATGAGTAAAGGTAGGGAAACTAGTAGCCTCAGAAAATGTGATGTTTGGCACTGAGCAGTTGGGAAATATGAGAATAGTCCCCACCAAGTTATTATTTCAGAAGATGAGTGATTCTTCGCCCTCAATCCATTTCGAGTGGTGATGAAGGTCAAGAATGTGTTGATGAGTAACCACCCACTGTTTTGTGCATCTATGATCAGAGACTTCAAAAAATAGCTTATATTTATGCCTCGTGAAGATGGTATAGAAATAATTACCTTCCATTGTATCCCAGTCTTACTTTTCTTGGAGAAAATCCAGGGTATCCATGACTTTCTTGAGATTGATACCAACTTCCTCAGCATCCCTGGCCATTCTATCCCATGAAACCTAGTGAAATCTCCCCTCTACCTCGACATCCAAAAATAAAACTAACCATGATTCTCTCAATGGTACGTATAACCATCTAGGGGAAAACAATGACAGTAAGAACATGCATATTAATCGAGGTTAAAACGTTGCGGACATGGGTGAGGCGACCACCGAATGAGAGAAAGTGATTTTTCGAGTTGAGAATATGACCACAATTCTTGTCAAAACTAACATCAATGTGGTGGATACAAATTCTACCCAAGGAAATAAGGGCCCCCAAATAATCTATTGGAAGCATAACTTTGAGAGAGATATACTACTCTTTTCACAGTTAATGAGTTTTCCTCTCCAAGTGTAATAAGTGTCAAAGATCTGATTAAGAACCTGAATTTTTCTGCTAGCTCCATTGGTAAAAATGAGAAGGTTTTTAGAAAAAAAGGTTGTTAATCCCATTGAGGTTCAATTTTCACCTGAAAGGTCAAACAATACCATATCTGCTACATTTATTAAGGTTCCTACTAAAGGCATCTTGAATCACAATGAAAACATTGGGGGAGAGGGGATCTCCATACCTAAGGCCACAAGATGATTTTAAAAATCCATAATTTTTACCATAAAAGGTGATAGAAAAATAAGAAGAGCTAATAAACCTAAAGAAAATATCAACCGCCTTCTCTGAGAAACCCATGCACCACATGACTATGATGATGTAGCTCCATTCAACTATATCATATACTTTATCCATGTCAAGCTAATTGGATATGTTCGATCAAGGGACTTTTTTATGAATATCACTAATCATTTCATGGGCCAAGGTAATGGCCGTTTGAGTGGATCTACCATGGACGAAACCTTGTTTCTCATCTAAAATCTAATGGTGAAGAAAACCTACATGCCTTCAATTGATCACATGCATGAGGACGTTGTATGAAAATTTGAACATGGGGATAGTCCTGAATTTTTTCAAAGAAGACGGGTCTATGACCTTGCGAATGAGGATCAGTGAGGTAGCACATTCCACTCTGGGCAAGCGCCCTCCCAAGAAAAAATCCTGAATCAGATCCACTAGTTCAGCCTTTTTGAGATTCCAAAATGTGATATAGAATGATTCGGGAAAGCCATCCGGACTGGGGGCACTACCATGATTAAGATAATACACAACCCTCAAACCTCATGTTCATTAGGAATACTTTCAATGAAATATTTAGTGTTGGAGGAAACCACATGAGGAATGGAAGTGTTCCTATCACCTTCCATAAGCCATATCACACAAGATCTCACATGTGTAATTCTCTCTTGCTCCAGGACAGAATCAGTGAGCCAATTTTTCAGACCATCCATCATAATAAAAAAATCGTCATTCCATCACTCTTCAAGGACCACATTAGCTAGTTCAATCTAATAATTGAGGCAATCTAGATCAATAAACATAGAGGGTCTATAGATAAACCGAAAAATGAGGTCTTCCTTCAACCGCCAGAGCTTATGATGAAACCCCACCCAAGATCCAACATGCAGGCTTTTCTCCCTGGAGGAACAAACCGCAGAAGAAAAATTAGGGTCAACCTCCCATTAGCTAGAGTAAATGAATAGATTATTCTGAGAGAAAATATTGTGTATGATGACTAAGAGAGGGTAGTGATTAAAGATCATAGACCCAAATTATGACACCTTTTCACTTGATAAGGTATAATTATTCTAGAGATTAACAATGAAGTCAAGCCAGCTCAACACCCAGTGTTTTCCTTTTTTGTTATTACACCATGTGAACTTATCACCTTAATATCCCAAATTGAGTATGCCATTTTGGGATGCAAAGCACAAAAAATCCTGTCCATCATTCAAAGGGTATACCCCTCTAACTTTTTTTCTATCGGGTCTTGAATGGAATGAAAATCCCCTCCCACTAACCTGGGCCCTACCCCCCCGGGTTGAAGTTGCTCAGCTCCCTCCAAAGATCACCCCTACCCTTCAGATCACATTTAGAATATAAAATAGAAAGGAAACAAGAAAAGATGTCAAACTGGATATTAGACGAAACATGCTAACTCGAGGTGTTAAACATTTCCACAAAGAGACTGTCAATCCAAAAAACCCAAATATGGTTATTCTCTGGTTACACATGCATGAAGTTATTAAGTCTAAGCCTAAACACAAAATAATAGATTTTAGAGGATTTATTCTTATGTTCTATAATATCCACCAATGATACTTTAGAACTAAGAATCTTCGAGATGATGAAATTAGTATTCACCCACACCCCTATCCCTCGGGAATTCCAAATTAGAATAGAGATCAATGAAGGGAGGGGTGTCTGGCTTTATCCCTTGATGCCGACGAGCACTTAAACTATAAGGAAGTAGAGGAGAGATCAAACATGTTCTGTGCACGCATAAAAACACCACTGATAGGATTGAAAAGATCCCTGAGATCCATTTAGGTTTCCATAGTAGATAGAAAAACAAAACCATTAGATCAAGGAATGGAGACCATAGACAAGGGGAAAAAACTTATTGGTGGGAGGCATGAAGAAGAAATGGGAGCTTTCCCCTTATGACAGGCATGAAGCTGAGATGTATGAGTGGAAGCCACTGGAACCAAAGTCCATATTGGCCGATCAGGAGCTAACACCCAAATCTCACTCCTTCACCAGGATGTATGGGGTATCCCAATGATAAAATATGTGGCTACCTCACCCCACTTCCATGTAGGAATGGGAAGGGGATGAAGCTTTTCTGATGGATTATAGTATACATAAATGGTCAGATGAAAAGTTTTAACATCGGGATATGATGTTATCAATTTCAGAACTCGTATTAGTCCACATGAATTGGCAGCACACATCATAACCCATATTGGAAAAACCATAATAGACAACCCACTAAGACTGATGATAGTCCTACATCACCATCTTCCTTAGAGACAATGACACATCGGTGATTTCATTAAATAATTGAACTCCACTAGGAGGTAATGAAAATTCATTAGGCACTTCCCCACTAGTTATAAATACTTTATAATTCATGGAAATAACATCTTTTGGTTTCTCATCATAAATATGGTTCTGAAGAGAAGGTTTCTTATTCACTGTTTCCATAAAACATAACACCTAAATCATATTTGTTTACCAAGTGAATTTGAGAAAAAATAATCATCAGATCATTGGTTGAAAATGTTGGATTGGTGTAGCCTGATCTGGTTGGTCCGAATGCTTGTGTCCCACAAATGTCACGGGTCAAGCTCAGTGGTGAGCTCGTTAGGGGTTGTAGGGGCACTACGCATCCCTGCTCTGGGGGTCTAACGGCCAAAGGGCCCAGCCTAAATTTTCGGAATTATAAAAACTATGACTACTATAGCAGATCTGACCGACAGACACTAATATACACTATAGCTATGTGTACATTGGAGTCAAATTTTCTATTATACTTTTGAATTCCATCTGGCAGCCACTATATAACTTTTGACAAAGGTGGACCACCTATTACTATAGTGATGCAGACTCCCTATTCAGAATAGTGGATTGTCTACTTCATATTTAGACCATTTCGGGCTAGGGTATCTTACATGAAAAAACTTTGTAATTGTGCTCCCTATTATAGTGAATATTCTACCTCTCCTTGAACATAAAGATTATTCTTGAACCATGTAAATAGTTTTTTCCTTTGTTCTTTTTTCCATTTTACTCTTCAGTTTTATATTTGTTTTTTTGCTGAAACTATCAGCATTTCTACAACTTGAAACATATTTATTTTTCCATTAGCTTAAACATTTCCCTCATTCAGCGTATAGAAAATATTAACACCCAAACCCTATGGATAGTAAATCTGTCATCATTACATTGGGTTCAAATCTTCTGTGAGAATATATATCTAGGGATCTTGTAGTCTGAGTAGACAATTATCATGTCATGAAAAATATAATGATGCCAAAATTTAAGGTCATGTATCACTACCACAATCTAAATATTGTGGGTTGGGTAATTATTCTCTTGTGGTTAGATTTTTTGATTGCCATATTTCGTGACATGGCCACCATGCATGAGTACTCAATCCAAACTAATGCTTGAAGCACTGAAATATACCATATAACATTTTATATCCATGGGAAAGATCAAGATCTAGGTAATGTACATACGATGAATAATCACGTCAAAATATGAATGACATTAGGGAATCCATGATAAATTAACTCCTTTTCAGGTGACGACTTTTATATGGTATTCAAGTATAAATAAGTCCATAATAAACAAATATAAATATCTTAACAGGTCTGGATGACATCTATTACCAACGAGATTACATGGATCCTCCCCTAAATTCACAACCTCATCCTTCTCCGAGTCAATGAAAACCAATTTAGCAGAGATTACATGCCCCATAAACATAACTTATTATATCCAAATACTATACATAGATAGTTTATCAAATTTATGGTGGTCTTGAAGAATCACTATAATAATAATCAAATATACACCAAGCTTCTATTTTTATTCAAAGTGAAATATAATATCATCTACAAACACCATGAAAAATGAATCAAGGTATCTATGGAACACCTAGTTCAACAAATCCATGAAAACTATGGATGAATTCATATATAGGAAAATAATATCTATGCACATGAAGTGGTTATGCATGCATTAAAATACAATCTAGGGGACATCTTTTTATATCACCTTAACCTTATGATACCCAAAATAGATTTCAAACATTAAAACCCATAATTCCACTTCAATCTAGTCAAATATATCATTGATATGGATAATGGGGTATTTATTATTAATCAAAACCCAATTCAACTTTAATAATTCAGTACAAGTCCCCATAAATACAATAAATTTATAATATAAAATTAATAGAGTTGCTTAAGGAGAGATACGTGGGTGAATGAAACTTTTGGATTTTAAATCATCCAGATGTATTGTAAATTAATTAAATTCTATAGGGGGAATACAATATAAAGTAAGAGATGTTGTTTATGTCCCCTTCATAAAATCTAGAGTGGAATTTGTATCCCGTTCAGGAGGTAAACCAAAGAAATACTATAAGAATAGATTAAGAAACTCAATTACCACAGACATAATCCTACTCTTGAATATGTTCACATAGGTTTATGATAATATGGAAGACACATCACATGAAAAAATACATATATTTGAAGAAGGGTATATAAATCATCATGAAAACTGATCCTATTTCCCAAAAAAACCTGACTTCTTACTTTAGTGACTGTTAAAGTCACCTTATAGTGATTGAAATTGATGTGGGACTTGAAGAATGTCATCCAGACCTTCTCTAGGATCCAATAAATGTTGTAACATCCCTCCCCATATCATTGGCTTCAGAGGTTGGGGGAATGATAGTTGGCCTTAAGAAACATTCCCAAAATTCCAAAGGTTGGCAATAAATGCCAAGGGATTCGAGAATAAATTGTGGAACAATTTTTCATTGAGACTAAACCTACCAACTAAAAAATCAACTATCCACAAGCTACATGATACATGTCAACAAAACAACCAAACTCAGTCATTACCAAAAGACAACAAAAATATTCCACAATACAACCCAAAAACCAATACAACCAATCATAATATCAGATTACTATGCAGAAGACTAAAAAAGAGACCCCAAATAAACCAAGACACACTCCACAGCTCCAAACCAAGCTCCAAGCTCCAAGAACCACCATAAATCCTAAGCATCCCCATGAACCACTAGCAATGAGATAATTTAACTTTACTTGTGTCCTGGAGTACACCATCTGCAAAAGCACTAATGTGACAAAGAAGAGGGTGAGTAAAAATACTCAGTAGGTTTCCCCAAATTACTTCCCTACACATGCCACTAGGAAAGACCTATTAGCACATTTATATAAAGCAGTTTATATAAAAGATTAAATAATGAAATAACTTACAAAAATCCAAACACTCATTTACCAAGGCATTTCCACCCAAATGATCAAACACATAGGACATCCAATTAACCATGCTAGAAGCCATGCCACCTTTTTTTACATTATCATAAAAAATATCATCTTTCCAATAAACACATTACAAGGAAATCAAAATGTTGGAGCTTCCGTCCAACCAATCTACTCATTCCCAACTAGTGGTACATACCGCCCACTAATCATTTGGTGTTGTCCCTTCTGTCCACTATCAATATCCTTATTATAGTGGTACTTCCTACCCAATTCCACACAATCTACGCAATCCATAACACTTAATCAATCTACAAGCACAAAACACCATGTTCGCACAAAATCACATCATCATTCCCATCACATGCCGATTCAATTCAATAAATATCTCATTTATTGAAATCACCATATAATTATTTTCCTTTCCAAACAATATTTTAGTGAAACAAAATATTTATTGATAACCATTTTCATCCACCATTTTCACAAATCAATCCCAGAAACCCATTTTAAAATCCACAACAAGAGCATTTTACCACAAAGCCCCCCCTTTTCCCCAAAAATCCCCAACACATCGCCAAGGGATTTCCAACAAATTTTGCACATAAAGAACAAAATTAATTTTAAGAAAAAACAAATTAATTTGAACCAAGATTCATGTTCTATCATAGTGGATTTGAGAGAGAATCCATCTACCTTTAGGGTTCCAGTGAATTCCACCCACAAGCAACCGCACCCCGATCTGGGAAAACGCACCACTAAAATCGCTCTAGATCCCCTTACCTAACATCCAAAAGCCCTGAAATCAACACCCAAGGCAACCAAAAACCTATATCTATACACAATGGGTATAGATCTCGAAAATTGAGAGAGAGGGATATGTAGATCTAGAGGAAACCAAAAATAACCATGAGAGGAGACTTACCCATGATGAACCACCTTCAATCTACCAAGAAACCCATTCGATTTGCTTCCAAAATGTGTGGGAGAGAACCTAAAACCTTTGAGAACCCAAAAACATGAGTGAGGCTCTGGTGAGAGAAGATTTGGATTGAAATAGTTCAAGCCTAAGGGATCCCGGATTTAAAAACCCTCTTTTTATGTGCCCGCATGGTTAGCCCGCACAATTTGGGAGACTCTGTGCTAACCATGCACATGCCACTTTCTCAAGATAAGGGGTCCTAAATGTTTCCTCACATAGTTTGGAAAACTATTCCCAGACCGTGGGAAGCCTACTATCTCCCCTTACATTGTTTCCGGGAGAACCCGCATGGTTTCCCATAATCGTGCTCCAACCGTGCGCCCTTAGAAAATCCTCCAATATTTTCCAAAACCCTAACAAACTCTTCCACTCTCTTCCCAACTCATCCAAAGAAAATTAAACACATATAATGGAAGAAAAAAGGCTACATACCTAAACCCAGGGGTTCTACATTCTCCCCACCAATGTAATTTTCATTCTCGGAAAGTAGAGAACCATTTCTTTGCTGAAAGAGCTCAGGACATTGCTCGAACATCCATTTCTCCTCCTCTAAAGTCTCATCTTGAATTTGAAAATGCTACCACAAAAAACAAACTAAACCGATCATTTTACCATGAAAGACATTTTCTTGCCTATCCACAATCTGCACTAGCACTTGCACCAGGGAAGCATTCGGTTCTATCTCAACATGATCCAAACAAATCACATGGTCACGATCTAGGTGATACCTTTTCAACTAAGACACATGAACCACATTGTGAACAACACTAAACCGTAGTGGCAATGCCAAACAATAATCCTCCTCTCCAATTATCTCAAGTATATCAAAAGGCGCAATATAGCTCAGAGATAACATACCTTTCCTCCCAAACCAACTATACCCCAACCTAAGTGATATTCTAAAAAACACAAGATCAACCACCTCGAAGGACAATGATCATCGACAAAGGGCTGCATATGATTTCGAGCGACATTGATCTGTCTCTATCCACTTATTGATCAAATTGATTTTCTCTATAGTATCTTGGACAAGGCTCATTCTGATCATCGAAGTGTCACTTAATTCCACCCAACATAGTGTAGAACAACACGGTCACCCATATAATGCCTCAAATGAAGCCATATGTATCAAATCCTGATAACTGTTATTATAGGATAACTCCACACATGGTAAGTGATCCTCCCATGAACCACCAAAATCCATTACAAAATCCTTTAACATATTCTGCAAGGTTTGTATCGTCCTTTCAGATTGACCAACCATCTTTGGATGATACGCCATTCTCATAGTCAACTGTCTCACAAGGGCTTGCAGTAAGGATTTCCAGAAACAAGATGTGAACCTCATATCTCTATCTGCTAAAATCAAAACTCGAACATCATGCCTCTTTACCACCTCTCGTATATATATTTTGAATATATCCTCCACCGCATGAGATTCACAAATCGCGATGAAATGGGACAAATTTGTGAGCCGATCTACAATCACCCTTATGACATCGTGATTCCGGACAGTTCATGGGAAATACATCACAAAATCAATTGTTATTTTTCCCCATTTCCATACTGGGATAGGTAAAGACTACAACATGCATGTTGGCCACTGATGCTCTTCAAGTCAAAGATGTCGAGAAAAAACCAACCACACCCCTCTTCATACCTGTGCTCCAAAACTATAGTTTCAACACCTTATACATTTTATGAATTTCATGATGAATAGACCACTTAGAAAGATGATAAACCCTGAGAAATTCCTCCTAAAAATCCCCTGGTACCACCATCCGATTCTAAAAACACAAGACTGAATGGGGTACCACCATCCGATTTTGAATACACAAGACTGAATTTCCATTCAGTTCCCAGCCCTCAATGGTCTCCCCATCATTGAGTTTCGAACTCATTTCTATACACACAGAATCATCTATTTGTGCCTCTTTATCCAAACCTACCATGTAAGGAATTAACAAAACTAGGAATAAGACTGATCTGTCACCCCAATCCTCACATTCCAAATGCATGTCAACTATGACCAAAATCAACTTCCACAGAGGAGATACCTGTTTCACCACTTGAGCATATGATATTCTACTTAATGCATATGTCACCAAATTTAACTTACCTTATGTGTAGACTAAGTCAAAATCAAACATCTTGATATATCTCATCCATCTCTTTTGCCTCAAGTTCAAATCTCTTTGTGAGAAGATATTCTTTAAGCTCTATAATCAGTAAACAGTGTAAATTTCCCACCGAATAGATAATGACGCCACATTTTTAAAGCATGCACCACCACTACCAACTCCAAATCATGTTTTGGGTAGTTCTTCTCATGAAACCTCAACTTACATGAGCCATATGCAACCACATGATCCCCCGACATGAGAACACACCACAACCTTGATCTTGATTCGTCAGAATACACCGTGTACCCTTTCCCTGGTTTTGGAAAAACCATGATTGGAACTGATGTAAGGAAACCCTTTAGCTCTTCTAAAAAATTCTGACACTACTCATCCCATTGAAATGGAAAATTCTTACTAGTAAAAGCTGTCATTAGTGAAGCCAATAATGAAAAATCACAAACAAAGCTTCAATAATACCCAACTAGACCAAAGAAGAATCGTATCTCGAAAAAAATCTTTTGCAGTTTCCATGAGATAACCGCCTCTATCTTTTTTGGATCAACTGAAATGCCCCTCTCAGAAATAACATATCCAAGGAAACTAACGTTCGGTTTCCAAAAGACACACTTTGGAAATTTGTCATACAACCGATGACCCCTCAAGGTCCCCAACATTATCACCTAGTGTTTCTCAAGATCTACCCTTTTCCTCAAATACATTAGTATATCATCCAAAAAAATCACAACAAAAGAATCCAGATATCTCTGAAATATATTATTCATCAGTGCCCTAATAATTGCTGGAGCATTCATTAGACCAAAATGCATAAACAAATACTAGTAATGACCATATCTACTTCTGCTGGATGTTTTCTAAATACCCTCCTTCCACACCTACAATTTCATATGTCTTGACCTCAAGTCAATCTTGGAGAACCACTAAGCTCCCCTCAACTGGTCAAACAAACCATCAATGCATGGAAGTGGATATCAGTTATTTATCATTAGTTGATTAATTCAACAATAATCGATATAGAGCATCAAGGTTCTATCCTCTAAAAAAACAAGCGTTTCCCACGAATACATGGTAGGATGGGTGAACCCTTTATTTTCTAGATCTTCCAAAAACAACTTTATTTCCCACAATTCTACTGGTTCCATTCAGTAAGATGGAAGTGAGATAAAACTGGTCCCCTGAAGAAGATCAATAATAAACTCTACTTCTCACATGAGTGGTAACCCTGATAATTCTCCAATAAATACATCTATTAAGTGACATAAAACTGATGGAAGAACTATCTGATCAACACCTTCCCCCAATTCTAACGATAATTCCTCTAACTAATATGAGATCGTGCCAACAGTTGGTGCCAAAAAATCTGTTGCACCCAGCTTTTCACTCTTCTCCCGTCTAAAGATATTTCTAACATCATCCTCCATCACAAAATTAACTTTTCACGCACATAAATCGATGTGGTCCTTAAATAATGCCTACCAATAAATTACTAGGATTATATCACAAGCATCCATCACAAGTACTGATAAATCTCACATCAATTCGATGCCATCCACAAATAAATAATAGCCTCGACATAGGATGGATCGACACACTCTTTGACCTAGAGGAGTTTGTAGTTTCAAAATAGAAGGCATCATTTCCACGTGTAAACCCAACAAATCAACGATGCGAGAAGAAAAAAAGAATGTGAAGAACAAATATCAAATTAAGCTTGCATCAACATTTAATTTAAAAGAACCATTCCTCGCACCATGGATGGTCCAGATTGATCATCCATCACTGCCTTCTTAGCTCCAAAAACTGCTTACTTGCCACAATCTGATCCTTATTACCCTACTGAGGCGTTGTGATATTTTGAGAATCCCCATGACCCACTTTATTCTACTGTTGAGGGGTATGCTATTTCCCTCGTCCTATCGAGGAATAAAAACCCTTCGACCCCTGAGGAGTGTCATGGACACCCGACCCCAAAGAATTTTGAAAACAACTCTACAGATGCCCCATCTTCTTACTATTATGACATGATCGACGTTGTCTAGTACAATCCCGCATGATGTGGATCATATAACCACACATAAAACATCTTGGATTACTCTGAGGCTTCATAGAAAGATTCACTGATCCTGCCGCCAGATTATGAGCCATACTCTCACCTTGGAACTAATTTTCCATCTTCAGCTTGATCCCAGCTTTCAAGTTCCCACTATTTCCCATGGGTACCAACATAATTTCCCCCACCTATAGCCCCCAAAATATCCCACTCATCCACTGTAGATTGCTTCACCATTTTTTTATAATCATCTATACACAACACCACTATCTTGGATCAAATTTCCTTGTTCAACCCAACTTCAAATTTTTTTGCCTTCAACATTGTACTACCCCCACCTTGGTTGCGAACCACACTAAGTACATAAACATAGCTGCATATTCCAACACCACCATATTAACTTTATTAAAACTAAAGAAATCTGTTGTACGCTGAATTAAAAATGTATAAGGGTAGAATTTTTTATTAAACAATTACTCAAACCCCTCCCATGTCACACTTTGGTTGGTCGCAACTTGGACCTCTAGCTCTCACCACTGAGGGAAAGATCTTCCAACATGTACATAGCTAACTTCAATTTCAGCTCTGTCAATTTTCCCAAAAATTCAAATATCCTATTTATTCTGCTCGTCCATGCTTTAGCCCTTTCTAACTCTGAATCACCCCAAAACATGGGTGGATTATGCCTTTGAAACTGAACTGCATGATCCACATGTTTTGGTTCATCCACCATATTCCCACTTTCCACATCTTGGAATGCTTTAACTATACTCTGCACTAGTTTCTAGTTCACTTGAGGCTCATGTGCAACCACAATTTTAGCAACTTCATCCTGTTGGTCTCTACTCGCCTACCTAGTGCCATTTCTATCAACACATAAACCACAATAAGTCTCTCTCACTTAACAAGAAAGGGTGTAAAAATTTTCAAATTCAATTACATAAAAACTATCACAACCAGGCTTTCCACAAGTTTACATTTCCCATATTTCACTATTTTGAAAAATCCAACATGTTTTGAAAATCAAACCATTTTCAAAATACCACCATTTTCCATCTTTCAAATCCTTCTATTTTGAAACCCAATTCAGTTTTTTCAATATCACACATTCATATCACGCCATAAATCATTATACCCTAATGAAATATGTGTCATAGTGGGAAGTCATTTCTACCATGCATGTCATGTCATCTCAATGGCTATAACCACAATAATGATTTTTTCAACACTTATAAGTGTCTCTAAAACACTTAGGTACTGAACTCTCTTGTAACATGAAGTTTAGCAGAAAAGGGTTAACTACATCCTTTTCTGCTATACATTCCATGTTCTGAAAATCCTAAGTCTTGCTACCATCCCGAATCAAGGAATAGGCGAAGAATTAATGTCAACACCAAGACCAATGATCAACACCAAGGGTCGAACAACTACTTTGACTTGAAAGCCAAGGACTGAACAAACTAATACCACTTGTAACATCCTACCCCATCTCATTGATTTGATAGGGTGGAGGAATGCTACGTGGCCTTAAGAAACGTTCCCAAGACACAAAATGGCGAATTTAAATTACAAAGACATCGAGAATAAGTAGGGGGATTATTTTCCCTTCAAAAAAATCCAAACAACCAAACAATCTACTATCCAAAAACTACATGATACAAGTCAACAAAACAACCAAACTCATGCATTACCAAAAGACAGCCATACTACTCCACAATACAACCTGAAAACCAATACAACCAAACACAATATCAGAATACTATGAGGAATACTATACAAGAGACCCCAAATTAACCAAGACACACTCCGCATCTCCACACCAAGATCCATGGCTGAAACCCCAATACAAATGCCAAATATCACCATGAACCACTAGCAATGAGATGCTTTACCTTTACCTGTGTCTCAGAGTACAACATCTACAAAACCACTAAAGTTCCCAAGAAGGGGTTGAGTAAAAATACTCAGTAGGTTTTCCCCAAATTAATTCCCTACACACGCCACTAGGAAAGAACCATTATAAAATTTAATAAATAAGTTTATATAATAAATTAAATAGTGTAACAACTTACAACAAACCAAACACTCCTTTAACAATAAATTTCCACCCAAATGCTCAAACACATAGGAAATACAAACAACCATGTCACAAGAAATTTTAACTTCTCACAATAGAACAACAAACCCCATATTGAAAAGAAACACATAACAAGGAAACAAAAATGTTGGATCTTTCTTTAAACTCGTTCACTCATTCCCAACTAGTGGTACTTCCCACCAACTTATCCTTTGGTGCTGGACCGTTCATCCACTATCCAAACCCTTAATAAATTGGTAATTCCTATCCACTTCCACAAAATCCACAAAATCCATAATACTTAATCAACTAATAAGAACAAAACACTAAGGACACACAAAAGCACATCATCATTCCTATCACATGACAATTCACTTCAAAAAAATAACTCATTTATTAAAATCACTATTTAGTCATTTTCCATGCCCAAAAAATATTTCAATAAAAAAAATAATTATTGAAAACCATTTTTATCCACCATTTTCACAAGTTAATCTCAACAACCCATTTTAAAATCCACAATAATAGCATTTCACCAGTAACCCCCCCCCCCCTTTCGAAAAATCCCCAACACATCACCACGAGATTTCCAACCAATTTTGTACATCTAGAACACAATTAACTTTAAGCAAAACAAATTAATTTTAACCAGGATTCATGTTTTTGGAATGTGGAGTAGAGAGAGAATCTCCCTACCTTTAGGGTTACAATGTATTCGAACCCCATGAAACTGCACCCCAATCTGGGAAAACACACCACTAAAACCAATCTGGATCCCCTTCCCTAACATCCACAAGCCTTGAAATCAACACCCAAGCAAATCCCTATATCTACACATGAAGGGTGTAGATCTAGAAATCTAAGTGATATGGAGATATAGATCTATAAGAAACCACAAAGAACCATGAGGGGATACTTACCCGAGAAGCACCACCTTCAATCCACCACGAAAACCCTTCGATTAACTTCCAAAATGTTTGGGAGAGAACCTCCAACCTTTGGGAACCTAAAATCCCAAGTGAGACTTGAGTGAGAGAAGATTCGGAGTGAAATAGGTCAAGGCCGAGTAAGCCTATATTTAAAAACCCTCTTTTTAAGTGGCCTCATGGTTATCCCACACGGTTTGGAAGAATGTTCACTAACCGGGCACACACCACTATCTTGAGAAAAAGGGTACGCATGATTGCCTCTCATGGTTTAGAAAATCATGCGTAGGTTTTGTGAAAACAACTATCCTCCCCTACATTATTTCCTAGATAACCCCCACGGTTCCCCTGAATTATGCTCCAACCGTGAGCCCTTAGAAAAGCCTCCAAACTTTTCCAAAACACTTCAAAACTCTTCCACCCTCTTCCCAACTCATCAAAAGAACTTTAAACACATTAAAAGGAATAAACAAAGGATGCATATCTAAAACTGGGGGTGCTACAAATGTGACCCATCTATAGGGTCACAAAATAGATTTATATTCAATCTTTGGTAGGGAGACAAAAAAATACGTGCATCAAAACCCCGATCTTTCCACCTTCAAAGAGGCGTAACAAACTCCATGGTATATGAAATATTCCCGGTTTAGAGATTCAACATTTATACAAGGTGATTGGATATGAATGGGTGAGAAGAACCTATACCAAACAAAGAAACTACTAAGGATGATGCAACAAGATAAGTACCTAGAAATGTTACAAATCCTACATAAAATTCATCTACTACATGATAAATTGCACGAAAATTCATCACCTCCAACTAGGAATGAGGTTGAATACTAACCTATATCTTTTCATTAAGATAACTATTCCAATATAAAGATATGGTCTTACTACCAAATCCAAAAGAATGAGAACCCATATACCATGAAGCATTATTTTGAGTTGTTATTGACCTACGATTTGGGGATACTAAACCACATTGAGAATGAAGGAAAATCCTAAATAACGATTATAGGTGACCCATGCATCCAAAAATATGATATACCTAAGTTTGGATGAAACACATGGGATAAATAATCCCAAACATCCCCCACATAAGATAGACAACATCTCCAACACTTGTAGTTGCTAACGGTTGGGGTTGGGGGTGGTTATCAATAGATCATGACACACTTCTTATAATACTCCCCATTCATTTTTTTCTTATCATATGAGCTAATCCCACTCTGCCTTAGTGCTAGAGGAATCCTTTTCATGATTGAAATATTATCATGTTCGATATCTATCATCAAATCTCAGTAAACCACCTCAGAAAAGGGATTCAACATAAAATACAATACCTTATATCAAAATAATAGATGAAAACCTTTATTTAACCATTTTTATTTAACATTTTCATTAGAAACTAAATCAGGAGAAAATTGGACCATCTATATGATATAGATTCAAAACACCTTCTTTGAACTCTCTCATTGGTGTAGGGACATGAACCCACAATATTTTGAGAGGGAAAAATTATTAGGTCATAATTGCATGGAGAATATGATCTTGATTACTTTATATAACATTTACTAATGATTAACTACCTAGAAAACTAACTCCAACCACCCATGACTTGGTCCTTCCAAAATAAATTCTATACTGTTTACCTTAATAGCATTAGGATCCCCTAGTGATAAGAATACCCTCTCAAATTAACTGCTAAGTCCTCCAATTTCTAGGGATCTGTGTATCCCCAAAACGAATTGGGTTGTCCGTATGAAACTCATGAGGCCAATAATTTTCCAATCATATATTGTATTGCTTGATCTATAATGGACTAGATCCTATACCATAATCAAGGGCTTGGACATCCAAACCATTCCTTATACTAATATCTAAATAAATATTGACAAATATCTCTCTCTGGAATCCTCTTGTGGTAGCATAAGAGGATTCCATGGAATAATGATACTACACATGTAAATAAAAACTCAATAAATAATCAAAAATAAATAACAAAAAACTTAGATATTCAACAAAAACATGATATAATACTCTCATAATTCATAACTAAACCATAAAAACTCAAACAAAAACTCAAACCACTCAACCATATCTCAATTACCATTCCTACTCTATAGCCTATGCACTACACCATAAAAGGGAATTCAACCAAATTCTTGATATCCCCTTGTATCATAAGGCCCATCACAAGGTGTGTTTTCAATAAACCCTAATCAAAACTATATCCTCAATCTCTGTCAATCTTTGAAATTCCTATATCCCATATATCCAGTCTTCTTTAAATAACAAGATCTAAGAAAAGGGGAAAATAGTCTTTGAGATAATTTTTTCATGAATAGGCACCAGATTCCATCCAAAACTGAAACCTGACCTAGAAACTGTCATGACCCAAAGGGAGTTCCTAATCCACACATTCCAGAAACTATCATCTATTCATTAAAATATCTTTTTGTAATGGTTTTTCAATATTATTAATAATAAACATCAATAAAATATTTACATTAGTCATCAAAACCATCTTCATTTACAATCTATACAAAAATGGCACATTCAAGTATCAAGATTAATTTTAAAAGCTTCTTTATCATTGAATGAAATGTAAAAGTTGGATGAATAACTGATATATGGTTATGACATAGAATAAGATCCAATGGAAGTCCCTATTATGCTGCATTATTAGGGTCCTAGGATCCTCAAACCTGTAGTGATCGATCATATAAATAATTATCCTTATACACAACCTTATAGAGAGTATGAAGGGAAATTTATAGTGGTACCTATAATGTCATAAAATTGTTTAGTTAGTGTTTTGGAATAATCTATATAGGGAGTCATAGATGAGGCATTGCTTGCTCACCCATAATACTATTCCTCAATCCACCCACCAAGGTACCCATGGTTCCCAATTTCATTATCCCAATTTCAAACATAATAATCCTTTTTCATCGTACACCAACCAAAAACCAAACAAACAAACCATTATGAAACATTTTCATAGGGGATAAAAGATTTCAAAATCCTTCCCATTCCATCACTTATGAAATCACCTATTTTCACAAATAATACAATTTAGAAAACCCATTTACAAATTGTAGAAATTACATTTAAAATTTTAAATAATATGACATCATAGAACCACCTGCCTTTACCTTTGAAACCACCACCAACCAGTTGGAAACCACAATCCAAGAAGTTTTGAGATCATGGGGAAGAAATAAAACAACACCAACATCAAATCACAAGACAATTAATCTTTATTAAACAATATTTAGGTCACCATAGTCACCATAGTGAAGGAAAATTGATAAATAAGGGATAATAGACTAAGAGGATAAGAGAGGAGAAACTTACATCAAATTTACTCGAAGAGCTGAGATTAAATCATCAAATAAATGGTGCCAAGATGGAGGTGGAGAATAGGGGAGGAATTTATTGGGATGGAGATAATAGGAATGTGGAAATGAGGGATGTAATGAATTAAAATTGGTCATGGTTATTATTTAAACAACACATTTTATTTTAAAATTGGGTTGGTCGTATGGTTTGGATTTATTATTTTCCAAACCATGCACAAAACATACAAGTACCTCCACCCAATATATATTGTCCACATGGTTTGGGCAGCTTAGTTTCACATAAAAGTTTCCTAGTATTATGTCCACTCTAATACCACTTTTCAAGTTGTATGTTTTACTATGGATAATGCAAAGTTTCTCCAAACCATGATCACCCCCTCACTCCCAATAATTTCCATTATCCGAAAAAAAACACTGAAAATATGTACAAAGTAAAATGGGGACAAAAATTCGACAAAATATACCTAAAAATTTTATAGATTCACTTTTGGGATATTATAATGTTATTATATATAAAACATATTTATATCATTTTTAATTTTTATCCCAAATTATTCATAACCATAAAATTATGAAAATTTTACTAATAAATAATTTCATTATGTGGATTTCAAAAATTATATTTATTTTAATAGAATATGTCTTCTTAAGATATGAATTCCCACTTTGATATAAAATCTGTTTTTAGTGAAAAATAATATTTTTATGACATAAAAAAATCTCACCCTTTTAAAAATTATATATGAGGATTTATTAAATCATATTATCATTTATATTAAAATAAATATTATTTAATAAATCAATTTAATGATAATAAATGCCATTTCAGAACTATTTGGTTTAATATAATGAGTATTTAAATTTATTATGTATATATATATATCCCAAAAATTTAATTTCTCTTTCAAGAAATCGAAATATAACATTTCTTAACCTCATAATGTAATAATTTATATATATATATATAGTAATAATGAAAAGGGAAACACAGAAAAATATTAATAGTAAAATATGAAAATATCTATTACTATTGTTTAAATTCATAACCTCTTATTACACAAGCGTAAAACCTAATGGTAAGGAGTGATATAACAGTACATTAATGAGGTGGTTTGCTTAACATGGTTTGTATGTTGATATATATAATATTGAACATATCTCATAAAGGGGTTCACTAATGTTTCAGTTATGAAATATTATCTTGGTATTGGTTATGGGAAAATACCAGTGATGTCTTCTATCTAATAATATTTTATGAATGGGAATATTATGGTATAATAACACTAGTCGAGGCCGACTATTACTGTTCCTTTTTAGATATATTTTCTGATATCCCTTAATATATACTATTCTTAATGGTTAGTATAAAACATATATATTAGCAATGAATATGAATCTTAAATGAATATTGAGCTTGGAAGAAAAATTACGGCTATATTTAATAATGATCAATAAAAACAAATGAAATAAATTTCATGTAATTTATATAACTATATAACATAATATGATATATATTTATTCATAAGTTAATTTCATTTTCAAATGTTTTGGTTATTACATGCCCACTCATCGTGCTCCATGTGTAGAATTGGTTAATACTCATCCATCCTTTTTCAAGGTGGTTACCCTGAGGAGCATCCAATTTATAGAAACATCCACATTACAGTTCCAATATAGGGATTTAATTTCTAGAATAACCAAAAAAAAGAATTCAGGATGATATTTTATAAAAAGATTTATCACTATGGTTTTCATTATATTCTTCATATCCCAATTTCAAAAAATAATTAAACATATCATAAAATGTAACATAAAGTTAACTTAATACAAATTGAGGAATATTAATCCTCCACTCCCATATATAGAGATGAAATCATTTTAATTAAGTACTTTCACTGATAAAATCCAAAGTAAATATATCATTACTTTAAATCATTTCCAAAAAAGTTTACATCTCAAAAAGAGTCCCAATCCCAAAAATGGATGGTAGAGTGTCATTGGAGATCGACTACAAAAAAATCTTATTTTTATGTTACATGATAAAATTTCTCAATAATTGAACTATACTAGATTCCATTAAATACATTTCATTGGTTATACTCACATTTATTACATAGGTAATGATAACATAATAAAGGAGGATATAAAATGATTAGTTGGGAATGAACTCGCCAAGAGGTCATGAATGAGCTATATCATAATCATATAATAAAACATTTCCATGAGAGATATATCTTATTAAAATTAACTTGAAGGATTAAGTGTTTTTTATAAGTCATGATAGTGAAACATATAATATTAGTTGGGTAGACATATACCCTTACCTAAGACTATGATACAACAAACATAATCCTTGGAGTATAATCATAGTGATATAATATAGAAAACCATCACAAAAATACATGAATATAAATCTTGACATGGTTGATCATTCATCACAGCTTGTTTCCCATAGTGGATTAGGAATCACGTCTTATTTCCCTCAATAGAGTAGGCATCACAACATGTTTTCCTGTTTAGATCAAGAATCAAAATATATTTTTTATTATATCATGGTATTAAAGTTATAAAAAGTTCATTATAGGTATTTAACAAACCCAACCCATCTTAGGGGTTTATAATACCCAAACTATCTTAGGGATTTATAAGACCAAAACTGTATAAGGTCTTTATTAGACATATACAATCATAAAGATTTATCAGAACGAAGGTATAAAAATGATAATCCAAACACATCTATTCAATAAATAAATTTAAATCATTACATATCACGATATGTAAAGTATATTTATTGATATGAAAATTTTGATCGCCAAAAAACGTTTTCATAAAGGAATTTACAAATTGATTTATAAAACATAACTCTATGGGAGTCATATATTTTAGAGTCAAAGACGAAAATGGAAGTGAAATGAATTTTGGATAAAGAATCATGATAACAAGAATAAATATCCCATTTTTAAATTCTCATAAACTTTTTTTAAATGTTTTCTTTATAATGAAATATTTTTTTTCTTGATAAAACATATTTAAAAAATAGCCTTAAAATAAAAAAGAGTTTTTAGAAGAATATTTTTAAAAAATAATTATTCCTTAAAAAAATATTCCTTGAGAAGCCATAAAAACAGTAGATACATATTTCATAAAAATGAAATAAAAATATTTTTTTAAACTATTAATTTATTTTTTTAAAATAATTTTCTTACATTAAAAATTTATTGAATTATTTCTTTTTTGAAAAAATCATTATGAAATTAAAATATTTTAGTGTAACCATTTTAATAAAGGGATGGTGGCCACATTAGAAATAAATATCTTAATGAAAAAATAATTTCTTTACATGGATGAAAAAAATGAAATTTTAGAATTATTTTTAACATTACTATTAAATGATGCAATAATGTGTAATTTACAAAAAAAATTCAAAATAGTGACTCAAAATAAAGTTGAATACCATTACTCTAATGAGAATTAATTTCTTTAATAGAACCATAAAAAACACGTAATGACTATTGTAAGAATGTGTGGAGTTAAATGAACATAAAATAATCATGAAAGGTAAAAAAAATTGTTATAAAATACCTTTCTATAAATCCCACATCATAAAAACGGATAATAAATATTCTAACTAAACAGAGGAGAAATGAAATATGATGTTTACATGAGAAAAAAAATAATTAGGTTTCAAAATATAAAGGATAACATGTAATGGAAGGAAAAATATTAACACAAGAGAAAATTTGTAATTAATGAAAATGGTAACTATACTTAACAAAGTCTTATATCTATTGGGATGAAATTCATCAAGGAGATTGATTAAATTGTAAATATAATTTTAATTAGATAAAAACGGAAGGTCAAATATTAAATAATTGGGTGAAAAACAAATCATATATGTAATAAGTTCAATATTAAACAACATAAATCAATAAAAAGGGATTTGAGACAATAAAAACACTTCCATCTTTATTATCATTCAAATTAAAATCTAATGAAAGGAATATATAAGGATGTATTTTTAAATTCATTATATCTCATATGAAAATTACAATAAAATAAATCCATTAAAAATATATAAACTACTAAATGGAACAAGCGGGGAATACACATCTTATCTCAGTGAAGGAAAATTTATATGGAACAACCCATATCTTTATTCCCGGTTAATTTAAATGTAATATAACCTCTTATATATAAAAAAATGTATCATATTAATAAAATATTTCCATACATTATTCATATGAATAACCAATTATAAATTTTATTTATAATAATTTTTTCCAAATATATTATTTATTATTATTTTATTTTCATCTTTGGATATTAATATCATATATTGATTGATTATTACTATATTAATAATGTAATTAATAATTGTTCATTATTAATTAAAATTAAATAATTAAAATATCATTATATTTTATATAATACAGTTTTTTATAAATTTTTATTATTTTCTAATTTCATTTCATAATTATTTCTGTTACAATTCTTGATGATAAAGTTGTTGTTGAGCTTCTTTCAGTACTTTATAATGAACAAAAAATATGTAAAATAATAATAATATAAGTATTAATAAAACCCTTAGAACACTATAACCAAAAACATATTTTATAATTTATGTATAATAAGACCAGTATATATGTTTCGATAGTAATTTATAATATTCATGTACAACATGTGTTCATATATGTGGTTAAACCGACCGAATCAATATGAAGTTACAATCTACGAGTGACCATCATAAAGAAAATGATTCATATTAAAAAATATCATTAATATAGATTTATAATGATATTATTTTCAGGTTTATAAGGTGATAAATTACATTTTTTAGAGTTTGATAAATAACAAAATAATAGAATAAATATTACAATAAGTCACTTTCACGGAGGAGGTAGTCTATACGTATTCATGTAAAACACTTTCTTTTTACCTAGATTTAGAAGAAGATATATAGGGGTTTAAAATTATATAATCATAATAATTTCATATATATCATATTAATCCACTAAAAATAAATTTAAAATAATCCTTTTATGTAATTGATGAAAAATCAAGGATGTCATTTATGGACGTAATAGTCTGCACGCATGCATAAAAACATCTTCATCATTAAAATATTCCAATAGGAATGTAGAAATTAGATCTTTATTAGAATAATAAAATATAATAATACTAATAATACAAATTTAATAATAATTTTATTGATAAAATAGGTTAGGGGAGGTATTATAAGAAATCAATGTAAAAGGAAAGAGAAAATAGTAATTGATAATGTTACCTCACTCCTTAGAAGAGTTCACTTGGAAAATGGTTTAAGGATTTAAGAGGTGGTATTCTGAGAATATAAAAACTAAATTAATTTTTATTGAGCCATGGGGAGTTATTTGGCTGGTTTTTGGTTCAATAAAATTGGGTTGTGGTGTAAAGAGTAGCGGTGTGGTGATGGCTCCATTACTTAGGGAGAGGAGTGAATTTTGTAAAATATAAAAGCTAATGTCACTATTAAAAGATCATATGGACCCAATAGTGTAATATAAGTTAGTTTGGTAATGTTATGTTATATAAATCCTCATCTAAAAATATTAATATTTTTTTATATATTGAATGTAATTTATATTTATATTTTTCATTTATGTTATTTCTAGTTTATACCGTGCTAAAACACTTCGAAACAATTAATTCAATTTTATTGACTCAAAAAAGATGGAATTTATTGCACAACTTTTCTAATGATTTTAAATTTGAAATAAATTTTTTCCAAATGAGATTTAAATTATTCATAAAAATATATATTTTCTATTAGCACATGAAACGTATAGAAACCCTATTTTAGAAAAATAATTTTTTTACAATAAAAATAACGGAAATTATTATCATGAGAATATCTAATAAAAATGTTTCATGATATTGAAACACAATAATAAAATGAAAATTTAAAAAACCCAACGATACGGAAATAATAACAAATTGAGGAAATTTGATATTTCAGACTCATTATATTGTGAACAAACAAAATGTTCATGCATCATGTTTTGAACAATGAAACTTTTAATGGTAAATATCATTATCTAATTTCATATCAAATATTTACCGCTTATCTAAAATACACAAAACCATATTAGGAACTTGTTGGACCCCAGTCATCTTAACGATTTTTCATACCAGAACTATCATAGGTCTTTATGGGACCCAAAACAACTACATGCTTTATATGGAAAAAATAATTTCATAGACTAATTAGAAAAAACCATAAAATAATTAAAACTATAAATAATAATTCCCCAATATCATAAAACATTCATCACTTATTCAGAGCCTAATTCTCCCCTATGAATGAAATGGTTTGTATAGAAACTTATTGAAAACATAATCATTATAAGCCATATGTAGAAAGGATGTGGAGGGAATAAAAAGAACATATTACATGTGTAATAAGAAAATATTAAAGGATGATGAAATAGATTAAGAATTCCATTTTAAATTATATTATGAGTTAATTTAAAAAAATTAAAGAACAAGTATCCCTTTTTAAAAATGCTTCAAAACTACTAAAAAAAGTTTTCTCTAAAATGAAATAGATTAATCATGATAAAAAATTCAAGACATTATCATTTAAGACTAATGATTTTATTAATAAAAGTTTTTATAAAATTAATATTATTTTCAAAACACAATTTTGTAAGATATAATAACCAAGTAGAGTTAAAACATAAAAAATGGGGTTTTAAAATGAATTTTTTAAACTGAATAATTAATTATTTATGTCAAAATTTTCAATTAGAAAATATTACCATATTTCATTTTCTTTTAATAATGATTATGCATTAAAATAATTTGAAAAAAAAAATTAAAACATTGAAATGTATATTTTTAAAATATAATTCATATAAAAGATTAATAATAATTTTTTTAAATTTTTTTTACTATAGTCATAGAATTTAAAGTTACATGTCACAGTCAAACATAATTTTCCAAGAAAGTGTATTTATTTACTTTGAGAAAATTTATTTTTAAAAATATTAAAATATAAATAATCTTTTAAAGTGGAATAAAGTATTACTTTTAGAAATGAGAAGTGGAAGTTAAAAATGCTGGTCTAGAGTTAAGATGGAACAATATCCAAGAGGAAGGGGAATTGGCCTTTAAAAAAATATTTTAATGAAATTTTATATTAGAGTTCATAAAAATTTGTGTAGTATAAAAAAATGAAATGAACATAATATATTTTATAGTGGTTCAGGTATAAATTAACCTATTATACTCTTCTACCCTCTCAAAATCTATGAGATATGGAACCCAATATGGACAATATACATGAATCATTCATTGAATTTTTCCCATAGAGAGTCACAAACTGATTAAAAAATACTTATTCCCCTTGAGGATTAGACCCAATAATTCCTTTTTTAACCCCTAGATGAACAACCCAAATAGTTTTCCTTTTCCCCATGTATGATAAAATCAAATGCCATAATTTTTATGGGATTCACAACCTAAAATATTATAATTTAAGGGATAATTTAACAAGTGATACTTACACACCCAGAATAAGAATATAAAATAGTTAAAAAATTAAACTAAATTAATAGTTTTGATATTTGAGTGTTGATGCAACATTGAAATTTCTAGCATCAAAGTATCAAATGATTTTTAGTTCAGATGGGAGTAGTAGTTGATCACAATAAAAATGTAGAACTTTTATAGTTAATGAATATCTTAAACCTCTCTCTGTGATGATTATTTCAACTTAATATACAATAGAGTTTCCTTGTTCACAAAAACATTAAAACTTTACGACCTTTGCATCATTTTTTCTCAATGAAAGAATCACACATGCATCCTCAATGAACTACTTTAGTTTTTTCCATGATTATTTCTTAGAGGATGTTCTATTTCCATGCCATATAAATATTAAAAAACAAAATTTATGAAATTCTATCTCAAAATTCCATAAAATTAAAATAATAAACAATGGAACCTATTAAAACATTTTATATATCATTTGATAATAATAATTAATATCCAAGAAATAATTTCAAATAATATTCAAGAGTGACTATTCATATTTCCTTCAGTGTAAATTTAAATGTCTCATGTTCAATATTATAGTGTGAATATCTAAGCATGACTACACCCATGAGAATCTATTTTAATTTAGTATAAATAAAATTAAAACATTTTATAATTGATTATAAATAATTAATAAGTAATTATCAAATAATTAAAACACTAATTTTAACCATAAAAAACATGAAGCAAATTGAAATGAAATTAATTACATAAAATATAGAAACATTATTAGTTTTAGAATATACTATAAAAAATCTCAAAACCATTGGGGACAATCTATGCAGGGTATTTAAAAAGGGGATTTTGAAAGATTAATCCTGTAGGTGAACCATGTAGGTGAATCAAGTAGGAGAATCATTTAGGAAAATCACATAGGTATTTTAGGAAAGTGAATCGATGTAGATTATTTACCTAAGACTATTCCTTGAACCAATGTTCACTATTTAAAAAATATTTATTTATGAAATATTGTTCACATAACCGAATAACTTTGTATCCACTTCTCATGCAACAAAAATACTCACATATCTAAAAATTGATGTATCTAAATTTTGAAAACTGTCGAAAACTTCATTTATACAATTTAAGACTTAAAAAAAACTTCTAAATAAAAGAATAATCATTATATCCATTTGAAATGTATCATTAAAATTTTATTATATTTTTATATATTCAACAATAACATTAATTAGTATAATATATTTGAATTTATCAATATAATAAAGTAGAAAATTAGTTTTGGGAAACTACCCAAATGATACATAAAATTGTCCATTGATTTCAAAATTAATTTTGGTAATGATAAAGATAGTTTTATAATTTTATCCCTTCCACTTAAATTTATAAAAAAAATTATATTTTCAATGCAACAAGAATCACTTAATTTATAGTTTTGTATGCCATGTTATGGTCAAAATATAGATAGAACCTAATTTTGAGAAATGATGTATGTGGTGAACAGTGAAATGGCTATGTGGGAGAGTTGAATATGTTAATCAACTACATTAAAAAAATTGAATATGTGAATCAGATACATGGGAAAAGTAAAAAACACCTAAAAATGTAATTTCAGGGTCATAGATGGATTATTTTTTCAAAGGAACACTATATGAAACTTATAGAACATGTTATGACCAAGGAAAACATGAATTTTAAGGATATTTTAAGTAAAGATATATTATGATCTAATCAATATTGATAATACATTATTCAAAACATAATAAAAAGTGTAAAAACTCTCAAATGTAATTAAACAAGTATATCATTGTAATTATCACAACATAAAGCGGTTTAAGGATTCAATAAAAAATATCCCATTTTTTGATAATTACAAAATAAAGTATTATGTTAAAAACATTTCACCATTTTTAATTTTTATAAAATATAAAGATTCAATAAATGAATTATTCACTCTTTAGAATGGTGATATTTATTCAAATATTTATTTAAAATATTTTATATCATAAAAATGAAGGGAAAAATTATGGAAAACATTTTTGAACATGTATATATCAAAACATGTGTCATGGTGTGACTTTAAAATGAGAATAATTTTAAATGTTTTTTATGAAAAATATTGAGAAACACATCTGAAACTATTATTTTATCCCAAAAAAAGATAAAAACATCATCTAGCATTATATATTGTGTATAATATGTCTTAAAACGTTAATATAATTCACAATTGTGTATGTAAAATTAGAAATAATCATATGAAAAATTAATTCTATATTTCATAGATCTAAAACATTCATCACATAAACACAAAAAACTCCACCTAAAATGATTTAATATTAATGTATATTTAAATCTCCATCATACCAAGTTAAAAAATTATTTTGACAAACGTATTAAAGTCCAATTACAAGGCATCGACCTTAAATATTACATAATATTGAGTTAGGTCAATAATTTACATTAAGATATTTTCACGTTTAGAGTTTTTTAGAGTTAGACCATAAGTATTACATAACAACTCAAATATTACAAAGTGGACATTTCTAATCACTGCCAATTTTTTTACAAAATAAAACTCATTTAATTAAAAAATGATTTCTTTTTCTTGATAAAAATATTCCTAACATTCATCTTTATTTCTTCCTTCCTCTTACCCATCCTCTTATTCTATGGAAAACATTTCAAAAACATGGGATGAGTACAAAAATCTCAGTAATGGATATAAAATAAGGAATGAAACCATTAGTCATTGAAAATTTCAAACACATGAAAATATTTTCATAAAATCATAATTTTCACCCATAAAACATAATCCCTTTAACATACCTCATGAAATCATAAAATTTATAAAAAATATTATAAATCATAGATCTTAAAGGTTACTTGTGCCATCCATATCATATATACATTGTAGATTTCATAGCTACATAAGGAGTAACATTCATTGTTAAATTTGGAATACTCATCACAATATATCCCCTACATCTCTTAGAAGAACCCTTATCATTTAAATTTTTCTTTTTACCCAATGAATTGAAGATCTATGATATGCTCAACTACACTTGTTTTATCAGGGAACCACTCTATACATTAGAAATGACCAAGAATCAAAACATAATCATTACACATAAAACAAGCATAAAGGTAAAAAATTAAATTTCCACTTTATAATCACAAAATATCATTTCAAAAAATTGATATAATCAAAACATTATAAAATCCATTTTCAATACAAAAATACCTAAAAATGGAAATGATATTTAATTTTCTTTTAAAAACATTACATCTAGAAGAGGAATCCAAATACCAAATAATAGTTACAGCGGTGGAAAAGTCATTATTGTCGTATACGTTAAAAAAATACTTTTATTTTTTTTAATGCTTCATATAGAAAGATTCATTTTGAAAACCATTTAGTGTAATTAAAATTCAATGGGTTTAATTATACACCTTATGAAAGAAGGTGGTGTATACCATAAAATTATGCCTCAATGAACGAAGTTTGATATAAAGTCCCTTATATTGAGTCTGACTTGTCACATACAATATTTAAACTCCAGAATAATAAACAAATGTTATTTTCTACTTTATTGAGAACCTTTTTCATGTTTATTATTCATTTTATATCACTTATTATGATTTTATAACTATTGAAAAATTATTTAAGTTCATTTCAGACATTTTGTCGATATTTGGTACTTGAGTCGAGAATATACCTGATATGATGAAAATAGATTATGTGGCCAAAAGTATATAATCTCCAAAATAATATTAATTAATTAACAATCACATTTATACATCAATAATAATTTTAAATCAAACTATTTATTTAAGGTATGAAAAATGAAAAATGTTATAATCATGGAGATGGTAGGTCATACGTATGCATGAGTAATGTTTCCATTTTTCATTGATCATTATGGAAATAATTTATTTATTATTTTATCATTAAAAAATTATCATAATATTATTTACATAATAATAATTATGTACCTATACTTATATATATCATAAAATTTATGTGGCGAATAAAAATGATTAACATCGCTCCATGGAGGTGGTAGTTCACACACACACACGAATGACATTATCATTTTTATATTCATTGAATGTAAGACCATAATTGATATATTATTTTCTTATAATGTTTAATAGGTCATTAATAATACATATTAATATTAATTCCATCATTATAACCATTCATGAGATACGATTATGGAAAACTAACAATATCAATTCACGATATAGTTATCTGCAGTACAACCTAATGAAATGTTCATTTCCCATTTTATTAAATTATATGTGATATAAGTGATGTTATTAACATAATAATATCTCAATATTTTAGGGATATTGGATTAATTAGGTCATCATGCATGAAGGATATTTAAAGGAAGTGTAAGATGAAATAAAATATAATCAATTAAGCAAAACCATTACCTTTCCTTCAAATGATCGCCTTTCATAACCTTAACACCTACAAAAAGGTTATTATGCCCTAAATAGGGATTCAAGAAAGCCGGGAGATATTTTTAGAAGGTTTTAGGGTTGTGCTTGGCTGAATCAAATGGTTTTTGTAGTGTGAGTACTAGAGAGAAATGGGTGCCCTTTTATATGGGAGGGGAGGGACACTCCTTGAATTATTAAAAGTATTAAATTAATTATAAATGGATCTAAATTGATTTATTTTTCAGATAGTATTAATATGGGAGTAAATATGATCATCCAATGAAAATTAGACTTGTTTGAATATTTTTAATCATTATATTTTTGTTTTATCCCTTTCAACTTTTACTACTTTATTAAGTAATTTACAATTTGAGAGTTGTAATAATTATGATATGATTCAAAATGACCAATTAATGAGTTTTTAATAATATTTTTTAGAAATATAAAAACTATTTGTCCCAATATTGTTTTTTTATAAATTTTATAACATTTAATAAAATATTATATATTTTAAAATAAGAATTATGTCAATTTCGACAATATTCATTACATAACTTTTTAAAAAATCATAAAAACTGGATTCATTTGACATAACTACTTTAAATCATATCTAAAATATCAAATTCATCCAAAATATTTGTTTATGGAATTAAATATTACAAATTATATTTATTTTAATATTATTAATATCATTTATTTGATTCTTCCTTTAATAAATCTATTATTTTAACATCATTGTGTCACAATTAAATTTAATTATTAATGTCTAGAAAATTAAAAATAAAGTACCATGATAGATGTAATATTTTTAACTTTCTATGTCATATTTTTAGTATAAGAGATTACTTATATAATGCCATATTAAAATTATTTTAGTAATAAAATACACGTTTATATCATATTTGTTTTTACTTTAATTAAAGTGTTATAAATGTCATAATCCCACAAAAGTGGCTTCCAAGGGAAAATATTTCGTCCCAGGTATTTTCTTGGTCAATAATAACTCATCCAATTAGATTAAGACATGTTTTAGGGTAATTTTATTTTATTATAATATTACGTTTAACTTTAATTCCCTAATTTACCCTTTACTCTGGAAAATAAAATACAAAACCTATTCACCAAAAATTGTCTTGATCCTCTTAGGTCACATTTTTCATACTAATTACAATAATTTTTATATTTTTTTTTGGAAAATAAACTCACTGTATTGGCTAAATTAGGTTTAACACTAATCTTGCAGATGTGGTGAGAAGGCGGGTGAAAGAGACATTCAAGAATTCCAATAAGTTTTAATATCTGATTTCAATATAAAAATTATTCACATAACATATATTAGATTAAATGATAAAATTTTATTTAATTAATCTTGAAAAGCAATTAAAATTATATTCTAACTATATAAATAAATTTAGACGAAAAACCATTTTTGAATTAAAAAGTAGTACTTTTCACTATTAATAAAAGATTATTGTTATAAAAATACCCAAAATATAAAAAATGTTAATTTTTATACTCTTCTTCTAAATAATAAGTCCAATTTTTTATATAAAATTTATAAAAGTGAAAAAATTAGATTTAAAAAAATTTCATCATCTATAGGTGGTAAAACTATCTTTTACAAATATTAGAGTTTTTATGCTTAAAATTTGATTTATTCTTATTTTAAGCCCATAAATTTTATTAAAAGAATGTAAAAACATTTAATAAACATGTGTAACCATAATATAGTTTGTTATGTTAATTCCAGCTAATACAAGGTCTAGATGATAACTACCACTTAAAATAAAAATACTAATAATGTATTATTTTTTTGTATAACTTTGTCTTCTGTGTGATATAAGATTTTGGAGAAAAACATTTTGTGTGTGTTAGTTATGCTATCAGAAAGAGAACCGCCTTTAATGAAAAATTAATACCTAATTCATAAATATTAATATATATATCAAGTTTTTATTCTATAATTACCTTGGTTGTTACATACTTCCCCCCATTTGGAAATTTTTTTCTCACAATTTTATTAACTTATCAAATAAGTGGTGGTATTTATTCCTCATTTAATTTTTAGATTCCCATGTTACCTCTTCAACCATAGGTTTTTTTCCACAAATCCTTAACTTGATGAATCACCTTATTCCAAAACACTTTCTCTCGGTGGTAAAGAATCTGGACTATTTGTTTCTCATAAGAAATATTCTCTTCCAACTGAACTACTTCTAGAGTAAATAAAAGATATGGGTCTAGAATATACTTTCTCAAAATTGAAATAAGAACAAATTGTGTTTCTGGGATAATCACTCATGTAAATCCACTTTGTAGGAAACCAATCCAATATTCTCAGGGATTTCAAAGGGTCCAATAAACTGTGGACTCAACTTCCCCTTATTACCAAAACACATCACACTTTTCCATGGAAAACATTAATAAGGACATGATCACCCCCCTCAAAATAAAAATCATTCCTCTAGTTATCCGAATAACATTACTTTCTGCAATGATCTGTAATCATGTGTCTCTAAATAAACTAATATTTTTTAGCCATCTCTTTGACTAATTCAGTCCCATTAACTTCCTTTCCCCAACATCATCCCAAAAAGATGATGTCTGACACCTCTTTCCATATAATTCCTTAAATTGTGCCATATGTATAATAGAATGAAAAATTTTATTATAAGAAAGATCAAAAAAATAAAAATATTGATCCCAACATCCATGGAAATTCATTGAAAATGCAAGTAGGATATCCTACAAGGTCTGAATTGTTCATTCTGACTACCGATCTGTTTGAGGATGAAAAACTACACTGAAATTTAATTCATTTACCAATGACTTCTAAGGGCCTTTCAAATAGTAATAATTGAACCGGATATCACAGTCAGATATACAATGGATAGAGGAAATCCATTAAACCTGACTATCTCTTTAATATACAACCGATAAAGTTGATATATAGATAGAGTGTCTCAAATAAGAAGAAAATGAGCATATTTTGTCAATTGATCAATAATAACCCATATCACATTGTTACCTCAATAAGTCTTCGGTTATCAAACTATGAAATACATGGATATATTTTCCCATTTCTACTCATGTATTGGAAAGGAATTAAGCATTCCCTTGGGAAACAATCATTATTCTTTATCATACTGACAATTCAATCACTTCATAGTAATGTCAGCAATATCACATTTCATTCCATTCCTCCAATACACTCCCCAAAGTTCTTTGTACATCTTAGTAATGTGAGGATGAATAGAAATTAGATAACTACAAGGTTCACATAACAAAACTTTATTCAACTATAAATAATGAGGAACACATAACCTCTTCCCAAATATCAAAACACACTGTTTATCATTGTTGAATTCTGGTAACTTTTCCTTATGAACAAATTAACCTTTTTTTCTATTCATTGTATTCCTTCTTTTATTGTTTAATTCTATCTGATAGAGACAATTACATTAAAACCCAAAAAAACAAAGGAATTTTTTACACCAACAACTTCACATACAATGTTTATCATATCATTAACCAAAGGGTCTTGTTCCAAATGTAGCATGGTTAATGTAGCATTACTTTTTGGATTAAAGAATAAACCACATTATTTTATTTTATAGGATGGTAAATAATTATGCAATCATAATCCTTGATTAGTTATAACCATCTTCTATATATCATTTTCAATACATTATGAGAAAATATATACTTCAAAAATTTGTGGTCAATATATATTTCACATTTTACTCCTTACAGATGATGCCTCCAAACTTTTATAAAAAAAGTACTTAAACCCAAATCATGATTAAAAGAATTTAACTCATTATGTTTTAACTGACGTAAAGCACAATCAATTACCTAATAATTCTTTATGAGGAAAAAACAAATACCTTTCAATAAAGAATCATTATAGATAAAAAATTAACCATTTCTTGAAGGTATGGTTAAAAAAATAGAGAATTCCCCAATCTTCTTTTCAATTCCAGAAAACAATCATCACATTGTTTTTCCCAAATGAACTTAACAACTTTTTGAGTTAACTTAGTCAGTGAGAAATATAGCTGTGGAAAAATTTCCACAAAGCTTTTATAATAGCCTCTTAAACCCAAGAAAACTACAAACCTTGGTCATATTTGTGGGTATTGTCCAATATTTAAAATATTTTTCTTTAGCTAGATCAATATTTATTCCATCTTTATAAAATAAATGTGTCCAAGGAATTAAATTTGTTGTAACCAAAATTCACACTTTCTAAATATCCCATACAATTGCTTTTCTTTTATGGTTTTTAAAACAAACCTTAGATGTCTTTCATGTTCCTATGTACTTTTATAATATTCCATAATTTCATCTATAAACACAACCACAAAATTATCCAAGAACTAAAGGAATTCTCTATTGATAATATCCATGAATATAACTGGTTCATTAGTTAACCCAAATGGAATGACTAAAAATTCATAATGGACATATCTAGTAAAAAACATTTCCAATGTTTGTTTTATATACTTTCAACTAATGATACCCCATACTCAAGTAAACCTTTAAATAATATTTTTCTCCATTGAGTTGATCAAAAAAATCATAGAATTGAGGCAAGGGATTCTTGTTCATAATAGTGATGTTATTGAAGGATTTATAATCATTGGAAATTTTCATTTAACCGTCCTTCTTTTTAATAAACAAGAATGGAGCACAACATGGTGATGTGCTAGGTCAAACTAAATCTTTATCTAATAACTATAGCAATTTCTTCTTTAACGCTTGAATTTCAGTTTGAGACATAGGATAAGGGTGTTTTGAAATTTTTATAGCATCAGAAACTAAGTCAATACTAAATTCATCCTCCCAATCATGTATAATACCATGAAAATCATCCTAAAAAATATCAAGATACTCATTTACCACTAGAACATTATTAATATAAATACTTTCTGTGTTTTTAAAAATATGTGCAATATAACATTCATTTATTCTTTTAATACTTTCTCAAATTCCTGATATGTTATCAATGGTAAGGGTTAATTATTGTACATAAACTGAAATTAGTTCTAAAAAGAAACATCTTTATCTCAACAGTCAATCTTAGAATGGTAAATAGTAATTCAATCCATAAACAAAACAAAATCAAACTATACTTGAAGAAAAAAATAAGGTTTGCAGGTGAATTATATTCACATAGAAGGATAGAATGATTATTATAGTTTTATATTTCATAAAAATTTCCACCATGTGTTTGTAACATAAGTTCTATATTTATTTATCATGGTGTAATTTTTAAATTAATAGAAAAATTCTCAGAAATGTAAGAATTTGTAGACCATAAATCAAACACAAAATTTGTTTAATCTGAATAAAAAAAATGGACCTAATACCAATTCATTTTATTAATCCAAATTTGGTGAAGTGGTTGCGTATAATTTTACCACACCATTTTTCCTATAGTATGGATGCTTCCCATATTTCAATTACTTCATCCGAAACTTGTAGGAATAACGACCCATCTCATTAAATTTAAAACATTTTATTAACTATATACTATATTTTGTGTTACCACTACCATGATCATTTTCAGTGCTGTTACAAGCCTTATGTCCCATATTACTATATTAGAAGCACTTACCATAATTAAGAAATCATTCTCTAGTGTGTTTTTAACACAATTTTCACAAACTTTAAACTTGATATTCTTACCATCATAATTTTTGATGAATTATACCGTTTTTCCATCCACCTCAACCTATTATTTTGATATTTTTCAAAGAACACATGATCATCAGAAATATACGTTTCCACATTCTCTACACATCTTTTCAAAACTTTTGAACTCATGAGAAGCCAACACCCTTCAATAATTTTTCATTATTCCTATATAAAAAATGACTGATTTTACTATTAAGATATCGGGTGAAATTTGTAGTGTACCTTTGTATTAAAGTTAATTTTTCTTTATATATGTCCATCTAATCCTCATCTTTCCTCAATTCCATGATTTTTTCTATCCTATGTTTATCCACCTTAGGAAAATATTTCTCAGGAAATATATTTTTGAATTCATCCCAATAAAGAGCATAAATATCCCCACTATCCATGATATTATTAAACATATACAACCATTGATATGATTCACCTTCAAAATGATAAAAAAAATACTAACATTTTGATTGTCTGGACACCCTATGACATCAAAAATATTTTCTAGGGATTTAATCCCCTATTCAAGTAGCACATGGTTAGATTATCCTCTGAATAATTGAGGATGTTTCCTCATCAAATGATCCACTATTGACATGTTCCTCTATGGTTGATCAAGATAATATCATGAATGGGTTCCACCACTGTTTATAGCCAGAGTCATCTACACCATCATTACAAAAAACTATTTAGTTTTGAATATAACCATCTCAGTTTGCTGATTTGCAAGGGTTTTTTCCTCCGGAGGTCGTCCCAACACAGCTGACCTGTTTCCTCTATAGAAAATAATTTCTAAATAGACATATTTTAGATGAAGCAACATGATAATCTTAAAATTTTATATCGTTTAAATTTGATTATAAATTAAAAAACATTTATAGATATTATATTAATAATATCATAACCGCTAAAGTTATTTAAACCTCCCTTTAATACTAACTATAAGGACCTGCTCTTAAACATTACATAATCTTGAGCTATGTAAAGAATAAACAATGAGGGTATTTTCAAGTTTAGAGTTTTATATAATTAGGCTATAATTATTACATAATAAGTAAAATATAACAAAGTAGACACTTGAACTCATTATCTATTTTTTTACAAAATAACACTCTTTAAAATAAAACATGATTTCTTATTCCTGATAAAAATGTTCATAACATTTGTCTTGATTTCATCATTCCTCTTAATCATCATTGTACCCTGTGGAAGACATTTCAAAAACATTAGATGAGCACTAAAATCTGGGAAAGAAATATAAAATATGGAATGAAATTGCTTTCCCATGACTATTTTAAACACATGAGAACATTTTCAAAAAATCATACCTTTCACCCACATAATATAAGATCTCTTGAAAAACCTCATGAAATCATAGGATTCCTAAAAAAATTATTAGAAATCAGAAATCATAACAATAACTTGTTTCATACATATCATACTTACATTATAGATTTCACAACTATATAGGGAGTAACCTTCAATGTTACATATAGAATACTCATCATAGTATATTCCCTAAATTTCATTGGAGAACCCTTATCATTTAACTTCATATCATTATCCAATGAATTAGAGAGATATCATGGTCTTACCCCCCATCGGTTCATCCCAAAATCACCCATATACCAAAGCATTTCCCAAGTACTGTAACATAATCATAACACAAAAAACAAACATAAAGTACATATTACATTTAAACTTTGTAATCATAAAAGATCATTTCAAGATATTGATATAGTCAGTACATTCTCAAAAACATTTTCAATAACAAAATACCTAAAAAGATAAATGGTATTTATTTTTATTTTAAAAACATTATGTCTCATTGAGGAATACAAATTCCAAATAACGATCATGGTGGTGAATAAGTCATTATCATCATATATGTTAAAAACATTCTTTTTATCATTTAGTAAAACACATAATATAGAAATATTACATTTGAAAAACATTGAATTAAATTAAAATTAAATTGGTTTGATTATACACTTTATAAAGTAAGTTGGCGTATAGCATCACATTATGCATCAATGAAAGGAAATTGAGACGAAGTCCCTTACTTTAATTATGACTCGTCAAATAAAATCTTTCTAATATTTAATAATAAAAATAGGTTAATTTTTAATTTATTGATAACATTTATCAAGTTTATTATTCATTTTACATCACTATTTACCATGTTATATCAATTAAATAATTATTTAAGTTCATTTTGGATGTTTTGTCGATATTTGGTACTTCAGTCAAAAATGAACTTGATATGATGTCAATAGTTAATGTGGTAAAATGTTCATAATCTCTAGAATAATATTAAGGACCTAATAATAAATTTTATATATCAATTGTAATTTTATATCAACCCATTTATTTATAGTATGAAAAATGAACAATGTTATAATAATGGAGATGGTGGGCTATACGTACGCATGAGTAATGTTTCTATTTTTCATTGATCATTATAGAAATAAGATAATAATTATTTTATATTAAAATAATTATAATAATATTATTAACATCATAATAATTATTTAAATATTATTATATATATCATTCAAGTTATGTGGTGAATAAAAACAATTCACATCGCTTTGTGGAGGTAATAGTTCCCTCGTATTCACAAATGACATTATAACATTTATGTGTCTCTAGAGTAAGAACATAATTGATATATTATTCACTTATAATGATTAATATGTCATGAATATAACTTATGAATATTAATTCTGTTATTATAACTAGTCATGAGATACGGTTATAGAAAGAGGAAAATATCGGTCCGTGAGGCGGTTGTCCACCAGAGATATGAATGAAATGTTTATTTCCTATTTAATGAAATTGGAGATGGGTTTAGGTGATGATATAAAAATAATAACATCTTAGTATGTCAAGGATACTTTAGTTATTATTTAATCATGGATAGAGAAGATTTAAAGAAAGTGGAAGATGAAATAATAGAAAAATAATTAAATGAAAAAATTACCTTTCCTTTGGATGATCACCTTTCTTAACACCCAAACACCTCTAAAGAAGATGTTATGCCTAAACTAAGGCTTCATCAAAGTGGGGAGGGATTCTAAGAATGGTTTTTGGTAGATATTGGCCATAACAAATGGTTTTTAAGTGTAAGTAATAAAGAGTTATTAGTTCCCTTTAATAGGACAGGGGAGGGGCACTCTTGGAATTATCAAAAGTATTAAATTAATATAAATTCATTTTCTATTATAAATGGATAAAAATTTATTTTTTATAATATAGTATGAGGATGGTTCAAAATATAATCATCCAATTAAAATTATATATGTTTGATTATTTTTTAATCTTTATCTTTTTTAACCCTATTAACAATTACCATTTTATTATGTAATTTACAATTTGAGAGTTAAAATAATTACTGTAACAATTCAAATGACCAATTAATGGGTAATTAATTAAATTTTTAGAATAATATAAAATATTTGGTTGAATATTTTATTTTTATAAATTTTATTACATTTAATAAAATATTTTATATTTTAAAATATGAATTATGCCAATTTTGACACTATTCATTACTTGACTTTTAAAAACACATAACAACTTGATTCCTTAAAAAAAATTATATCACTTCTAAAATTTAAAATTCATCCATATTATTCTTGGATGGATTCAAATATTTCAAATTATATTTATTTTAATATTTTAAATATTATTTATTTGATTCCTACTTTAATAAATCAATTATTACATCATCATTATGTCATAATTAAATTAAATTATTTGTTTCCTAAAAATTATAAATAAATTACCATGATATAGTAAATACGTTTATCTTTCTATGTACTATTTATATTAAAATATACAACTTATACAATTGAATAATAAATTATTTTAGTAATAAGAGACATGTTTACAACGTCTTTGTTTTTACTTTAAATAAAATTTCATAAATGACACAATCAAACCCAATTACCCTCTAAAGGGAAAAAATTAGGCCCAAATATTTTATTTTTTGAATATTACATGTACAATAATATTTGGAAAAGTGTTAGGGTAATTTTTTATTATTATAATGTTATTTTTACCTTTAATTAATCGATTTACCCTTAATCGTGGTAAATAAAATTAAAAAGCTACTATTCACAAAAAAAATTAATCATATTTGATCAATTTTTTCCTAATGATGAATACTATTTATATCCATTTTTTGAAATTTCAATTCACAGAAGTTGATAAATTGGGATTAACACTAATCTCACAGATGTGGCGAGAAGGCAGGTAAAAGAGGGACAAGAATTCCAATAAGTTTTTATATTTGATTTCAAAAAAGAAATTACTTTTATGACCTAAATTGGATTAAGTGATAAAAAATAATTTAATTATAATATAAGACCAATTAAAATGATAGTCTAACCGTATAATTAATTTAGATAAAAAGTCATTTTTGAATTAAAAAGTAGCATTTTTCACTATTAAAAAACGAATATTATCAGAAAAATTCCACAAATTCAACCAAAGTAAATTTTGATACACTTTTTCTATAGAGGAAGTTTAATTTTTCATATAAAAATTAAAAAAGTGAAATAAATAGATTTAAAAAAGTTCTCCATCCATAGGTGTAAAACTACCTTTTAAAAATATTAGAGCTTCTCATTCATAAAATGGGATATATTCTTATTTTAAGTCCATATTTTCTTTTGGAAGATTGTAAAATAATTTAATAATTTTTTATAATATAATATAATTATTTATGTTCAATCCCTACAATACAATAAAAATTCGATAACTACAACTTAAAATAATAATATTAATAATGTATTATTTTTGGTATAACTCAATGTTGTTTGCAACATAAGATTTCAGAAAAACACATTTTTTTTTGAGAATGATATCAGACATAGAATCCAAATTAAAATAAAATTAATATCTAATTCATAAATATTAATAGATATAAAAATTTCTTATTCTATAATTACCTGGGATGTTACACCAGCATCTTAGAAAATATACCAAAATGTCTATTATCTATGTAAATAAATTCCAAAATTAAATTTCTTTTTTATACATGATCTCTACAAAAATGAAATCTAATATCAATTTCCTTAGTCCTCAACTATTGTAAGGGATTTATATATATATATATAAATTATTTTAAAAAAATAATGTAATCTTATAAAAATCAAAAATCAGAAATAGTTCTTTTAATCCATAAGGGTGGTGCACAACAATATATAGTAGATATTTTTTAAAATTTGATAGTTTGAAGAAAAAAAATATTTTTTCACTAAATCCCATGAAATTAATGATTTAAAATGGTAATTTAACATACATGAGGTGATATTCCTTTCTACTTAACATTTACTATAATCATAATTTGAATAGATTATCATATAAAAATTACAGTGTGTATGAAAAATATAAACCAAGATTCATATAACTATTAAAATTACTAATGTTCTTAATAAAATTAAATTAATGTTTATTTTCTTAGGGTTACATTCTTATCTATAACACATACGGACATAAAACATTAAATCCTTCTAAGAAGTGGTTAAATATAATTAAATTTCAAATATTATTCTATATATTTTAACAATAATAGAGTTTCTAGATAAATCTAAATCTACTTTGCAAGAAGTACTCATGGTAGTAAGTCCATTTTATAAAATTATAAACCAACTTCCTTAAATAATCAATCAGCATACTTACATTGGTTTAGAAAAATAACATCATTTATTTGAAAAATTCTAAAAACAATTAATATTTATAATTCCCACATAATACTCATATCAAATTAGAAAGTTATTAATTTTGAGAATTAATTAAAATTAATTTTGTTTGATGATAGAAATATTGTAGCATCAACATAAATTTATAAAATCAAAATATCATTAGAATATTTCTTAATGAACAAAGTTGGATCAACCTTTCTGTTCTCAAAATTGTTTTTTAAAATAGATCTAGTTATCCTTTCATAACAAGCTCGATGAGTTTGTTTGAAAACAAAAAAAAATATATAGAATTTTAAAACATGATCAGGATAATTCTCATTTTCAAAACCTATAGTTCATATAATACATAGCTATTTGGTAATATTTCATTTAGAAAATTTATTTTTTATCCATTTGAAATAATTTAAAATAATAAAAATAGTTATAACACAATAATATATTAATTTCATATAATCTTGAAATAAGTGAAAAAGATTCCTCCAAATCAATTCATTTAATATATGAATAAGTTTTAAGAAACTAATCTTTCATTATTTCTAAATATATTTCCAGATTTATCACGTTTATTTCTAAAGGTCCATTTTGTTTCCAAAACATGAGTATTATATAGCGGTATAAAAAAATTCAACATACTATTCCCTATAAAATTATTTAATTAAACTTATAATTCTAAATTCAAATTAGAATCATCTAATCTTTCATAAATATTATTTAGTAAAAAATTATATATAAAATCATTATAATCACAAACATTCAAATTATATCTTCTAGTTTGAAAATTTTATTCAACATTGAAAATATCATTATTTATGGGTTGTTCTCTCTGATAATTCCATGATTTGAAATGCATATTTCCATATTTAGAAGAAACATTATACCCCTTAATAATTGAATCTTTATCTTGTGGTTCATCCTTTTAAAAATTAATTTTTCTGAACCAATGATTTCTCAACAATAGAGGATCCCACCTGAGTCTGTGTCACAACAGAGCAACCACACAACTTCATATTCACAACCAACATCTGTGCCACAATAGAGGATACCATCCCCATTCACATCTTCCCATAAGCACCAGGCAGAACAACATACCCACCACCAGAGTGGAAAACATTCAGGTTCAGGCACATCATTCATTAGGTTCTTCTTTTTTTTGCTAACCAGGGTGGTCACACATGGATTCTTGTTTTACTGAACATCCATTTGAACCAACTGGGTTTACGTGATTAAAAAATTTCCAGGTTAAGTCATTTAATCATCATAGAAGACAAAGGTTCATTAGTGCGCAATGAAAGTCCACCAATGACCATGATTTTTAGTGATCATAGCCCCACACAATTCACAACACATACAACATAAAAGTAGTAAAGCAGAAACATCGATCACACCCCCCATCATTCTTTAAAATTCTATTCATTATCTTCATTAAGTTCGGTTTCATCAATTCCCACATAGACAAAAGTGTACCCACCCCACATGATACACATAAAGGAGAGGTGAAGGAAAACCCTACATGATTAATCAAAGATCAAAGTTCTTATCCACGTGCCAAGAATCAGGGAAAAGCACGAATCGCAGGGGAGGGATGTCAAGAACTCAAAATGTACTAAGAATAAAGGAATCTATCCAAGAGGAAGAATAAGGAAGAAGAAATTCATGTGTGGTATGTAGATAAGATCCCGTTGTTACGAGATATGGGGATTTCAACAGCTTTAAATTCGGATTGTGGTTCCCCATGCGGTTGGGTGGTTACACACAATGGAATTAATTGTTATTTAATTATCCATTGAGGAGGTCCCTCGAGATTTATTGGGTATTAATTATGGGATTTTAAATGGATTTGAACCACTTGAAAAAAGGTTGAAAAGCCCAAAAGAGGCATCACGGGAAAAACTGTAGAAGATAAACCCAACAAGGCTAGGTGACATTGATTGGTCACGCCGATCGGTCACGCGCTGAAATGATTTCCTACCACTGAGACATCACCCCTAAGATCCAGAATTTGGCAAAGGGATGGACCGTTAGGTTCTGGTTCATCACATCTGATACCTCTCAAAGCATTTTTGCCCTCGAGAATTTAAAATCAGACCTGAAGAAAGGAGGGGGGTACGAACAACCGCCTCAGAATATACCTCTCAAGAGTGAACACAAACCATTAAAATCACCATAAAACAAAGGATTAAACCATCCAGTCATGTGGTGATGGGTTTCCCTTCCTCCATGTTAAGATACTATCCGCTTTGGGTGGCTCTAACACGCTCGCACAGGTTTAGGCGCATCCACTCTAATGCGTCTCAACTAGATATTAGATCCTACCCTCCCCACATCTCAGGATACTTCACACACATCCACATAAAAATTAAAACCACACATTCCATAGTTAACAAGGTAAGGCGTTCCATCACAACAAGTACAAAATAGAACAGCACAAAAATCTAAAAAACTCTGGGTACTAGGCACACATCTTTGCTTCCCATTCCCAGGTAATTTCCTCAAGCCCACCATGCCTCCACAACACACGAACAAAAGGAATGGTTCTTCCTCTAAGAACCTACTCCTCACAATCCTCGATCATCACTGGTCGCTCCACAAATGTTGCATTGTCTTCGAAATCTAGCTCTTCCCAGTCAAGGACATGTGAATCGTCATGTAGATACTGACAGTGCTGGGACACATGGAAGACATCATGTATCCTTAGTAGAGGTGGTGGTAATGCTAGCTGATAATCCCCTTCTCCGACTCGCCGCAACACTTCGAAGGGTCTGATGAATCTGGGAGAGATCTTTCTCCCCTATTGAACCTCTGTTGTCTACGTCGAAGGGAGACCTTCAAGAACACATGGCCCCGACCCAAAACTCCTAGGGTCTCCTCCTATTATTGACATATGACGTCTATCAGTCATGTGCCACCTTCATCCTTTCCCGTATAAGCTAAACCTTCTCTGTCGTGCTCTGAACTTCTTTCAGGCCAAGAATACTCATTTCCCCAACCTCAGTCTGGCACACGGGTGAGTGGCATGGCCACCCTTACAAGGTTTCGAACAGAGCCATGCCAATGGTAGAGTGATAGCTATTATTTTAGGAAAACTCTACCAGAGGCCAGTGTCGCACCCACGATCCCCCAAAATCCATAATACATGCCCGTAGCATGTCCTCCAACATCTGGATGGTGCGCTCAGTCATTCCATCTATCTGGGGATGGAAATCAGTGATAAGATGTAGCTGGGTTGCAAAATCATGTTGCAATCCCCTCCAGACACATGAGGTAAACCACGCATCCCAATCTGAGACTATGGATATGGGAACTCCATGTAACCACACCACCTCATCCACGTACCTTCGTGCTAAATCATCCATTGTACCCGACTCCTTGATCGCCAAAAATTGGGCCGATTTCATCAATTGATCCACCACTACCCAGATAGCGCCATAGCCTCCTCGAACCTTGGGTAGCACCATGACGAAATCCCTCGAGATGTCATCCCACTTCCACTCGGGAATGTCTAAAGGTTGCAACAAACTGCCTGGAACACAGTGTTCGACTTTCACCTGCTAACACACTAGGAACTTTTCTATGAACTCTACTACTTCCCGTTACACCCTGGGCCACCAAAACTATCTCCTCAGGCCCTGGTACATCTTAGAAACTCCCGGGTGAACCGCTATGGGTGAGTTGTGGAACTCACTAAGAACTTTTCCGCGCATTTCTCATCCCATACGCTGCCCCTTATTCTGGAAACCTCAGCACTGGGGCACTAACCAAATTCTCCTTCAGATAGCTGAAGGCTGACTCACACTGCTCGTCCCATACGAAAGCCTATTCCTTCTTGGTCAAGGCTATCAATGGGTGCCACAACTCGAGAGAAGTTGGGTACGAACCTCTGGTAGTAACCTGCCAGCCAGAGGAAACTATGAACCTCCACCACGTTCTTGGGTTCTGCCTAAGAAACAACCGCCTATACCTTCAAGGGGTCCACTTCTATCCCATGCTTGGACACCACATGCCCAAGGAAATGCACTTCTCACATCCAGAACTTTCACTTGGACAACTTCCCATAGATCTGGTGATGTTGGAGGACCTCCGAAACCATTATCAAGTGCTCAGCGTGATCCTCCTTTGATCTTGAGTAGATCAAGATGTCATCAATAAACACGACTACGAACTGGTCCAGATATTCCCAGAATATGGAGTTCATGAGCCCCATGAATACAGCTGGTTCATTTGTAATTCTGAACGACAAGACTACAAACTCAATGTGACCATATCTACACCTGAAGGTAGCCTTTGAGATGTCTCCCTCCTTCACCCTCATTTGGTGATATCTAGACCGTAGATCAATCTTCGAGAACCAACCTGCTCGCCTCAGCTGGTCAAAGAGATTGTCTATCCTTGGGAGAGGGTAGCGATTCTTGACCATCACCTGATTCAGCCTCCTTTAGTCTATGCACAGCCTTAGACCACCATATGCCCTCTTCAAGAATAAGACTAGAGCACCACACAGTGATGCACTTGGATGAACAAAATACTTCTTCATCAGATCTTCAATCTGGATCCGCAACTCCCGCAACTCAGAAGGTGACATCCGATAGGGATCCATCAAAATCGGATGGGCACGAGGTTGCAAGTCTATGATGAACTCAACATCACATCGAGGGGGCATACTTGCCACTACTTCAGGGAAGACATCCATAAACTCACTGACGATCCCTGGGACTTCCACCATTTCTGCATCCACTGACTCCACTGATAGCTCAGCCTACAAGGAGAGGAGGGGTTCCCCTCGCTTGATTCTTCCCTGGAAACTCCGCTCGCCGATGAAAGTCACCAGTCGGCCACCCAAGCCTGAAAACAAAATACTTCCTCAGAAGTAGTCAATGATGTCACATACAGAGAACAGCTAGTCAATTCCTAGGATGACATCGTATGGATGTATCTGCAACAAAAGAAGATCCTTGACTGACTGATGTGGCCTTATCATCAGTCTGCATCCTTGACAAACATACAACAAGTCAGTCTGTCCTCTGACTAGTGTGCTCAGAACCAGGGGAACTGGAAGTCTCTCAGCATCTAAAACCAGAGCATGGGAAAGACTGGGTTTAACAAAATATTACGAATCTCCTATATTGAACAAGGAATATACAAGGGTACTAAAAAAGCTGATCGCCTCGAATGAACTCTGGCCCTGCTGGAACTGCTGCCTCCACGACGTGCAAATTCCCACGCCCAACTCCTCTACCTCTCGGCTACCAGCCAGCTCCCCAACCATGACCGAGTCGAGGTCCCTAAGGAGTGCCCTGAGGTCTGCCTCCTCCTGCAACGTCTTCCCTCGGAGGGGTGGTAGCTCAGTGCCCCTGATGTTGCTGCTGCTAAAAGGTCCTAGTCGGGAACTGCTGCTGCTGAGGTGGGTGCTGGACCTGACCACCCCCACCATACTGTACTCTGTCCAGGCACTGGTTTCGAAGATGCCCATGGCTTCCACAGATGATGCACCTCAGTCCCAGGCCCGAAGGGAAAGGGCGAGGATCGAGAGACCGGAACTGGAATTACTACTTCCTGCTCCCTGCTCGTCGGAACCTAGAGGGCCCTGATGCTGGAGGTCTGCTGCCAACAACCTTTCCCTTTGATGAGACCAACTGGATCCCCTCTCGTGACACACCTCCCAACGTGTTCATCCTCTCCACCACTTCATCCTTCTTCTGGACCTCAAAGTATGTCAGTAGGATGAAGGGGGTAAAAACGTGCTGGAGAGAAGGTCAGAGTACCTCCTCTAAACGTCTCACCTGAGACTCCTCATCTGGAAAGAGGTCCGGAGCAAAGCGAAGGAGATCCTTGAACTTGATCCCCAACTCTCTCAATGACATACTCCCCTGCAGGAGGGAGTGTAACTCCTGCCTCTTTTCGGCCTTCATCATGGAAGAGAGGAATTACCCCCAGAACTCCTCCTCGATGTCAGCCCACACAACCTCAGATTTCCTATTATCTCTAAGACAAAGCTTACATCCCTGACACGCTGCTCCAGGCATATGGATGATGGCCAGAGGAACCCAGTACTCTGTTGGATCCAGAATCCGGAAGAAAGCAATCACTAGCTCCTCTAGCCAGCTCTCCATCTCCATGTCAGAGGTACTGCCCTCATACTTCCCGAGGGTCTATCACTGAAAGGCACGAAGTGCCTTCTGCCACTGGTCGTCCTCCTCTTCTCGGTCATACCTACATCGATCAGCTGAGTCAACCTCATATGCCTCGATCGCCTGCACTACTCGTGGTCGTCTCCTAGGTGCCATAGTTGCAAGGTAAACAAAGAATGCCTAAGCCCAAGTAGTGTAGAATATTGTTCTCAAATTTTCTTAGACTCCTTTATTTATTTTGAGTCCCCAAGACACCCATGAAATAGAAGAACACAAGTCATTATGATGCATTTACCTTTCCTAGGGTCTCTACCCTGAAATCAATGTATCCTCACTTGGTAGTTTGGTTGGTCCAAAGTCCTTACATCAGATCACGGGGGGCCCCAAAAATCCCATGTCCTAGACGGTCTTCCCTAGCCTAATTCACGAACCAAGGTCACCCAACACTGTTACCTTACCATCCCATGCAATCCTCACTATGCCTAACTCCAGACTCCATCCTATCTCTCATCCTCCCTCTGATACCATTCTTTCATGACCCGCCTTTCACCAAAATAATGGAAGGGACAACAGATTTTCAGGCCCTTCCTTATTTAAGTTGAAGGAGAGATAATGACCCCCGAAACCCGCATTCAATAGGTCCCCGAGTGGTGACCAGCACCAAGGGTATATAATCTCACACAAAATGGAAGGCATTACCATTTTTATTTTTATAGTATTGAGAGATAAGATAGAAACCCCAAAAATAAAACATTTGAAAGTAATGTTAATGCCAAAAATAACAACCCGTTCTCATATGCATGTTCAACAGTAAATGATACAATCCAAAATAAAAAGACTATGAAGGTAAAGTTCCAAGAAAAAGGAAAACAAAAACAGAAACTGCCCCAAGGTCCGAGCTAGTATGGTTCTGTACGATCCTTTAATTCCTCCTGGATACCTGAAATTAGTTTTACATACATAGGGTGAGCATACAAGTACACTCAATTGGGAAAACCAAAGACTCTCATGCACAATTGGAGAGGCATTCTGATGCCCTGTGAGAAAAGAAAAACCAAAACACCTAGCAAGGAAAAACTATCCACCCAAGTCATACCAAGGAACAAACCCCAAATAACGCAAGGAAAGTAAAGTATAGTAATAGAACATCGATATTTGGGTACCCCGTGACACTTTCCCACTAGTTATTGAATACATCCTACGCATCGAACCAATCCCGCCATTCTCACCGCAGTCCCACTGCCAAACCCCGCCCGCACACACCTGGGCCACAACCTCACCACAGTCCCACTGCCAAACCCCACCCACACACACTTGGTCCAGAACAACTATTGCCACGCCCAAAGACACCTGGGCCAGAACAACTACTGACACGCCCCAAGACACCTGAGCCACATACCGAAGACACTTGGGAAACAACCTGCCCGCAGACACCTGGGCTAACCACTACAACTACCCCGCCCGAAGATTCTTAGTATAATAATGGACCTCCAGACATCACAGCCTGCCCGAATAGTCTTGGGCTATTCGGGAAATGGATCGAAAAAGAAGCTAATAACCAGCCACTCATAAGAGTGTTGGAAAAAACACCCTCCCCATAAAATGGGGTGTTCGACACTAAGTGCTCAACTTGGGTGGGGCGTGAATAAGAAACATAAAAGCTACAGATATATGTATACGTAGAAAACACTCATCCCAAACCATGTGTTCCAAAACCTAATCACAAACACCCTTATTACTATTCATTCACAAAATAAGACACGACCCTCACGGCCAAGTCAGAACTCATTCCCAAACTAATTACCCATTCAACCATTCTTGTTTTCATGTTCAAGTGATCCCATTAGGGTGAATTATGCACTACCGGGAAAATAACAGGCATAACCACAAGTCATAAAAAAAGAAAGAGCCAAACAACAATTTAAGCATCCACACCCGGTTCTCTTGTAAAGTTACAACAATAAAAGGAGATTAGTGAGATCCCTCAATGTACTGGAACCAAAAAAAACCTCACAAAAGGGATAATTGAGATCCCTCAAAGTATTGGAACCAAAGAAAACCTCACAAAAGGGATAAGTGAGATCCCTCGAAGTGCTGGAAACAATGAAAACCCCGAGACACAGCCCCACGTCCCCAAACCAGGATCCAAAGATTTCTCAACAATAGAGGATCCCACCCGAGTTCGTGTCATAGCAGAGCAACCACACAACTTCAGATTCACAACCAACATCTGTGCCACCACAGAGGATCCTATACCCATTCACATTTTCCCAAAAGCACTAGTCCGAACAACATACCCACCACCAGAGTGGAAAACTTTGAGGTTCAAGCACATCATTCATTAGGTTCTTCTTTATATTTGTTAATCAGGGTGGTCACACATGGATTCCTATTTTACTGAACATCCATTTGAACCAACTGGGTTTACATGATTAACCAATTTCCAGGTTAAGTCATTTAATCATCATAGAAGACAAAGGTTCATTAGTGCACAAGGAAAGACCACCAACAACCAAGATTTTCAGTGAATATTGGCCCACACAATTCACAACACATACAACATAAATGTAGTACAACAAAAACAACGATCACACCACCCTTCATTCTTTAAAAGTCTTTTCATTATCTTCATTAAATTCAGTTTCATCAATTCCCACATAGACAAAATCAGACCCACCCCACATGATACACAGAAAGGAGAGGTGAAGGATAACCCTACATGATTGATCGAAGATCGAAGTTCTTCTCCACGCACCAAGAATCAGGGAAAAGTGCGACTAGCAGGGGAGGGACGTCGGTAACTACAAACGTACTAAGAAGAAAAGAAGCCCGCCAAGAGGAAGAAGAAGGGAGAATAAATTCCCGTGTGGTATATAGATACGATCCCGTTGTTACAGGATATGGGTATTTGAACGAAATTAAATTTGGATCGTGGTTCCCCACGCGGTTGGGTGCTTACACACGACTAAATTAATTGTTATTTAATTCTCCATTGAGGATCTCCCTCAGGATTTATTGGGTATTAATTATGGGATTTTAAATGTATTTGAACCACTTAAAAAAAGGATAAAAATCCCAAAAGAGGCGTTATTGGAAAAACTGTAGAAGAGAAACCCGATAAGACTGGGTGACACCGATCAGTGGCACAGATCGTTCACACCGATCGGTCACCCCGATCAGTCGCACTGATCGGTCGCACTCTGAAACGACGCCCTACCACTGAGACCTCACCCCTAGGATCCATAATTTGGAAAAGGGATGGACCGCGAGGGTTCGGGTCATCATAGTTATTCCATGGTCTATTCATCTGTATTATTATAAGTATATGGTTACTTACATCTCTACATACCTTGGCAATATAGGTGGATGAAATATATATAAATTATATATATTACTAAAATATATATAGTAACCATTTAGATTTCTATTCCAACTATTAGTCAATAAATTCAAACTCTCCTAGAGTCTTTAAGGAACATGATTAGGTGGTTATTTATTTATTCCATAGTTACTCAAAAGATGTGGGGTATAGTATATTGGTGGTAGATCCTTTATCATGGGAATATTGATGTGGTAATATTTTATTGGGATTAATTTAAGTTGGTGTTTCATGTGGAATTATTATAAATGAAACATAACATAAGAATTAGGTAAAATCATATATTTCTTGGGTTATTCAATGTGGAATTATTATACTTGACACTAAAGATAGAAAAATAATAAAATCATCTCTCCCATGGATAAGGGTTCCTAAATTTCTAATATTGATGGATTAGGATCAAGTATCATATTTGTTTCACTCATGTGATTTCTTTGGAAAAGGAGTCCTTAGTGTGGTTTCCTTAGAATGAATGGAATCTGGATCCTAATATATTGTCACTCCCATTATGCATCATAGTTATTTTGATGTGCGGAATATAATAAAAGTGATCAGTTACATTCCTTAAAAGGGAATAGTTTCTCATGAAGGGGGTTGATATATTCTATCAAGGATTATAAATGCTTATAATAAATTATTTGTGATAGTATAGTTGATGTTATGAATGGTATGTAACTGATCATGTAGTCTATTTAACATATTTTAAGGGAAGGTAATTCTAGAGAATCAACTGAGAGTTTCCCATCCACATGTCATGCCTACTGAGATAATGGACACTGCAATTCACACTGCCTGACTGTTCTTGGAGGCCACTTTGGAAATGGTGGGAAAACCCCATTTCAGATCGTGTATCAAAATTTTCCCTAATCTCATATCAGTATCAATGGATTCCAACTATTTTTTGAAATTTTGGATACTAGGATTATGTCACACTGAAGGGTGATCTAGCTTAAAAATGTTAGTGAGACACACATACACATTCATAGGGATTTATACAAGAACATAACTAAGAAGTACTTCTTAGAAATGGAAATGGAGTGGTAAATGACTTGGGTCTGAAAATGTAGGATATGTTATTATAATAAACATATGAACTTAGGAAAAATTAATCATAAAAAATGAATCATAAAAACGAATCATCACAATAAAGAGTGGATATTTATGATGCATACCATACTCAAGAAATCAAGACATAAAAAGAAACATCACAAATCAACAAAATACATTAAAGGAAACATGAGAAATCAAGAAAATGGTAGGTCATGAAAATGACTTGAGGAAACTATGTGCCACACATAAAACATATACAAACTGACTATTACAATATTTTTCCACAAATCAAAAATACTACTAATCACTGTCTGATGATGAATAGATATCCTCACCCTCTCCACCTCCTTCTCCACATCCTGCTACCACCTATAAGAACATTATATTGAAAATTAAATAGTGTTGCATATTTATATTTAAACATAAAAAATACAAAAGTTTGAAAACACAATGATTTTGAATTTTTGTGATTACCCTACTCACCACCAGTCGATGCAATACCACCAGGAGAATATTTGTTCATCTGCTGATGTATATTAGTCAACGCTTTTTACAAAGAGGATATCTGAGCCCCCTAGTCGTGAACTATTTTTCACAGAGAAACAATATCTCGTTGAGCTTCTCCAGGTATGGACTGAGTACAACTAGGAGTAGATGCAGCTGAAATCCCCGATGGACTACAAAGACCTTAGATGGTGCGGGTCCCAAACCTATCATGAACAATCTACAAGGATGCAACTTCCTAAGGACTTTAGCTACCGAGTCATCCTGTGAGACTTAGTAGGACTTCCCAGGATTGACATCCCATATTTCTTTATTTTTTACCTATAAATCAAATATCAATATATATTAACATAGTTAAAACTGATAATAAGTTCTTATAATGAAAAAATGAGTTCATACCCTAACTGCTTTGGCAGGCTCATTAACAAAACATCCATCGGATTTTTTTTGAACATCCAACCACACTTCTGTTTGGGATATTTTGTGACCTAAACTCTGTAACTGCATCAAACCAAGATAAATCAATAATTTAATATATTAAACATATAATATTTTCTTATAAATATTTAAATTAATGAAAATATTACCAGTGTCGATAGGCTTTTAGAAAAGCTTTTTGACCCCGCAATGTAAGGGAAGACTTGCATAGCCCGGCTTGATGCATAATTTCTTGAGATATCCTAAAATAAATAAAATGAAATATAATAGTATTGTTTTAAATGTCATATCATCTTCATATACATGTATAAATGTAAAATGAGGTTAATATAATAATATATATTCAAATACAATCTGCTTCTCATTACGATGTCTGTCAACAAAAACTTTCCACTATTCTTTGGGTACCTCACTGGGTTGATTCTCATATATTTTTTGGAAGGTCGAAGAAGTATTGTTGAAATCACTCCACTATCTCCATTTGTAGTCTTTCCCTTTCTATATCAGATTTTACAACATCCACTTTCATGCTATCACATCAGAAACTATAAAGTGGAAAAACATATGTATAGTGAAATTCATTTTGAACATATTAATTATATGACATTCAATTACACCATAATGTTTTAAAATTAACTTTATTTGGGAATCAAAAACTTCATTATTCAAACTTGGAGGCATATGTATCAAATCATTATAAGAAATAAGAAGGTAAATGGGCTCCGCTGCTAGTTGTCCTAGAATTTGGCCATGTAATCCCACAGCTTCATCCGTTGGGACCTCATATGAATCAAATGGCACAACAATCTTTGGTCTATTCATGTTCCACACATCTACACTTTTTATATTTTTCTCCACATTTTCATTTTTTTCCTTTTTAATGAACAAACAATTAGTATAAAAAAGTGAAATAAATTTATTTATATTAAAATTTGTACCTATAATAGTGACCCTCCAGTGTGCCCTGTGATGAACTAGAAATGCCGTGCCGCCACCCCACTGCTAACGCTGCTGAAGGGGGAGTCAATGAATCAGATTCTAAAGGGACGCTCACAAAGGGTAAGAGGGATGGTGCGATGGGAGATGGTGTAGGGGGTATGGAAGCTAGAGGCTCAGATTCCATAGGGATGGAGATAGATGGATCTTCATCTGCCACAGTAGTGGATGAAGCATTGTATCACTTCCTCCTTGGAATTACTATCATTTAATAAAATAAAATTAAGTTTAGAAATTATATTTCAAAAAAAATATTCCTAAATAATTTAAAAATGATAATAGATGCTCGGTAATAACAAACAAAATATACATAACAATGATAATGAATAACTGCACAAATTAAATAAGGGGTTAGTGAATGAATAAATAACTGTACATATAATCATTTTCCCCTTCAATCATGTCAGTTTCCTATTGTATTACTTCATCCACTTTATTCATCCTTGCTAGAATAACATTTTCTATATCATGATGGACAAATAATTCTAATTCTTTTCGTTGATGAGATTCAATTTTAGAGGTTAAATCTTCCACTTCACCACCCATATCATACAAATCCTTTTGTATTACATGAGAAACTACAATCCAACCTTCATCCACAACATCATTCACATAATATACCATTTTTGCGTGTGATGATAAGATATATGGATCATGCGGTTCATGATCACCAACATCCATCCAACGAGAGATGTTCATAAAAGTAAATTACAAGGAATATATTTTAACACCTCTAATAAATTCGACCCAATTGCATTTGAATAAAACAACTGAAAAATGACCAGGGTAGTTTAATTCAATAATATCAGTCAGCTTTCCATAGTTTTCCACTTCAAAAAATGTAAATATACCACTATTCTATATTTTCAAACCCCTTTCTCGATTGACTGTACGAAATCTAAAGCCATTCACATTGTAAGTATCGAAATTTCTAACTTGTTTTAGGGGACCTCAGTAGGAAACTTCAAATATTCTGACAACTCTGCTCAAGTATCAATATTCATGATCTAAAAAAAGAAATATTTTTTCTTTGATTTAAAAAATATATGTGTAAAACTAATATTCATATTTATTGCAATATTTATGAACTTACACGTCGTGAAAACCATTATACAAACTCTTTATTAATAACTTTCATTATATATTTATCATTTCGTGTTCAGCCTCTCATTCGTCTATTTGTATGTATCCTCACCTCTTCAATAAATAGATCTGCAATTTCACTATTCAACATCACATATCTATGTGCCTATAATAATTTTAATTTTGTGAGTGTCACATTTGAGGTCCTCCCAACTAATCGGCAAGTAGAAAGAAATATTTTTGATTTCTGATGTATTTTAGATTGAGTCTATGTGTCATTAACATGTCTAAGTCGATTAAATATTGTCTCAATATCATCCAAGTATCTAGAAAAAAAGGTAATACACTCCTCAGCCAAATAGCCTTCAGTAATAGAGCCTTCTGGCAGAGATTTATTTCTCACGTACTATTTCAAAAGCCCAAGGTATCTGTGAAGTAAAATAAACATAATTATGCATTTAATTAAGTGCTAAAAATTGTTTACTTAAATGAAAACCTATAAGTTAAGTAACTCTCAATTGGATACATCCATCAACAATGAACAGGGCCTCCTAATTTAGCTTCCTCAATCAAATGAATAGTTAAATGCATCATGACAGTAAAAAACAACAGAGGAAAGATCATCTCAATTCCACAAAGGGTCAATATAAACCTCTCCTGGTGGTTGTCAAGCTGAAATGGATGTATATATTTCTCGCATAGTTGTCTGAAAAATGTGTAGAATTGGAGTACAACAACTGTACATTTTTCATGTAATAATATACGCAATTCTAATGTTAGTACTTTTTGTAACGAAATATGTGAATCGTGACATTTAAATCCATGTAACTTATGATTATTCAAGTCAACACACCTTGAGATGTTACTTGAATACCCATCAGATACCTTCACATTCTTTAAAAATCGAAGGAATATATTTTTATCCCTATATTTCATTGAAAAAATTGCTGGAGCATACTTTTCATTCTCATCTGGCCATAGATCATGTTTTATGTTCATTACTTATAAGTCTTTGGGTGCATTTAGATGATCCTTTGACTTTCTAGGCCCATTAAGTAATGTAAAAATTTAATTTTCACATAACTTATTCTAAATATGCATCACATCAAGATTATGCTGCAAAAAATTAAATTCCCATTATGGATGTTTGAAGAATATACTTTTTTTCTTCCATTGTTGCATTCTTATTTCACTTGATGGTGAAATTTGAACCTGTTTCCCACTATCATTCAAATGATGAACCTTCCAAAATTCTGTTTCAATATTTTGAAGTTTTGTCAATATTTTAGAACTAGTTGACAACTTTGGAGGTGGTCTAAAATCAATGAAACTATTAAATTTTGATCTGTTAAGATGAAATCTATGAGATGCATCGAGAAATATTTGATGGCACAAGAAGCACCATTTTCTACTATGAGGTAGCTGTTTGGGTTCAAAATAAAAGTTACAAATAGGAAAATCCAAATCCATGTAAATGTTCCAAATAGATAAATTCCCAAGCCCAGGGAAGTCACTAATGGTCCACATTAAAGAAGCATGCATTTTGAGTGTTGTTTTAGAAGAAGCATCAAATGTCTCAACACTGTAGCTCAATAACTCTTGTAATTATTCAATAAAAGGTTGAAAGTATACATAAATATCATTTCAAGGAATTTGTTTTACATAAATAATCATCAAAATGATAAAATAGGTTTTTTAAATACACATCCACGAAGGAAGATTGTAATGGATGAAAACAACTGGAAAAATACTATAACTAGTACTCAATGTCCCAAATGGGTTGAATCCATCAGCAACCAATCCCAATTGAACATTCTTATAATCAGCTGAGAAATATGGATGTAATGAATCAATTTTTTTCCACAATTGTGAATCTCATGGATATATCATTAACCCATCGTTGTTATTATCTACAGAATTCCACTTCATGTGTTTGGCGGTTTTCGATGACATGAATAATCGTTGCAATCAAGGATTTAAAAGAAACTAATGTAAAACCTTTACTGCTGTGTTTATTTTCTTCTTTTTTGTGAAAGTATATTGATTCAGACTTACACCATCACCCATTGACTGTCATCTAGAAGAAGAACATTTTTTTCAATTCTGTCTACTTGATTCCTCTCGCCAATAAAGCATACAATCATTGTGACAAGCATGTATTTTTGTATAATTTAGACCAATCCAGTTAAAAACTGTTTTCATATCATAAAAATTCCCAGGGATGTTTTTCTTCATTAAATGCATCATGAAACAATTCCAATAACATGTACATGTCCTTATTTGTAAGCCCACATAGACATTTGATTTGGTATAACTTTAACAGAAAAGAAAGCTTTGAATATTTCAAACATCCACTATAAAACTCTTGATTTCCATCATCAACTAAATCATGAAACTTATTTTCCTCAGTAATGTTTTCTATTACATTTTTTCCATATAATCAAGAGTAAAATCCAATGATATGTCACAATCTTGATCTCGTTGTGTTACAGTCTCAAAAACATCACTTCTCACGTTGTAATTTTTAGCACCCTCATCTGGTTTTTCTGTTATGTTTTGATGTTGATAGTAGTGTCTTGTAGTTCCTAATTCATCATTTATGAGGTTTTTCATTTCATTTTCCATTTTTAACGAAGTTGGGATCTCATTCTGTGGATTAACATCAGTGCTCAACCTTTCTGTAACACCAGATTCTCCATTCCAAATCCAATACAAATATTGATTAGGGAATTGCTTCAGTATTAAATGTTCATAAACTTTATCTCTCTTCAATCATCTTCTAAATTTATATTGAAGACATGGACATCACATTCTCCCTTCAACGAGTCAATTGAAAATTTAAAAATCTAAAAACCCCTCCAAACCCTAAACATACTGTTGTGTGTTCCTCAGTAATTTGATCTAGCTTTTTATCCCTGTATATCAAAATGTTCCTACACAAAATTTAAAAAAATTAAAACACATAGTTACTACAAAATAGGGAAAGATATTCATATATACTGGTTGAAAAAATATACAAATATGTTACATAATGTTTTCCTATATAAATATATATGGTAAATCACCCACTAGAAAACCAAAGCATGAAAATTAAAAAGATCCATAAAAAGATGATGAGAACAAGGATCACATCCCTATAGTTTTTTGTATTTCGTGCTCCACAAAAAAAGATGGCCAAAATAATTATTCCATTAATTTTTTTTCACTAAGGTAAGGTCTTGATAAATCATATAATATTGGAATATAAGTTTTGAATATGATATTGAAACAAATTCTTACCTTAAATTAGGGGCCAAAATTTATGATTGAAAGAGTTGGGTATGGTCTGGGGTTGAGAATTTTAGAACATGTGGGGTATCATGGTAAAGTGTTAGGGGTAGAAACATGTTGTGATGCTACATGTGATTAAATTTTTCAGATCTGGGGGAGATCATGGAACATTAATGGGGGTTGAAGCATAATGTGGACCTCTCTCATAAAGAAATTATAGTTGGCCCTATGATTTTTTCCTTTTAGTATCTAAGTAGATAGGCAAGTATACAATGAATTACTTTACCCATTGGTGGGTAGTGGAATAACAAGGATATGAAAAATCCATGTCTTCAATGATATTTAGAGGCTGGGTTGTCTTCTTTGTTTCTCTTTGTCCTAGTGTGGACTGTCTTGGCATGGTAGTGATGTCTTTCTATGACAATGGAAATTGATTACAATACATGGTTTAAATTGGATGTTATTGTGGAATATAGAAAGGGACTGTTGAAGCATCCATTTGTAAACTATTTTCAGGGTGTTATGAGAAATAGAGCATGTGGCCCATGTGAATTAAAAGTTGACCTTGAAAGATTCATGAGATTTGATCACATGTCATGATATAAGTACATGTAATCTAAAATGACCAAACGTATACAATAGTGTAAGATTACGGAAACATAATATAGTGAGTCTTGAACCTCCCAACTACCAGAACTCATGAAAGAGTAACTAAAATATCACTTATTGATCACATAAAACCAAATCCACCGCAATTACATAATTTACATAAACGAATTGATCAAAAATTCCCCCAAAAATACCATCACCACAAAATCCAAAATGATCATACCTCATCAATTCACCAAACCAACCAAGTTATATGAGAAAATATACTAAAAAACATACATATAAAAACATAATAAAACTTTTAAAGGGAAAAAATGATTTACACTCTATTTAATGTTTTCTAAATATACAAGAATAATATATGGAAATCCAAGGAGATTAATACACATCCATAAATATTTTTCATAACTACTAATTTTATTGATGTGAACAACAAAATTTATCTTTTTAATAGAATTTATATATTTCAAACATCACCCCTTTTAAAATAAATATAAACATCAATTTTTAATATCTAAATTGGCCATTTTTAGATGTACAGTCCAAAAGGGTAAAATATACTTTTATAAATAAATCAACGCATAGTTTTAAATCTAATATATATTTTATACTTCTAAATGAAATCATCAAATTAAAAATAGAATTCACAATAAAAAAATATATATTATAAAAAATATGGATTTATCATTTCAATATAAATACATCTTTCATTATATATTCCTTTTTGAAAATCTATAATATCCAAAAAAAAAATAACACATAAAAAAGGCACGCGATAAATCCAATCAAAATACAATCCCACTAAAAAATCACAAGGAACACATCTGATCATTTCCCTTTTCTATGAAATGATTCCAATAACCCTATAATTAAGATGTCTAAGTAAAAAATCCAAATGGTATTCAAATTTATGCCAGAACCGACCACATGGTTTGCTGGTATGGAAGTTATTCATGCATTAATTTTTAAAACATATCTAAAATCATGAGTTAAGTCACTGCCCCATTTATTAGGTTGTGTATACAAAATTGATTCCATTTATCCCATTTCCATTTTCACCATAAATCCAAGGAAACCCCTATGAATCCCAATAAAATCAATGTTATGATCTATACACCATAACTGGTAATCAATATGAATTTTCAAATTCAATATTCAAATCTTGACAACCCATAGTTGCCGAAGTTCCATCATAAGGGGTGGTGATTACGAAATCTCTAATAAACTTCTTCTAGAGTCCCAATAATAAAACTAACTCAATCAAACCTTATTTCACCCATATAAAAATATATTTCATTTAGAACATGGGTCCTTTTTGGGAAACCAATGTTCTGATACTATATTTAATGAACCTACCCTGGATGAGTTTATTTGTTTCCCAAACCAATTTCCCATAAGGGATAAAGGGCATTCTCGACACCTATAGTATATAAACAAACTCAGGGGTATCAAGAACATGTACCTGAGAATGGTATTACCCTTATATTGTAATAATAAACAAAAGATAAATATATTAAAAAATAATAATTACAATTCCTAGAATTGGAATTACTTGAAAATGAAAAAAACTTAAATGAAATAGATGGATAATAAAATAGATAATTATTAAAAAAATTATTCAAAAAAATAAAATAAAAATGAATTAAATATAATAGAAGTAGAATTAAGACCTGGGAAAAATGGCCAATACAACATTCCAAGGGAAAAAATAAATGAAACCTGAACAGCTCCTACATCACCACTAATGAACCATATCCACTAAATATACACCACTCAACCATAAATGGTCCAAACTAAGAATCAATGAATAAAAAATAACAATGAACCTAAAAGAGAAACCTATGATCTACATACACCTAGATGTGTATGTACGGTGTGAACTAAACATTCCACGTGGGATCTCCCTATGGAATCATGGAAATTTATTTTATAAAACATTTAATATATTCTATTTTGAACTAAAATATTAATATAGATCTTTGACCTCCTTGTAAAAATAAAACCATGTCATAATTCATTTCATGATTATAAAACACCCTTTATTTCTAATTTATAACATGGGTTGGAAAACTCACTTTCATTATACATTATAAAACATTAGAAATAGTTCCTTCAAAATTATAGTTAAAAATCCAAGTCTTCTAAGCCCCCCACTTTTTATAACACATTAAAAAGGCCATTGATAAAAAATCCAATATGATTTTAATTTAATACTTAAATTTCCAAACCATTATATATAGTATTTTAAAAATAAAAAAATGTGAACTCAATGGAAAATGCAATCAATATCTAGCACCATGGTATCTAGAAAGGAACATAAAATAATATCAGACACTTATTGGTTTCTCAAAATTGTCAATAAGGGGATAAAAATAATGCAAAAAATTAGATACCCTAAATTGTAATAAAAATAAACATAGCATATTGGGGAACCCACTAAGTATCAATTGCCATACCTGGGATTCTAGCTAGGGGTTCGGGGGGTTGGAGATGATGGGTGGTGAGTAACATTAATGGGAAGCGGGGCACGATTATGGGTGGTGAGGTCACCAGTGGCACAGGTGGGGAGCCGATCTAGGGTTCAGGGCTCGCTGGGGGGAGAAGGCGGTGTCGAGGGGGTTGGGGCTCGCTGTGATTGAGGGGAGAAGGCAGCGTCGCGGGGGTTGGGGCTCGTTGGGGTTTGGGGAGAGGGCGACGTCATAGGGGTCAGGGAGAGAAGGGGGGTCGGGGTGGGGGTTGGGGTCGGGTGGTGGGGGGATGCATCGACTTTGTAAAAAAAGAGGGATCAATGGGAAATTTTAAAACCATCGCTATGGGTTTTCTAGATTAAGTGTCAGATGATGAGTAATAAGTCTATGTAACATCCCACTTCTGTGGGCCGCCCAAAGGTGCCCCGTACCTGGTTGTTCATATGGCCTCAAGTGAATTTCCTTGAACTCTTGAGGTTTCTCGACTAGTAGAAATGGCCTTGGTTGTGATATTGGGGAAACTACACCCTCATTGGCAGATCATGCACATCGAAATAACAAAAAATAAACTGTAGTGGAAGAATTATATATTATGACAAGTAAACAATTGAATAATGAAATTAAATAAACAAGTAAATCACATATATATAAATGATACATGTCACATATGCCTAAGAAAAGAGCCAAAAAAGTCACAATGCTGGAAATACAGTACAAAACCATGTGAAAAATAAAACAAGTAAACTCTAGTAGCATCGCAAGCTTCATCATTTTCCCATGCTCTCATACTCCCTAGCTATCAAGTACCTAATGAAGAAGGGTGCTTTCCCTTATCTAGAACTGAAACCATATAATCTATTTCAGTCTAAAATTATGAACCAAAGAGGATGGGAGATGAATCCTAGTAGGCACCCACCACATGATCTGTGCCTAATTATCATTGAGTATATATAGTAGGTAATAATGGAAATGAAGAAAAGAACTAGGAGTACACAAATGTAAACATTCCTATAGTTTAAATTTACCTTCATTATTATCTAATGTTCATTATTTAATCAAGAAAGTGTCCGAAACAAAAATATCATAAGACTACCTAATAGGACCGAATCCAAGAGTGTGCTTTGGCTGGGAAGACGCATCACAAACATTCAATATTTATGTTAACCCTCTAGGTAGCTCACACAGTCTAACCCCTATGGCTAAGAAATGCAATAAAAAGGCAAATACACTCTGAGGAAGCACTCACCGTCAATTACCTCTATGGTATTTCCAAAACAACTACAGACTCTCTGTGGAAGCACTCAACGACAATCTCCCCTTGGGTCTTGTAACATAATATATAGAAACTAAGAGGGAGCACTCATCATCAATCCCCCTTGTGGTCTCGTAGTGTGAAATATAACATAAACTCCGAGGAAGCACTCAACGTCAATTTCCCCTATGGTCTAACTACACTAGGTTCTGACTGCCCTTTGCAATTCAATCATGCATATATGATATCAATTAGCCCAAAGTAATATCAAATAATACATGGATAAACAATTCCAATGCATATCACAAGAATTTAACAAGTAGAAAAAGGAAAGAAGTTCCATCCTATCATGCTAGGCAAGGAAACAATGTCTGTCTCATGGGAAACCTAGACCAAACAGACCTAAAAATTCCAAAAAGTAAATGCACCCTTGGGGTGTTCCTTAAAAATTCAATTTCACATAAACAATAACAAAAAACCATTAATAAAATAATTAATCTAAGGAAGATAAAACAGGGTTCAATTTCCTTAACCCAAAATACATGAGACATTGGTAATCAGGAATTTGGAATATAAAACTCAAAGAAAACCAATGAAAGGAAACAACCACCTACCTCGACTTTGTATGAAGAACAATCTCAAATGTCAACCCTTGAATCAGCCTTAAATTCATAGATCTAAAAAAAGGAAAAAAATGTTCAACCTTGAATAACTCAAGAGATAATAGAAATCAAGAGGAGAGGCTCTAAAAGAACCAAGAACTTGTCGAGGGGATTCCAATGAATCCCCTAGTAATCAAATCAAACCTTAGACAAATAAATGGCTACTAGGATAAGAATCATAGATTATAGATGCTCCTTTGTGAGGTATGGCCAGAGGAAGATGTTTCTGTTGATTAGACACGATCTCAGTCCGATTAGCCAAATAAAAGAAAAAGTACTCGATGTGTTCTATTAATTAACATTCCATGTATTTTCATAAACCGGCCCTCGAAATTAGAGGTCTACCACATCACCCCCATAGCCATGTCTTGGCTGTTACACATCCATGACACGGCTATATGAGGTAACTGGGTACATAGCGTGTACTCTTAAGTACACAGTGTGTGCTTATCAAATTTCCAAATTCTCCACTTTTTCTTAAAACCACCTGAAATGATGATCCATACATGAAATGAGGATATGGGTTCTTACAAACATCTATCCTTAAAGAAATTCATCACTAAATTTCCCTAACAATGTGGTGAAGAAGAATGCTCGAACAGCTCCGACCACTACGATCACACATCAGCCTCATCCTCCCAAGATTCATTTTATTATATCTTGTGATGCCATAACAACCATACCAGAAGAATAGACTGTCCAAAGAGAACCTTTGTATTGCATTACACAATCCGGATAGGATGCTGCTAGAATGATGTATCCACCTCCAACTCAACCTCCTCGGGTAGAAAAACATAAGACGTGTCTGAGAAGTATCGCCATAGCTGAGAAACATGGAAGATGTCCTGCATATCCCAGTACCTATGAGGTTACTAAAACTGAAAGGAAACTGACATGACTCTCTCCAAAACCTAAAACAGACTGATGTAGCTTGGTGAAATCCTCCACCATATTCTAATCCTTATATGTCCCAACCTCGGTGTGACTAGTTAGAAAACCTGATCTCCGACCTCAAACTCCATAGGCTATCTCCATCAATCATAATATGACTTATAGATAGTTTTTTTAGTATCCATCCTCTTCTGAATGAAGTCCATATACTCAGTTGTCTCATGAATAGGATGATGTCTCATCATAGCTTCCTCTCTTTCCTTCAACAAACATAAGGGTGATCGGCATGGACTACCATAAAAAGCCTCATAATATTCCATCTTAATCGTCTCCTAGAAACTATTATTGTAGGAAAAATATACTAGGGGTATGTAATTCTCCCAAGAACCTCTAAAATCGTGGACACATGCTTGAAGCATGTCCTCCAACACCTGAATCGTACGCACGGATTGGCCATCTATCTGGGGATGGTAAGCTATACTCAATAGTACATGTGTACCCAAATCCCTATATATCCCTTGATAGAAATTCCATGTAAAGCACGAATACCTGTCTAAAATGATAGATTGAGGAACCCTATGAAAACTTACAATCTCTTGGATGTACAACCATCCAATCTCATCAACAGTGAAGGTATTCTTGACTAGTAAAAAGTGTGTAACCTTTTTGAGTCTTTCAATGACCACCCAAACTACATCATTCCCTTGATATGACCTCGATAAACCTGTCACAAAATCCATCGCAACATCATCCCACTTCCACTCGGGAATGGGTAACTACTTTATAATATCGGATAGCTGCTAGTGCTCCACCTTCACCAACTAGCAGTTGGAACATCTCATAACAAAACCGACCACGTCCCTCTTCAAACCTAGAGACCAATACTAATGATGAAAATCTCGATACATCTTAGTGACACTAGGATGAACAACCCAAGATAATATATTAAAGTCTCACATCATCTCCTCGTGTTTGCCTTCTGACATCCATACGCATCCATGAAAGTGCAAGACCTCATCCTCACCGATGGTCCACCCCAGAGTAGGGCCCTATCTTGACACACCCTACCATAGTACTAGGCCTTCAGAATCTGATAGCTAACTTATAAGCACTTGATCAAGTAGAGTTGAGGTAACAACTATAGTAGAAAGAAACATCTACCCCTGTCTTTCATGCGCCTCCAAATGCATCTCATAGAATAGATCCTTATACTGCCACTCACTACTGGCCTCCCAAATTTCCTGTATTTGAGTCCTCCTACTCAATAAATCATTCAATACGTTGCCTTTCCTAGGCATGTAGGAAAGCTCAATGTCAAAGGTTTGAAGATACTCAACCCACCTTTGTTGTCTCAAATTCAGGTCACGCTGGGTAAAGATATATTTGCGACTTTTGTGGTCTATGTGCACCACAAAATGCTCTCCCGCAAGGTAATGTCTCCAATAGCGCAAGGCATGAAAAACTGCAGCCAACTCAAGATCCTGAGTTGGGTAATTCCTCTCATGTGGTTTCAACTGACGATACCCATACACAATGACTCATAACCCCTACATAAGCACTGCTCCCAGTCTGATACCCGATGCATCACAGTAAATGTTGTAACTCTTGACTAGCTCTAGAAAAACTAGTTTCGGTGCTGAAGTCAACCTTCCCTTTAGATATTAAAAGGTTGAATCACAATAATCTAACCCCAAGTACATCACACCCTTCTTAGTGAGACCAGTAAGTGGCTCTACTAATCTTGAAAATTCCTATATAATGGTTTTGTAGTAACCAGCCAGCTCCATTAAAACTCCTTACCTCAAATACGTTCTTCAACTACTCTTAGGAGACTACTTATCTTTCATTATCTGGGTCTAATGATACTCATGTCTCTAATATGACATGACACATGAAGTTAATTTGGTCCATCCAAAAGTGGAATTTTGAGAGCTTAACGTATAACTGATGCTCTCTCAGTTTACTAAAAAAGATCTCAAGATGTATATCATGGTCATGTTGAGTGTGAGAGTAAACCAAGATATAATCCAAAAAAATCACCACAAGGGAGTCCATGTATGGATGGAACACTCGGTTCATCAGTTCTATAAAAACTGTCAGCACGTTCGTGAGTCCAAACGACATAATAATAGGCTCGTATAGACCATACCTGCTCCAAAAGGATGTAAGAGGTATATATGATGGTCCAACACACAACTGATGATAACTGGATCTCAATTAAATCTTTGATAACACTCAGGATCCTCTAATATGATCAAATACATCATCAATCCTTGGAAAGGGATATCTTTTCTTGACCTTCGACTAGTTCATCTTCCAATAATCCACACAATGTATGAGGGTACTGTCTGCCTTATTCGTAAAAAGGATAGGTAAACCCTAAATAGAAGTACTGGGTTGGATGAAACCCATTTCTAGTAACTGCTCCAACTGGTTCATGATCTCCCGTAACTCTGGTGTAGCCATCCGATAAGGAGAAATGGACACTGGTGGTGCCACTAGTACATGTTCAACAAAAAATTCTACCTCTCGCTTGGGATGTAAACATGAAATGTCGACTGGAAAGACATCCCTGAAATGATATCCCACTAGAGTAAATGTCATCTGTGAAGTCCTCTAGCCATCTAGATATAGACTAGAAGTCTGGGCTCTAACACCTCTCAACCCATGATGCTCTGCTCGCATGGACATCCCATTCGCCTTTTTGTAGAAACAATACACCATCTGATGACATGAAACATACCCTACAATTATAGAAATCGAAAATAGTCAGGAAGGGAACTAACCAGTCCATTTTGATATCGACTTAATAGACCGTCATCTCTAAGATGTAAAGGTCCCATTAGAAGTGACACCCACCAACCTCAAGAGTTAACTCCTTGAACCGATGTACAGTAGATGTTCTAGTCCTCAATGGAGTGTCCACTGTCATGATATTAGAAAAAGTAAAGATATAGAGCCATTGGCTCTCCACACCATGTTCAGATAAAATGCTATGGGAATCCTCTGTATTGAAAAAAGCAGCAGCTAAAAATGAGGCATCCAAAATTGTACCTCTAACTATAGAGGGTCTAGGATCCTACTCATGCTGGATCTTCTCTAGTGAAAAATCCTAACCTGCATCATGGCCCTATGAAGCTGTCTAGGTTCCCTGAGCTAGTCCACCCTACGGCTGTCGAAAACCCTGTGTATGAACACTACGACCACAAAACACACCTCAACCTAAACGACCGAAAGAACTCCAACCCCTAGTCTGATGTGGAACTGGTGGTCCTACACTGTCATGAGGTGTGGAAACTGATCCCCCGTCAGTAGTTACTAGAAGTAGGGAATTGTAGAAATGTTGAAGATGTCACATCTTGCTGCAATATCAGCACTCCACTAGGTCTATTTGTAACTGAGGTTTCTTATGTCTTCCCTTCCCAAATTGGTAGCACACCACCTGGATACCTGAAGGAAAATACCACCTACAAGGATCTCCATGCATATACTCCCTACGGTGCTTCCTTCATTCAGTCAGAAGAGTACCAACATTGGATGCTGAACTACCATGAACCATAGCTCCAGAATCCCTCAGGTTTCACTCGGTGATCAGCTCCTGGTTGACAAAGAAGATATGGAAGTCAACCTAAATATGTTCACTGAGGATCAGTTTTCATTCTTAAGACCATCCTCAATATTTTCCACCAAAATTAACTCATCACCCACCAGAATGGGTGTGAATCACTACAACTCTGTGATGAGAAAATAATACTCCCTGAATGAGAGAGTACGCTAATCCAAACTCATGAACTCTCAGTCTCAGTCAACCCTCAAGGTCTTCAGGTAGAAGAATTCATATAAGGTACTCTGGAACACATCCCAAGCCATAACTCACTATCATCCCTACTATGAGATAACCTCCCACCATATCTTGGTGGAATCACGTAGCATATAGGTTGTGAACTTCACCCTCCTCTTAAGAGGTTTCTAGAGATGCTCTAAGATAGACATCATGGATTCTAACCATGACTCTACAGCCTGAGGTTCTCTATCCCCTGAGAATGTGGGAGGATAATGCTACTGAAAAAACCAATTCAACTTTTCCATAGATGGGGTATGATGTAGTTCTTCCTTAAGGGTCTACATAAACCTCATTAAGCATTCTCGGAACTATGCATCAACACCTATTTTTGGTATAACCACCAGTGCCAAGATGGGCATGACAGAAGCATTTACTTTTAGTCCCTGATCTACCATTTTTGGTGTCTGATCGTTGCCCCATATCTGGCGTACAACTAGAGGACGTCTCAGTGTCATGACTCTATAAGGTAAAGCACACACCTCAGTGCAAGATTATCAAATACTAGAACATAGAAGTGCAATAAAGGAACATGAGAAGAAAACATACATGTTTTTCAAAAAAGGGTTACATAATGTGTATACTGTCACACCCAAATTTTAATTTATTTTTATTTTATTAATTATTGGGCCCGAGTCCTCTCGTCAATGTCTGATCCGGGTTCCAAATCAAAATTTTTGGTTATTTAATATTTTAATGGGCTTTGCACGTGTGTGTGGTCACCGCACGGTTGGTAGTAGTCGCACGACCGGCCTAGGGGTCGGGAAATTGCTAATTATTATTATTATTATTATTATTATTATTATTATTATTATTATCGTTTTCATTATTATTATTCTTATGATGATTATTATTGTGCTTATTGTATTGTTATTATTATTTTTATAATTATTATTCTATTATTGTTATTAATTTATTATTATTTTTATCTTTATTAACATCATCATTATTGTTCTTTATATTGTTTCTTTTATTATTATTATTTGTATTATTACTATTATTCTATTATTATTATTATTATTATTATTATTATTATAGAATGAAAAAAAACTAATCTAACCCCAAACCCTATTCTACCCACGCGGCGCCCCTCCCTATTCTTCTGCGCGCCGCACTCCAGGCCTCCCATCTTCTACGCGAGCCAACCCCCCCGATTTATCCCTCTGCATTCCAGCCTCCTTCACCTGGCCTCACACGCTACACCCTTCCCTTCAACCCCTTCTCCTAAACACGCCCCGACACCACCGTTCTTCTCACACCTCAGCACCACCATCTCGTCGCGTTCCAGCTCCCGCGACCTGCGCCAACCCTCTCCCACTCCGGCCGCCTCTCCCTGTAATGAACTAGGCCCTCCGCCGCTGGCTCTCACTTGCACACGACCTCCCTCACCCCTACCTCATGCCAACCTTGACCAAGCCAGCATCCGGCCTTCGGTCTCCCCTCCATCGACGAGCGGCCCTCCAGCGACCTCCTTAGACTTCTCCGTCCGAACCCTATTATTTCCCTCCGGTAGCCCCATTTCCTCTTAGTAAGGTTTTGGTTCATTTTTTATTTTGTGGTTAGGGTTTTAGCATGTATGATATTAGTTATGGAATAAATTCTTGATAATTTCTTTATTCTGTTGTTTTCTTGGGTCCCCTGCAGTGCGTTTGATGTGCGGCGGAGTTTGCGCACTGCGTTTGCGGTGTTTCGACACCGAAGGTAGGTGTTTCCGCATATAATTTTTTTTAATGAATTAATTTTATTATTTAATTAATTAAGCTTACTCATTTATTAGTTTTATTGGTGTGATTATAGTTTTACATGAATTTAATAAGTTTTGATGTGTTTAGCGTCATGGTTTTGTGATACAAGTGTTTTGTTCTTTGGAAACCCATGTTGAGCCATTTTCAGTGTTTTATAAACTGTGTTGTTGGTTTATTAAAATGTTCAAGGGTTTCAGTTTTGTTTTGGTGTGACGTCACTGTGCATTTAGTTATTAAAGAAGTTTTGAGCGATTTCATGATATTTTGAGTCATGCGGCACATTTTGAATTTGTTTAATAAATTTTCTTAGTGGTTTGGTTAGTTGTGAAAATGGTTTACTTAATTGTGTAGTTAGTTAATTAATCTGTGCAAGTGGGGTTAATTGTGTTTTTGATGTGGATTTGTGTACGTTTGGTCATAAAAGAGGGTTTTGAAGAGGTTATTGGGTGTGTAAGCCGTGGGTTAATATTTGGATTTTTTTTTCAAAGTTTAAAATTGTTTATTAAATGGTACAGATGATGCGAGCTGTGTTTTGAAAATGTGTCGAGGCGGTTCTTTTGTGCTGGTTATTTGTTTGGATTGTTTTGGGTTCGTGTTCATGTACCTTTGTTATTGTGCATTTATTATAGCGCATTGGCAGGGTAACCCCGTGTTACCGTGATCATCAGTTTGTGCATGCTTGTGTGCCTGTGTGAGGCATGTCGCGTTGTCGCGTTGTCGCGTTCAAGTTGCAAGTTGAGGTAGGTTCCCATTAAAATGCTTTTTAAAATTTAAGTTACATTATTTCTTGATGTTTGTGCACACTAATTGTTCAAATTAAATATTTTATTAATTTTAATAAATGTGAGATAATATAAGATAATTAATTTTTGATATAAGACAATTAATTTTCAAATCATTATTTGCTATAAAAAAAGCCGTTTATTTTATACACGACACTTGAAACATTTTCTTGATGAGCGGACACCTAGTATTGAAATAATTCTTGTTTGGAATTTAAACATAATTCACGGAATTTCAAATTTAGTTCTAGTTTTAATGATAAATGATTTCTTCTCAAGCATGAACAAGCATTTCGATTCTTTTTAGAGTAGTGATTGTGAAATTTATTTGATGCCCGTTTGGAACTTTATGGAAAGTGATGAAAATGTTTTGATAAAAAACCTCCTAGGACAACTCTCATGACTTGGTTGCAATTGGTTGTTTGGGAGGCCTCACTTAGAGGATCCCGAGTACTTGAGTAGTTTAAAGGCAAGAGGTTGTTCCATGGAGTGGGTCGGGGTGATTCTTGTTGTGATTTATATATATATATGATTGGATGCTCGGTTGGCATCGATTGGCTAAACTCCTTTCCAAAAAACTTGAGACATGGGAATATGGCATATTGAGATAATATTCTATGAATGATTGTGGCATTGGTAGGTTATGGTATTGACCTGTGGCCCATAGTAGGAGAATATATTGGGTTTATTACTATTCGATTTTCCCTCGACCTGCCTGAGAGAGGATGGTCAAGCGTATTGTGTGTTTTGATTTCATTGTGACATGTCAATAAGGATTATTTCTCATGTATTGGTGTCTTATGGTTTATTCTCGATCTCCTAGGTTCACCCATGTCTATTCAGATTTTGTTTCTTGTAGTAGTGATTATGATGCTCATAATTATACCTAAATTGTGATTCCCGTGTGTTTTACTTTGTGCTTTTCTGGAGTATAGTTTTCCTTGAAAAGTGGTAAATTTATTTTGGATAGGTTTCTAAAAATGGTTTTCAAATGAAAGTGTTTAATCCTCTTTGTAAAAATTTGAAAATATGAACATCACTTTCAGTTTCTAAAAATCCATTGACACTAATGAAAAGAAACCAAATTTGGAAATGGTTAAGGGAAATGGTTTGTACTTTGTTTTTAATTAAAATGCTTATAAAAACATACTTTTATAAATTGTAGTTCAAACTTGAAATGATGTTTATTTTATTTTAAAGGTAGTGCATTGGGAATAGATTTATCGGGCTAGCCTACTGAGTTTTAATACTCACGCCTATAGTGTTCTCTTGTTTTTAGTTCTGTTGCAGGTTCCAGCTTCAGTTGTTCACCTTGAGTGACATTGGTTGTGGTATTAGAGACTGACCCACAGGGTCACGTGCAGTTTTGGTTGTAGTCAGGTTAGTAGCGTTGTTGGTTGTTCTTTATTTATTTGTTTTTGTTCTATTTATTTTACGCTAATTAGTTTGTTTTATTTTTGTCCAAATCATTCCCACCTATTAAATTTTGATGCTCGACACTATTTTCCAGCCCGTGGGGATCAGGAACGCACCTCAGGCCATGAAGCGGGCCGGCTCGGGTGACCGATTCATGGTCAACCCAGGATGGTTCGTGAAAAAATGGTATCAGAGAAGGCCCTTGTTATTTGGGGTGTTTGGTAGATGGAGATTAGGAATGTCGGGATTCGGGAGGTATGTATGGGAAGAGCATCACAGACTCTTGCTCGCACTGATTCTTGAGTTACTAGGGTAATCCGTGATTTGAGTCTTCTACTTTTGTTTTGGATTGAGGAATGACAATGGAGGCAAGCCAATGTCACGTCGTGACCTCACATGTATTAGTGACCCATGTGGAGTCCTATTGCACGTTTAAATTTCCTCCTCGTATTTTATTCTCACCTTGGCATGGCTCACTACCATTTCACCAGGTAAAGTGCGACTGATAGTTCCTCATTTCCGTGCTTCGTTGTGGACTGTATTTTTTTGGCTCGGGTTGGTGTAAGTTTGCTTTTGGAAATGAACATGGATCTTGAAATGAAAGTGTTTTATCTAAAATGGATTAAAATTGGTAAATTGGGTTTTTAAATTGAAGGATATTTGGTTTGAAAGTTAATGTTTGTTTGGAGTTGGTAAAGGGTGGCTTGGTGTAACCCTTGGTATTGTTTATAGAGGGTCTCATGTGTGTGGGTATGAACGAAAAGTGCATGGGGGCACATGTTCATGGATGATGTGGATAGAAATCGATGGACACACATGTGATGATTCATGGGATGCCATGGGTGAGTTTTTGAAATATAAAGGAATTGGAAATTGGTATTTCTCTGAAAAATGGATTTATGACCAGTGAAAAATGGCTTCTGTTTATGAAAAATGGTCTTGGGAATAAAGCAGTTTTGAAGTTTTAAATGAAAATAGTGATTTTGAAAAAAAGGATTTTGATTGTATTTATATTCGTTTAACATCTGTGCCGGTTGTCTCGGCTTGAGGTGTTTATTTCTATTGTGTTTTGGCTTGATGCTAGGTTTTGGTTTTGTGCCCTATGTGCTGTTCCAAATATGCCACCCAGAAAAGTCTCCAAAAGGTGTTAATAAGTCATGCCCAATTCTGGTTCCTATCAAGTGTTGCCTATTCATCTAGGTGATTGCTATCCGTTAGAGGCATTTGTGTGGTTTGTGGAATTAGATAGTGTCTTTGGGTTGATGGGAACAATCAAGGTTATTCAAGTTCGTGCTGCCTCGGGTTTGTTTGAGGGTCCAGTTTTGGACCAGTGAAGGTTTTATATCTCATCATGGTTGGATTTGGGTTGACATGGTAGGTGTTGAAGTCCTAATTCATCCAATTGATCATATCTGAGGATGTGAAGGCATGTGTTGGCCGCTTTAAGGAGTCGACATATGGAGCGCAAGTGCTTGGAAAATACAGCACGTTTATTCATTCGTAACGGTTCCTCATTTCATGAGCAGGGTGTACGAGAGGAACCTACCTCTGAAGAAATCCCTTTTTTCGGTGTCGACTTCTGGTTCATCAGACTATTCTATAATGTGCCATCTGTATTGTTGGTTTGAGCATCCTAATCCATTTCGTCTCATTCTTCCGAAGTCCTGCTATTGTGTGACCGTTTGGGTAAATGGGAAAGGTTCTGAAATAAGTGTCATTTTTATAAGAAGTCCTGATCAGGGGATGCTCGTGTCTGACTATGAGGCATAAGATGCTTCTGACATTACATCCCCAACCTTAGGTATCGGGGTGAAGCTCGCGCACAGTCATGGAATTAGAGGCATGTGAGACCTTTGCTTTGTTCTTTATCTTTCATCTTGGAATAGATACATTCAGGGTTCCCTTGTCCCTATTTTCCCACTATTGTAAGTTCATTTTTTTCGATAATAGTGCAATGAACTTATTATTTTGTGATCATAGTAGTTTCATTCTTCTGAGTGTAGCCTCTATAATTGTTTGTTTTTCTTAAAAAGGGTATTTGACCTTGTGTGGGTTGGTCCTAACTTCATTAGTGATCATTTGGAGATGTGAGTGTTGGGGGTTTTTGTCCTGTGTCGAGAGTTCCGAGTTTTAGTGGAAGCATTGTCTCGCTCGTACTAAGGGAGTTGGATGTGTTGGGAGTTTTAAATAGGTTTGCTGAATTCTTAGTTCCAATAGTGTTGTTATAGGGAGTTCATTGTCTTGGTGCCCCGATATGTCGGGTGGCCTTGTAGTGGTGTTCCGTTTAAGTCTCAGTGGTCCCGCTCAACTCAGGTGGAGAAGTCGGTAGGTTTAAGTTGGGGGTTCCCTAGTTCCTAGTTGTGGTGAGGGTTTTGTTTGGAGAATGTAGAAAAATAAAAATGGTTTTTGGGACCCGGGTTTTTCGGGTTGCTATGAAGTAGGTTTCTCGTTTAAGTCTTGGTGGAGTTGTTTGGGTTTTAAAGTTTCCGTGTTAGTCGAATTATTGTGGTGGGGAGAACCCTCTCGTGTTCTCCCCTCATTTTATTTCTTGGGTTCTTCATGACGAGTTGGGTGTGACTTGTGGAGTGAGTCGTCAACCCGAGGTTCTTGATTTTCCTTTTGGCACTGTTCGTTCTTGATTTTACTTTTGGCTCTGTTCGGGAATGGACTCAAGCTTTTCCTATCCTATGACTTGGTGACTTTATGGGGGGAGAAAGTGTCTATTGTAGGGAGAATTGTCACACTCAACTTTTAATTTATTTTCATTTTATTAATTATTGGGTCCGGGTCCTCTCATCAATGTCCGAGATGGGTTCCAGATCAAAAATTTTGGTCATTTAATAATTTAATGGGCTTCTCACCTTTGTGCAGTCACTGGGCGGTTGGCAGTAGCCACGCGGCCGGCCTAGGGGTCGGGAAATTGCTAATTGTTTTCTTATTATTATTTTTTTTTATTATTATTATTATCGTTTGCATTATTATTATTCTTATGATTATTATTGTTGTACTTATTGTATTATTATTATTATTTTTATAATTATTATTCTATTATTGTTATTAATTTTTTATTATTTTTTTCTTTATTAACATCATCATTATTGTTCTTTATATTGTTTCTTTTATTATTATTATTTGTATTATTACTATTATTCTGTTATTATTATAATAATAATTATTTTTATAATAGAATGAAAAAACTAATCTAACTGCAAACCCTATTCTACCTGCACAGCGCCCCCCTCCCTATTGTTTTGTGCGCCACACTCCACGCCTCCCATATTCTGCACGAGCCAATCCCCTGATTTCTCCCTCCGCGTTCCAGCCTCCTTCACTCGGCCTCTTGCACTCTGCCCTTCCCTTCTTCCCCGTCTCCTCAACACTCCCCATCACCACCGTCTTGCTCGCACCTCATCACCACCATCCCGTTGCGTTCTTGCTCCCGTGACCTGCGCCAACCCTCTCCCACTCCGGCCGCCTCTCCCTGTCGTGAACGAGGCCCTCCACCGCCGGCTCCCACTCGCACACCACCTCCCTTACCCCTACCTCATGCGAACCTCGACCAAGCCATCAGTTGGCCTTCGGTCTCCCCTCCATCAACGGGCGGCCCTCCAGTGACCTCATTTGCCTTCTCCGGCCGAACCCTCTTATTTCACTCCGATAGCCCCGTTTTCCTCTTAGTAAGGTTTTGGTTAATTTTTTATTTGGGGGATAGGTTTCGAGCACGTATGATATTAGTTTTGGCATAAATTCTTGATAATTTCTTTATTCCATTGTTGGTTTTGGGTCACCTGCAGTGCGTTTGATGTGCGACAGAGTTTGCGCACTGCGTTTGCGGTGTTTCAACACCGAAGGTAGGTGTTTCTGCATATAAGTTTTGTTTGATGAATTAATTTTCTTATTTAATTAATTTATCTTACTCATTAATTAGTTTTATTGGTGTGAGTATAGTTTTACATGAAGTTAATATGTTTTGATGTGTTTAGCATCGTGGTTTTGTGATACGAGTGTTTTGTTCATCAGAAACCCATGCTGAGCCACTTGCAGTGTTTTATAAACTGTTTAGTTGGTTTATTAAAATGTTCAAGGGTTGAAGTTTTGTTTTGCTGTGACGTCACTGTGCGTTTAGTTATAAAAGATGTTTTGAGCGAGTTCATGTTATTTTGAGTCATACGGCACAATTTGAGTTTGTTTAATAAATTTTCTTAGTGGTTTGGTTAGTTGTGAAAATGGTTTACTTAATTGTGTAGTTAGTTTATTAATCTGTGCAAGTGGGGTTAATTATGTTTTTGATGTGGAGTTGTGTAAGTTTGGTCATAAAAGAGGGTTTTGAAGAGGTTATTGGGTGCATAAGCTGTGGGTTACTAATTGGAATTTTTTTATAATGTTTAATTTGGTTTATTAAATGGTATAGATGATGCGAGCTGTGTTTTGAAAATGTGTTGAGGTGGTACTTTTGTGCTGGTTATCTGTTTGGATTGTTTTGGGTCCGTGTTCACGTAACTTTTTTATTGTACGTTTTTTGCAGCGTGTTGGCAGGGTAACCCTGTTTTACCACGATCATCGGTTTGTGCGTGCTTGTGCGCCTCTGTGAGGTGGGTCGCGTTGTTGCGTTCAAGCTGCGAGTTGAGGTAGGTTCCCATTACACTGCTTTTTAAAATTTAAGTTACATTATTTCTTGCTGTTTGTGCACACTAATTGTTCAAATTAAATATTTTATTAATTTTAATAAATGTGAGATAATATAAGATAATTAATTTTTGGTATAAGATAATTAATTTTCAAATGATTATTTGGTGTAAAAAAAGCCGTTTATTTTATACACGACACTTGAAACATTTTCTTGATGAGCGGACACTCAGTATTGAAAGAATTCATATTTGGCCTTTAAACATAATTCACGGAATTTCAAATGTAGTTCTGGTTTTAATGATAAATGATTTCTTCTCAATAATGAACAAGCATTTTGGTTCTTTTTAGAGTAGTGATTGTGAAATGTATTTAATGCCCATTTGGCACTTTATGGAAAGCGATGAAAATGTTTTTATAAAAACCCTCCTAAGATAACTCTCATGCCTTGGTTGCAATTAATTGTTTGGGAGGCCGTGCTTAGAGGATCCTTGGTACATTAGTAGTTTAATGGAAAGAGTTTGTTCCATGGAGTGGCTCAGGGTGATGCTTGTTGTGCTTTATATATATATATGATTGGATGCTTGGTTGGAATCGATCGGCTCACCCCCTTTCCAAACACTTGAGACATGAGAATCTGGAATATTGAGAGAATATTCTAAGAATGATTGATGCACTGGTAGGTTATGGTACTGACCATTGGCCCATAATAGGTGGATAATTTGGGTTTTTTACTATGGGATTTTCCCTCATCCTTCCTGAGAGAGAATGGTCGAGTGTATTGTGAATTTTGATTTCATCATGACATGTCAACAAGGATGATTTCTCATGTATTGGTGTCTTCTGGTTTATTCTCGATCTCCTAGGTTTACCCATGTCTATTCTTCTTTTGTTGTTTGCAGTAGTGATTATGATGCTCATAAGTATACCTACATTTCCCTTGCTGTGTGTTTTACTTTGTGCATTTCTGGTGTATTGTTTTCCTTGGAAAGTGGTAAATTGCTTTTGAATAGGTTTCTAAAAATGGTTTTCAAATGAAAGTTTTTAATCCTCTTTGTAAAAATTTGAAAATATGAACATCACTTTCCCTTTCTAAAAATCCATTGATACTAATTAAATGAACACAAATTTGGAAATGGTTAAGGGAAATGGTTAGTACTTTTTTTAAGTAAAATACTTAGAAAAACATACTTTTATAAATTTTTGTTCAAACTTGAAATGATGTTTCTTTTATTTTAAAGGTAGTGCATTGGGAATAGATTTATCGGGTTAGCCTACTGAGTTTTAATACTCACGCCTATATTGTTTTCTTGTTTTTAGTTATGTTTCAGGTTCCAGCTTCATTTGTTCACCTTGAGCGATTTTGGTTGTGGTATTGGAGAGTGACCCACAGGTTCACATGGATTTTTGGCCGAAGTCAGGTTAGTAGTGTTGTTGGTTGTTCGTTATTTATTTACTTTTTTTCTATTTATTTTCTGCTGCTTAGTTTGTTTTCTTTTGGGCGAAATCGTTCCCACCTGTTAAATTTTGATGCACGACACTAGTTGCCAGCCCGTGGGGATCGGGAATGCCCCCACGGGCCTTGTAAGGGCTGGCTCGGGTGACCGGTTCAGGGTTGACCTCGACTGTTTCGTGACATATACCCTCTAACATGGTGTGTTCCCTAAGGTATTAACATGGGCATGTACCTCTGCCAACCTTGGCCGTGTATCGCCCATACACACGGAGTGTTCCTACTATGACACGACATGTAATTAAATCATCCCTCCTTCCTGAGTTCCACTACATGGCTAAACACATGATTTTATTATATGAAACACTACATGGCATGTTCACCCTAGACACGACCTGTATCCACTTATGTTGTAACCACCCGTGTCTTCAGTCACACGGTCAGAGACACGGTCGACTATACACGGCGTCTAAGAATAGTACATAACGTGTACAACCTATGTTTCAACCACCCATGTCATTAGTCACAGGTCTATATACATTATATCTACAACACAGTGTGTACTTCTAGTAGACAATGTGTTCCTCCAAACATTTCCCAACCCCGTGTCTCTGCCCACACAGTCAGTCACATGGTTAAAGACCACACAGTGTGTACATACAATACATGGATTGTACTTATGAAAAGTTGTTTCTTCCAGAATAGAAGAACACAAGGCATGTATTTATCATAAAATACTATGTATTATAGGGTTTTCCAGACAATATTCTTTAGAAACTACTCTATAATTTGTCTTTCCCAATTTTACCCTAGTTTTAGGGTTAAGTGGTCGCTTGTAGTTTAGCATGGGTTGTCGAATCCTCAAAGACCTAAGAAGTATCCTACAAACACGTAAATTCTATGGATTGTTTTTTGGCTATGATATGGCCTGCATGGGTTTATTTTAGATGGGTTTAAGTGAAATCTATGAGACTTAAGTGAATTAAATTTATAATTATGAGTTGATCCTAGATTATCACTTGGGGTGGATTGGATGCATTCCGTTTTCAATTACTTCAATTTCTTATATTTGATATGGGTTCATTTAAGGAGATCAATAAACATCATCACTTACAATTTTAAGGCCTAAACACCCAAATACTAATCTCCTATACACTTGGAGGATCAAATTCTTGAGCACTCCAAGGTTAAGGTTCTTATTAAAACTTGAGGTATGTGGCCTTAAAATTCAACAAGGACGAAGAAGTTTTAAAATCATAAAATAAAAATCTCAATTAAAGATGTGATTAGACATTATTGGGGAAATAAATAAAATCCAATCTCTACCCTTGATACTCCATTGGATCAACCCATAAGAAAGTTATCCCTCCATTGATGCTATGGTTTCAATGGATTCTGTAAGTAGACTCTTAAGGGAGGAAATGGAGAAGTAAAAAAGAAAACAATGAAATAATGATCACTCCACCATTGTGTGATAATTTCACAAAGTTTGGTGTGAATAATTTCATACCATGAGCCAAAGATATCAACATGATATGAAAAAGAAAATAATAAGAGGATAATAATATCTTTTATTAATAAGCTAAGATTGATTACAAAAAATTACATGTGAAAGACAAACTAGGGACAACAAAATTACAGCATAACATTACAATGAAAGGAAGTATCCAAGATGATAAATCCTTCAAAACCACTACATTAAATAAGAATTTTAGGAGCCTTGGGTGGAGCCTCCATTAGTGAAAGTCATCCCACATGAGTATGGTAGGACTAGAGTGGTGGAAAGTAACAGAGTGTAGACTTTTCCACCCTTGACCCGAAGTTGCAGCCAACTTGCATCCACCAAACGGAGGCAAATAGATGACCATTTAGATGGCTGAATTGGATTGGTACATTCAACAGAAAAATGAATCTCTTGATGTCTAATAACTCTATGTAAAATTTCATCCCATAATAATATTTAGTTTTCGAGATCTGAGTAAATTGGATGGATGTTTTTTTATGCCATAGAATCTGGCCTAGAATTTCATCTTCCACTTGGGCCACCTATAAATCCATTAAAACATCTGAATTATCTATTGTCGAAGGTTTATGAAATGTTCCCCATGATTCCCTATATCTTCAGTTAAATATTTATAATCATTGGGATTGTATATTGGCCTCTTTATTAGGATGCTGTCTAGTTTACTTTTCCACAAATATGATGGCATGAAAGCCCATTTTGGTGTCTTCCAATGTGAATCACAATGTGATCCAAAATCATTAATTATTACATATATAATGAGATACCTAAAAACAAAATATGAAAATAAAATAAACACTATTTTATATTTTAGAAGACATTAAAAAATGAACCATGTAATAGTACATTTTAAGAGGGAATTACAATCATAATGTGAATTAATGTTCAAAGTGTAAAATGCACTAAAATGGAGAATATGAATAATAAACAACATGAATATTATATATATTAACAATTAATATTAGCCTCATTCAGTGGCTAATCACACCCTAACTTGATTTTTTCTAGTCTTGAGAAAAAAAATATCTCTTAAATATGAAATTTGAATTCCCTTTTCCAAAAACAATTTAATACACATTGATAAAAAAGAAACCTTATACCAAAAAACTATGAAACCTATAAAAATATTTTAATACAAGATATATTCATAAATAGATCTCAATCCCAATCCCATTCCTTTTTTCAAATTCATTATCATATTTCATCCAACATCAATTAAGTATGAGGATGTGTTGTGTATCCAAATAGAGATGGGGGTTAATCTTTATGAAAGGGGGAAATGAATGAAGGGCTAGGTGAAATCACATTTCAATATTAAAATTAGTATTAAATTTTTTTTGCAATTTTTCCATGGTAGTTGAAATTGCACTCAGTAGAGTCAACCCATGTAGCGAGACTTGGTCGACGAATCCCAAGCTCAAAGACCTTAAGGCACCAAGTAAAGCTCACATACTCAGGCATCATCTCAAGTTAACTCATTCGATAACAAGGGAAAATTACCACAAATAGAGACAAAATTACTATCTATGGTCTAGAAAATTATGGAGTGACGATCCCCATGTGCCGAAAGCCACACATTAGGTCATTTCATTGCTCTACGCACAATTTTTTTTATTTTTTTATTTTTTATTGAGTAATCATATTAAAAATTAAATGATCACCAAACCTATGATATTTATTTGAGGGACCCCATGAACTCAAACTAATACACCACAATCCAAAAGATTTGCATTGTGATTTTTTTATTTGTATGAAAATATAAAGGGTGAAATATCACATTAGACAGCCACAATTTCCAAAATCTATGATCATGAAATTATATATGGATTAAAATCAGAATCATGGAATGCTAAATTATTTGATATACAGTTTCAAAGTGTGAAATGTGTATTATCATGTTAATGGTTAAAGAAATTTTTCCATCCACACATTTTTTATACACACAAAATTTATATTTTTTTTTCATTATTTTCACCCCCCCAAAATAGAGAAACATTGTCCCCAGTGTTTATAGAAAATAAAATTTATAAGGGGGTAGAGGTAGATGAGAGGAGTTTCAAAAGGAATTTGAAATATGAAATATGGAACAAATTCAACTGATTTTTTGAAGTTGAAGTTCATGACACTCTTGATTACTCCTTTGATCTCCATGCTACACATGGACTTATAGTGGAAGATGATAGAAAATTTTGGAAGTTCTGAATATATTTGATTTCCCAATTAAAATATTTTACCTCAATAGCCTCTGATTCTCACTCACAAAATAAATTAGAAACTATGAAAACCCTGAGAGGTTCCCTTAATTAAAAACAGACAAAGACAAAAAAACAAACCGATTTATTTTGGCATACCAAAGACCGATACTAGTATCACGTAGAAAAAAGAAAATAATATATATATAAGTAAAATATAAGTATATATATAAAAATTATAGAATAAGGAATAACTATAAGCCGTAGGTTAGTGGAAATCACATGCCCCTGTCTCAGTTCAATCCCATGTTCGATTCCCCATAGCTTCACCGGTTGTGACAGGGTTTGCACCACGACCTACGACGTGTCCTTATATTTTATATTTTATTTTGTTTTTAATTATTATTATTATTTTTTGAATTTTTATTTTAACCTTCAAATAGATTATATAAACTGATGATACATTTTATCCTTTTTAAATTTCTAGGTATGGTATTAATTAGTGATCACACCGCGTGACACAGATAAATACGATGCTCCCATTTCATACCCATCCATACTCATAATAGAAGAATAGGTCAACAGTCTAAGTTAATATCATATTCAGATTTGATTTATTATTGTTTTTTTAATATAAAAATAATTCATTAATCCTATTTGAAAAATAAATATGATTCACAGTGATTGGAAAAACGAAAACCATGGGTTGCTGCTTGTGCAACACTTTTGTTTAATATTTTTAGCCCGACATGAACCACCTAACTTACCCTATACCAATTTTCAACATTTTAAGGACCCCATATTTCTCCACATCTACTATATTGAGATAGATTTAATATTTATAATTTTTTTCATGTGAAACCCTATGTTCTATAATGAGTGGGAATATCCAAGGAATATCATAAATGGTTGATCCAGTTTCTTCTGTAGTCTTGCCTAAGACATCAATAATCATTCAATTTTTTTGTTTTGTTTGAATAGAAGAATTAATTCCAACTGAAAGGTCATGGTTATACCTTATTTTGGGATAATTGAGTTAGGGAAGGAAGGATAATAATTTTGAACTTGTGATGGATAATACATTTAGAAATAGTTTGAGATTTCGAATCTAACTCGGTTTTATTTTCCAAATTTCTCAACAAAATTGGTTCCTTTTAAATAGAATATTCAACCACCAAATTATATAAATCCATGTCATGAATGGGTATGTAATTGAAGTTTGTGATTTCTCTCAATGTTTCAATGATTAGTGTTTCTGAAATATCATCAATGGAGCCATAAAATGGACACTCAATCCATGATGTCAAATTTCCCTCTTGTGAATACATGAAATCAATTTTTTTCTTGATTTAAATACCCATTAATAATTATTTTATCTTCTTCATTTATCCCAAATCCAAATTTTGTTTCTTCAATAAATTCATGAGACGTTTTTGGGGGAAAATATTCTTCTATCAATGGAGTGGAAGGGATATCATGAGTGGGATGTGTTCCATAACCGTCTCAAAGTTTTGTATTTCTAATATCAATGATTAAACCTCAGAATTAATTACCTCAATTTGATTTTTTTAAATAAATGTTTTAGAAATAAAATTTATATGAGGTAGAACATCATGAATTTCCCTAAGATTTATCGCTTTAACCATCCTTGAGAGTGCTGTATATTTATCCTTTAAACAATCATCCTTTAAAGGATTGTGCATCTCACCAAGTGTGGTGTGATAATTCAAGGATTGATCAAAGAAATTCACTAAGTTATGGGATTCCCAATAATTATTTCCAATTTGATTCCAATTGGAAATTATGATATGGTAGTGTTGAAGAGGCTCCATTAGAGTAGACTGAAACTATGATTTTAGATTCTTTGGACACACACAATCAAAAAGGTGAAAAGATAAGAGGAATGGGGGTGAGAATAGAGAACTTGGGGAAATAAAAGTATGATAGTGTTTAAGATAACTTAATTATGTCCTGGTAAATGATTCCAAAAATTGGCCTCGCCCAAATTTACCCATGTTTTAGGGTTAAGTTGCCTCTTTTAGTTTATCTTCGGTTGTCGAATCCTCAGATACCTAAGAAGTAACCTACAGACATGTACATTCTATGGATTGTTTTCTGGCAATGAAGTGGCCAACATGGGTATATTTTATATGGGTTTCAGTGAAATCTATTACACTTAAATGAATTCAATTTAAAATAATGTGTTGATCCTAGGTTATCACTTGTGGTGGATTGGATGCATTCAATTTTCAATTATTTCAATATCTTATATTTGAGATGAGTTCATTTATGGTTATCATAAAACATCATCACTTACTGTTTTAATAACTACACGACCTAATAATAATCACCTATACACATGGGGGGATCAAATTCATGAGCAGTCTAAGGTAATGGATAATATTAGCACTTGAGGTATGTGGCCTTAAAATTCAACAAGGACGAAGAAGTTTTAAAATCATCAATTAAAAATCTCAATTAAAGAATTGATTATACATTAATGGGATGATAAATAACATCTAATAAAGCCTTTTTATACTCCACATGATCAAATAATAAGAGGGTTAGATTTCCATTGATGCTATTTTTTAATGGAATCAGGAAGTAGACTGATGAGGGAGGAAATTGAGAAGTAAAAAAAAAAGAAAACAATGAAATAAGGATCACTCCACCGTTGTGTGATAATTTCACAATGTTTGGTGTGAATAAATTTGTACCTTGAGCTAAAGATATCAACATGATATGAAAGAGATCAGAATATTATGAGAATAAGAACCTTTATTAAGAAGCTAAGTTGAATTAGAACAACTTACATGTGAAAGACAAACTTGAGACAACAAAATTGCAGTATAACATTACAATGAATGAAAGCATCCAAGATGATAAATCCTCTAACAAAACTTCCCTTAATAGGAATTTTAAGATCCTTGGTTCAAACCACCAATAGTTAATGTTACCCCACTTTAGTATGGTAGGCCGAGGGAGGTGGAAAGTATGGGAAAGGAGACTTCCACCCTTGACCTGATGTTGCAGCTAGCTTCAATCCACCGAACAGATGCTCCTAGATGACCATATATATAGAATAATTGTAGCAGGACATAGAAGAAAAAAATGAATCTCCGGATTTATAATAAATCTATGTAAAAGTTCATCCCAAAAAAACATATAGTTTCTGAGTTATGACTAAATTAGTAGGCAGTTTTTTGGGACACAGAATCTGGCCCAGAATTTCATCTTCCACTTGGGTCACCTATAAATCCATTTAAACATCCAAATTAACTCTTGTTACTATTTTATGAAATGTTACCCATGATTTATTATATCTTCATTTAAATGTTTAGAATAATCGGGATTTTATATTGGCTGTTACAATCTCTTTATTGGGCTGCTGTCCAGTTTACTTTGCCCAGAATATATTGGCATGAAAGCCAATTTTGGTGGTCTTACAATGTGAATCATAAAGGGATTCAAAATAATGAATTGTTACGTTTATAATGAGATACCTAAAAATAAAATATAAAAATAAAATAATGATCATTTTTTTTATAAGGTGTTCAAAAATGTACCATATAATAGTACATTTTAATAGGTAACTGTAATCATAATGTGAATTAATGTTCAAAGTGTAAAATGAAATAAAATGGTGTATAAAAATAATAATGCAGATGAATATTATATATATTAACAATTAACATTATCTTCATTTATTGGCTAATCAGGAACCCCATAAAAATACTAAAACAAGCATTAATGTTCCAAATTTCGACATGTGGGGGTCCATACTCCCGTGATTCAAATATTGACATCATATTCATGTCATATCATAATAAAATTCAGTTAAAGTTAAATATGATCCACCAAATTTTGATCCAAGAGGGCCCAAAACACCTCATAGACCAATATTTGGCATCCATCCTATTGAAACACTGCATATTCCAATAGTCTATAAAAACAAGCATTCTAGTAAGGAATATATCACAACAACATGCATATCTAGCACAACACCTATCACTACATCATGCAATCAGTAATGCACCCTACATGGCATGACAAGAATGCATGATATGTGATCTCAATCAAGTTCCTATATGATGATTGAGATGTAATGACCTAATCTCATTGGGTTGAAATAGAAATAGAACCTCAATTAGTCAAATCATAACAACATAAAACATGTGTATCACCCAATGGTGAAATCAAATCAACTGTAAAAGTTTAAAAACTAAAAAATTGTTATATTAGAGGTAAGTTGTATTTTTCCTATACACGGGATAAATACTCTTGAGAATTTTTTTTACCAACAACCTATTCCTTCTTATCCCTATCTATAGGATACAAATAGTAAAAAAAGCAGAAAAGAAAAACCTGCCTCTAATACCACTTTGTAACATCCCGGTTCCGGGTTCCACCCAAAGGTGCCCCATACCCGGTTGGCCACATGGCCTCCAGAACATTTCCCCAAATTACAAAGGCTTCCATATAGTAGTGAGGGACTTGTGTGGGATAGTGGAGGAAATTATGCCCTCATTGGAAGAGCATGCACAGCGAAATAACAGATAATAAACAGTAGGAGAAGAAAAATACCATAAGATAAGTAAACAATAGAACACTGAAAGTAAATAAACAACTGAAGAACATATATATTAATGATACATTTCACATATGTCTATGAAAATAGACAAATAAGTCAAAATGGTAGAAATAATGTACTAAACTAAGTGCAAAAAAAACAAGTAAACTCCACCAGCATCACAAGCCCCAGCTTCGTCCCATGCTCTCCAGCTCCATATCAATCACGTACCTGATGAAGAAGGGTGCTTAGCCATATCTATAAATACATCCATATAATCTATTTGGGTCCAATAGCAGGACCCAAATAGGGTTTGAGAAGAATACCATTAGGCAACCACCACAAAATATGTGCCTGATTTTCAGTGAGTATATATAGTAGGTGATAATGGAAATGTAGGAAAGAACTAAGATTACACAAAAGTAAATATTACTACAGTTCCACTTATATTCATTGGCATATAATGTTCATAATTTAATCAAGTAAGTATCAAAAAAAGGTATCTTAGAAGACTAACTAACATGACTGAATCTATGGTTGTGCTTTGGCTTGGAAAACACATCACAATCATTCAATATTTATGTTAACCCTCTAGGTAGCTCACATAGTCTAACCCCTCTAACTATGTAATGAAAAAAAAACATAAAGTCACTCTGAGGAAGCACTCAATTTTAATTCCCCCTATGGACTTTCAACAAAAAATATAGTCTCTATGGGGAAGCACTCAACGTAAATTCCCCATGTGGTATCATAACATAAACTATAAACACTATAAGGTATCACTCACCATCAATCCCCCATGTGGTCTAAGAGAGTGAAATATAACACACACTCTGAGTAAGAACTCAATGTAAATTCACCCTATGGTCTAACTACACCTGGTTCTCACATCCTAGTGAAATTAAATCATGCATATATGATATCAAGAATCCCATTGTAATCTAAAATACTACATAGATAAGAAATTCCAATTCATATCATAAGCATTTAACAACAAGAAGAAGGAAATAAGTTTCATCCTATAATGTAAGACAAGGAAATAAGGTCTGCCTCATAGGAAACCTGGACCAAACAACCCTAAACATTGAAACAAGGAAACACACCCATGGGGTGTTCCTTAGAAATTGAATTTAAAATAAAAAAACAATAAAAAACACTTAATCCAACAAACAATCTATGATAGATAAAACGGGTTTTAATTTTCTTAAACCAAAATACCTAAGACATGGGTAATCATCACTTTGGCATATAAAACTCAAATACAACCAACAAAAGGAAAAAAATACCTACCTCAAAATTGGTCAAAGAACACTCTTGAATATCGGGCCTTTAATCTATATATAATGTCAAAGATCTATAAAATGGTAAAAAATGTTCAACCTTGAATAACTAGAGAGAGGATAAATCAGGAGGAGAGGCTCTATAAGAACCAAGAACTCACCAAGTGGATTTAAACACACATGTCAGAGAATTAATCATCCCTTGGATGGAGAAACAATGGATTGGAGAAGAATCAGTGATTATGGATGCTCCTTCGTGAGGTACGTCCATAAGAAGATGTTTATGGGGATTAGACGTGACCCCAGTCTAATTAGTCAAAAAAAAAGAAAAAGTACACGACATGTATTTTTAATGAAAACATCATGTATTTGCCTCAAACGGCCCATGAAATTAGCAGTCTACCATGTCACCCCACATGACCATGTCTTGGCTACTACATGTACAAGACACGGTTGTACGCGGTATGTGGGTTTACGAAGTGTACTCCTGAGTACATGATATGTACCTATAAAACATCGAAATTTTCCCATTTTTCTCAACACCTCTTTAAATCGAGATCCATATCATAAATGAAGATCCGAGTTCTTATAGTATATTCACTTACATGATATAAATATTTCATAAAACATAGGATTGCAAAATTCTTTTCAGAAGTAGATACTTTAGCAGTACTAGAATGTTCACTAAAAATACATTTGGCAGCCACTTCATTTTTTACATTCTTATATTAACTCATATTATTTATGTCCTGCTGGAGACTTGAGAAATCAGAGTTGATGTTCCCCTATTTCCCTCATTCATTAAAAATCATGTCATGAGCATTATTAAAAAATAAATTACCTTTTTTTTCTCATTATTATAATCCTTAATATAGTATTTCCGTGATATCCTTGAGTGACCTTTTTTCCTTCTATATACACATTTTTAATCATAGGTTGTATCATTCTTATCAATACTAAGTAATTCATAATCAGATGAATAAGTTGTAACATTTTGTTTAAAATAAATTACCTTCCTTTTTTAATTATCATGTTTGTATATATTCTTATATTCTAACTCAAATTGTAAAAATGAACCAATAATCTCATTTATATTATATTCAATAATATTATTACCTTATTATAGAGACAAATTTTTAAACTACCACTTCATTGGAAGTGATCTAAGAACTATTTAAACAAGAACATTATTATACAAAGAATCTTATAAAGAACTCACACCATTTAGAATTCTCCTAATTTTTTGAATCATTTTATTAATAGTTTCTTATTCCACTATATTAAATTCTTTATATTCATATTGTAATATACCAAAATTAGTTCTAGTATGTTTATTTGAACAAAAATGTGTTACTCAAATTTTTTTTCTATATTTAATGAGGACTTTTACATACTAAAACATGACAGTAAAATTTCCTATTTATTCCAGAGTATAAGATATTTATCACCTTATAATTTAAAACATACTTTAATGCATCATTTCTATAGAATTATTCAAGATGCCCTTTGGGTAGCTTATGTGGATTTTCAATGATCATACAATGACAAATATTGACTTTATTTAAGAAGTTTTCCATTTATGATTTTCAATATCCATAGTTAGTATCATCAAAATGGGGTACTTTATGAGTTATCCATCTATAATTTGACCTATTTTGTACCAAGTTAAACATATATTTTACCCTTCACTTTTATGTCATAAATTTGTTATCATAGATTTAAATATACAGATAGAGCTATGGTTCCACCACTAATATTTTTGTCTAGATTTAAGATGGAAAATAGAAAATAGTGGGGTCAATTGTCATTTCATAAAATTATTTTAATGTATATTTATAATAGAGTTAATAAAAATTATTTCATTAGAAAAAAAGTAAACATAATATATTTTAATAGAGGTTCATATCGAAAATATCCTACTCCACTCTTCACCCTTCTCATGAACTGAGAGAGATGGAACCCACTATAACTAATATAATGGAATATTACAATGAATTAGTAACACTTGGATTCATAATCCAATTAAAAATACTTTTTATATTGGAGGCTCAATCCCATTAATTCATCCTTTTCTAACCCTTTGAGGCACAAATCGTACAGTATGACTTTTTTCCTATGTGGTGCAACACAAATTCATGACTTTGTTTGGGAGTCACAAACCAAATTCCCAGTTTTAAATTTTTAGAATAACCTATTATAATTACATACATAAGATAAGACTAGGAAGTAGTTAAACCATAGAACCAGATAAATAGTTCTAGAATCTAAGTGTCGAGGTTGCAGTGAAATTTCTAGTGGTCAATGATCAAATTATTTTTAGTTTGGTTAGGATAAATATTTTATCACAAGAAAATTTCAACACTAGTAAAATTCAAGAACATCCTAAACCTCTATCTAAACAAATTCTTTAAAAAAAAATTTTAATATAGTTTCATTTCATTAAAGAAACTATAAAAAATTAAGAGAATTTCCTATTTTATTTTCTCAATGAATGAATCAGGCATTTAGATTCACTGAACTACTTCATAGCCATTCACATTTGTTTCCAAGATATATTCCAGGTGTATATCATTTTAAAATGAAGTGAAATATTAATTAATTTTCATTTAAATAATCTATAAAATAAAACAACTATTCATTTTAATATTTTAGAAAATATAATATAGTATTTAAAAATAAGAATTAATATCCAAAAAATACTCCATGATAATATTGTGAATGATTCTTAATATTTCATTCGGTTTCAATTTAAAAAGCCCATTTTTAAAATTTTAGTGTGAATATAAACAGATTCTTAGACCCACAACAATATAATTTAATTAAATATAATACAAATTGAAATTTATTATCTTGGATTCTAAATAATTAAAAAGTAATTATAAAACCATTAAATATTAGTTTTATCCAAGAAAAAGAAGCCTAAAATTGAAATAATAATAATTTCATAAAATAGTGAAAACTATTAGGTTTTATAATATACTTTCTAGAATCACAATATAAGATAGGAAAATCCATGTTGTGGAGGGGTTTTATGTAGGCAAATCAAATTAGTGTATCGTGTTGGTTAATCACGTAGGTGAATCATGTAGGTGAGTCACATAGATGTTTTAGGAACGTGGATCGATGTAGCCGATTTATATAAGATAATTCACGTAACTATTTTTTACTATGTATCTAAAATTTATATAGAAATATTTTTCACATAACCAAATATCCATGTATCATTTTCTTAAATAAGAAGTTTACTCACATATCCAAATATTGATGAAGATGAATTTTAAAAAATGTTGAGAACACGACTTATACTGTTGAAAACATAATACAAAACAGAGAAAACAAAAGAATTAGGTTTATATTCTGTCAGAATTATATTTAAATAATTTCATTATATTTCTATATAATCAATATTAACATTAAATGGACTTATATATCTTATTTTATCATCAAAATAAAGCAGGTAATTAGTTCTATAAAACTACATAATTTAGACAGAAAACATCCAATGACATATATCCTAATTTAGGATGTAATAAAGATTGAAATAGATTTTTATGAATTCTAATGAAATGTATGAAATGTTTTTATATTTTAAAATTAATAATAATCAATTAGTTTTGAGTTTGGTATTCGATGTTATGGTCTCAAAATAGAAGGTCCCCAATTCTGGAAAATTAGGTACATAGTGAACAATAAAATGGATATGTGGGAGAATTGGCTATGTGAATAAACTATATTTAAAAATTGGATACTTGAATTGGATAAATGTGAAAAATAAAAACACCTAAAAATGATTTCTAAAGTTCCTAGAGGATTTATTTTTCTAAGGAACAATATGAAACTTGTAGAACATGTTATGAACAATCAAAACATGAAATTTAATGATATTTTAAGGAGAGATATATTATAATAAAATCAAATCTAAGAATACATTATTCAAAAAAATACTAAAAAGTATCAAAACACTCTAAGAAAATAAAAAAAAAATATATTTGTAATTATCAAAACATAATGTTTTTCATGGAAGCACCCCAAAAAGCACTTTCATGAAATGGAAAACCTTTTTAGTATTTTGAAAATGAATTTACTAAAACCCACATCATATAGAGTCCGATAAATCATTAATTTGAAAAGCAGTAAATGGATATTTTTTTATTATTATATATAAAACATATTTTAATTTCAAAATAGGAAATGAGAGCATTAAAAGGAAGAGTATACATAAAAATTTTAGAGATATATCTCATTTATAAAGGATAATAATTAATCTTAACGTCACCATGTTTTATGAATTATATCATCCATTAATATATTTCCATGGAATAGATGGAGTAAATTCATTATAGAATCATAATAAATAGAAGAAAAAAATATTTTAATACCATAATCAATCTGTAATAATTATGACTCATGATGAGTTGTTGTGTCAAGAAAAACATCTTTCCCTTAAAAAACACTTTTTAATAAAATCCCCTTGGAAGAGACATCATAAAAATGAACTTAAAATACCATGAATAAATTATTTCTCATGATATTATATATCCAAAAGGTAGTATAAACACCATTTAAAAAAATTTGTCATTAACCAAAACATTTATCAATAAAAGGAAATTGTGATGAAATACCGTTACATCAACATTATCTTTAAAATTCACAACAGATGAAATGTATATTTTGAAATGTTTTTTTGTGTATTTATAATACATGAAAATTGTAATTAAATAAATAGATGGATAATATATATACACCAGAAAAAGAAAACAACTGATGAATACTTATAATATTTAAATGATGAAAATTTGAGATGAAAAAACACATACAACATTGGTAACAAAAGAATCTAAAGAAAATGAAAGAGATATCATGAAATGAAAATTAAAAGATAAAGATAAAAAATCAATATACTGAATGGAACACTGGGAATTTATACACTCTATAGAAGAAAATATTATGTGAAATATAAAACTTATCATATGGAATTTAAAATAGAGACAAATAACCCTTACCATTCATTCTATATTAGTCAAAATTTATATATCTTATGGCATAAAAACGTAACTATGTTAAATTTAAAAATATATTTCATGAGATATGATGGTGAGATAGTAAAAATTATCCATAGAGTGTATTAAATTATTTATAAATTTCAATGTATTTTTCTAATGATTTGTTTAGTTTCCAGGAATTTTAAAAAATGAAATTTATTCTTTTTTTAGTTTATTCATCCAATAATCAATAATTTTTTAGTTTTGTTTCATCATTTATTAATGTTATTTATGTTACATTTTGGATAAGTTCTTATGATACCACAAATAATATTTCTCTAGATTTCTTATGATGAAGGCATTATAATAATGTTTCCATAAAACCATATTTATTCCCACTAGTTCATTTGGTTATGGGTAAATGATTAATTTATTTGTACATTTTGGAAAAATTAAATTTTGATTTCTATTTTACATTGTTTGGGTTCATAAAAAATTCTTGTATTGGTTTCATATAGATAAATTAATAATATGGCTTTGGTATTTTAAATCCATTCAATTTATTATTTAGATTATTTTTTCTAGTGTGATAAGTATACAAAGATGTAATTCTCTTTTACCACCAAGAGTGGGTATATGTAGTGACTCATGAATGTAATGTTCCCTATTCTTATGTTAATGAAAAATTTCATTGATACGATATGATTCAAGGGAATGTTATATTTTCTTATCATATGAATTTTATTATTCTCCATGAATATTTTTTATTATCTCATTATTTACTAATTTTATCTCTATGGAATATGTTATATTATTTAATATTTAATTCCATTATATCAGGAATTATAGAAAAATATAATTTTTCCATAATCATTTTAATAATATTTTTCTCCCATTTTTGTGTTTTCACATATGTTTATAATATATCTTTTTATGATATACTGATGTAAATTTTTACTTATTAATAATCTCACCACTCCCTTATTGTATGATTCCATTCCCCAGGTTATGAAGATTAGTATAACCTCTGAAGAGTCAATAAGGGAGTATAGTGGGGTTGTAATATTGAGAAATGTTCAAATGTATTATAAAATATGTTTTTTTCCTTTGATCCTAAAAAATATACCTTCTATTCATGGGATTTTTTATTATTTGTGAGATATAATTTTTACCTTAGGTAAATAATTTAAATAAAGACATGTTCACCTCACGAAGTTTGAAAGATAGCTTTTTAATCCCTCTATTTAAGGGTGAAATTTTGTGGTTCAATAGTTAGTATCATTTTAGGGTTTAGTTATTTTTTGGATACTAGTGTAGTTATTTTTGGTTATTATGATTATATAATTTTAATGAAAACTATATTGATAAGATTAATTATAGGACAACATCATGATTTTATGGTAATGTTTTTTGAATCTTATTTTCCTATATACAATATCCCTATCTGAATATTAGAGAGTTGATGTGGTTATGGAACATATGTCTCTAGGGGTAATCTTGCTAAAACATAATGGTTGAGTATAAACTGGATATTCATTGAGTGTGTTATAGGTGGTCCTAATACTGAACATCTGACTAGACACTCCCATGGGATATTCATTAGTGATTTATATACACTTTTAATAACATTATTATAGATTTAAATGGTAACTATGGACTAAATATTGGATTATATATTTTAGAGATCCTAAAACTAATATGACTGTGGAAAACCTAGGATACACTGAATAAGAAATTGTTTGAACCAATTAGGTCAAATATTGAACCAAAAAGTGTCACCATTTGAAGTGCATGGTTTAATGGAGATGGAATCATAATATTGTGTTTTCATATTCATATGATCAATTAATCATATTTTATTAACTATTTTCATAACCATTTTGATTTATCTATTTGGTTGGAATTAGGGTCATCACAAATGTATTGTGAATAGTTTTTCCCTACAATGTTATATGGCTAAATAAAAAAAAATTGGTTTCAATTTCTTAAACAGTGGAAAATATTAATACATGAATATTATAAAAGAAATGAATAATCTCTTATTATGATTATATAGAGGATCATGTTGTAGTATAAAATATGTATTTAGTTTTGTAAGGATCCCATAGATTCTTTTACTAGGGAATAATAATTAAAATTGTGTTGATGTAATTTATTTAATATGGGAGAATATAATGCCTTAATATTTTAATATATATTGGCCTTTAACTAAAAGTAAATTTTAATAGTTTTGATGCGTGAAATAAAATGGTAAAACTAAATGTGACTTTACATATTAAAATAATTCAATATGTTATGAAATATCAATAATAAAAGTGAAATCATAATTAATTATTTAGTTAATAAAAGTAAAATAAATTTATTTAATATATTAACATATATTTCAATTCCACAAATATTATTATCATGGTTGATTAAATTTAAGGGTTATAAGATCCATAATTAATAAAATGTGATCAAAATATTTAATCTTAAAAAACATACTTTTAATGAAATATTTTAAAAGTGATGTTAAATTTAACATATAAATTAAATTTATCATAATAAAATGATGACAATGATAATAAATTTTATTTTAATCTAATATATTAATATTCAATTAATTAGAGATTAGTATGAATTATTATTGAGAACATTTGATTTTTTTTCTATAAGAATAACATTTCATTATATATTCATTTTTTCATTTTGAATCTAAATTAATACATATTATAAATTTTATTTGGTTTAAATGAACTGAATATTTTAATTCATCATGAAAAATATTATATTAGGGTTAATTTTTTGATAATTATCAGACAAAAATTATTTATTTGTGAATTTTATACAATATTTTGTTTACAAAAAATATACCTTTTAACATAATCATTAAACAATAATGACATAGAAGTTTATAAAAAAATAAATTCCACATAGAATTATTTGAAAATTAAAAAATATACATTATTAATATTTATTTATAATTAATGAAACATATTATTAACATTCATTGGAATTATGTATTATTCTCAAAAAAGAAATGTTTTTGGGAGCCTATTTATTAATTTTTATTTGGGTAAAATTATTATTATTTTATTTAGATGAACGATAATTAATATTTTTTAATAATAAATAAAATAATGACATAGAAATCAACAAAACTAACTATTTTTATTAATCATAATATTGAAAAATACAAAGATACATTTTCAAATTTTTTTATGTGTTATGTGTCAAAGTATTAAATATTATATTTTCACTATAATAAATTATTTTTTTAAAACTAGATTTCATATTTATAATCCCTAGGGTAATATTATAAAATAAGGGCAATTTTTTTTCCGGGCATGATAAATACATTACTTATATAAAAATTTGTTAGAATAATAAAAAACAAGAATGTTAAATGCGAAAATATATGAGTAAAATACATTCAAACATGTTTAAAAAATATTTGATAATTTATTTATGATTATTTGTATAGATTATCCCATAACCTTCTCCATTGTTTTCCATTATTGTATACATTTTTCCATTAAATAATGATTATATTATATTAATAAAAAATGAAACTCCTCTCCCTTACAAAAGGATGCTTCAACACCCTACAAATATTCACACTCAAATCCACATATTTATACAAAAATCCTAGAAAAATTCATCCTTGAAATTCTACTACTCATCCTTGTGATTTTTATCTTCATAAAATACCATCCACCATTGGAAAAAAAATACATTTTTCAAATTATTTTTTGATGTAGTAAGGTTAAAATTCCAAATTTCTCTTGTATTTCAATAATTTTCTTTCTACCAACACCTTCATAATATTTATTTTATACACTGTGTTATAAAAAATTATTATTATTATTAAAATATTAAATTTTTATTATGATAATGTGATAATCATTAAATACCATTTCTCTTTTACTTAGAAAACTGAAAACGTCACCATTTGTATATGAAAACTTCTATATCTATGAATAAATTTCATGATTCTTCCAGTATTCATTACCAATATTATTAAAAAATATTTAATTAAAGGATTATTATGATATTTAAAATTTTACTATTGTTAATAAATTATATATCCTTCCCTAGAATCCCCCATTTAATGAAAAATCAATTTGTCTCTTATATGTACATGCAGACTATTGTCTCTAGAAAAACATCATATTTGGGTTTTCACCATATATTTTATTCATAACAAAACATATATATAATATGATTGAACTCCATAGAGACATATAAATAATATCATTATGGTTGGTAATGTCATTATTCCAAATTCATCACTTTTTTCACCACAGTCAACCATATATTATAGTTTTTCTTTTTTGGGTTAGTGTAACCACCTACTTGGAAAATGATATAAATTTATATCATGGTGTCTATAGAAATATAACATGTAAAGACCACTACCCACGTTTCCTAGATTAGGTGGTAAATTTGTTAAGTTGGTATACGTTTCAAGGAATTATATCCTAAAGGATAAATTATCATAGTATTCATGGTAAACTATATACATTGTTGAATTTCATATAAACTTTTATGGCATGAAATACCACAATTAATTTTCATTAAGAACATCTCCATTCAATCTATCATGTACCTTCATATCAATAATAAAAAATTTCCTAGAATCATGGTGAAAGAAAAAAATAACGGGTTAGTTATAGTTCTATTTATGGTATCCTTACAACAAAATCTATCTTTAATACACAATACATTATCAATAAGGAATAGTAAAGTGGTGAAACACATAGCCTTTAATAAATAACTTGTCCATGAAAAAAAATTTGAATAAATAAACAATGATCAAATAACTCCATATAAATAATCACATGTGCTTGAAACTCAACCATGCATATTTAACTAATCAAATAATCACATGGAACATGAATAAAAAATCTCATTATGATGTAATTGATAATTTTAGTCATCATAAACATATCGTCAATGGATTATTCTAAGACATCATACATAAATGGGTAAGGCATAGGCAGAAAACTCGAGGTTGTTTCTCTCATGAGACCTAAAGATGTATCAACTTTCTATAGTAGGTTATAACAATGAATTATTATTTACAATTAATTATTCATTTTAAATTGGTGAAACATAAAAAGTATGAACATTTATATTTGGAAACATGCATACATAATGTTAACAATTACCCCAATCAATAAACAAAATCATAAAAAACTAAGGTAATATGAATAGTATAATATTATTAAATCCTCATTCAAACTCATCATAAACAATCTAAAGGAAAAAATATGATAACATTATGACATATCTCAATTGGGAAATAATTATAATAATGGTTCTTATCATTAATGAATATTATTCCATAAAGATATTATTAAACACATTGATATGAAACATAACTTCTCAAATTTAAAATTCCCTTTTTACAACTAAAATACCAAATAATATTATAAATATCATTTTATGTGATAATATATTTTAAAAAAATTTAATTTAATTTTCAAATCATTGAGTGGTCATGATGGTGGGAAATTTCGTATATGACGTACATGTTAAAAAAACCCCCGTTTACATTTTCAGAAAAAGAAAATAATCTTCTTTGAAAAATGACAAAAATATTAAATTAAAAAAATGAAAAGGTAAAAAGGGGTAAAAATATCATTAATAAATCATTATTATAATGATAAAAACAATTTGGAAATTATTTTTAGTAAACATGGTTTTAGAAGAAAAAACATTTTTCAACCAAAGAGAGAAATAATGTTGGATTATATTAAAAACATTTTCACTATAATTATAAGTAAAAAAGATAAAAAAATTAATTTTACATGATATGTTCATGAATAACCATAATAGAATAAATTTTCTGGGTTTATTTACTGACAGAACATAATATTTCATCATAAAAAATTCAATTATAAATAATATTGATAAATAATGAGATTATAAAATGAACTATCACGACTTTGGTTACTATTTTATGATAATACCTATGAAATAAATAAAATAAAATAAAAATTTAAAAACCATGGAGATAATGTTATTAATGATATGGAATATAAAATAAGTACTTTTTACACCATAAAAAATAACTAAGTGCTGAATATGGGATACATATCACAAAAGTAAAATAGGGACAACAAACCCTTACCAAATATTAGTTTTCTTTTGTGCTTATTTGTAACTCGTTTATAATAATTATAAATTTATTATATAAAAAATATATATTTCTTACTATATATTATTTTATTAAAATCTCCGATGACCATTTTTTACCAATTTTCTATTAAAATAACTATTTGTGTGAAAATTGCTTCATTTTCATGTATGATTTGATATGGAAATTTATGTATTTTTTACATTGAATACAGATACACCAAATCAAAAAATTTAACCATTTTATAAAAATAATATATATATCATTACAAAAATTATATTTTTATTTATATTAGACTATAAAAAAGAGATCGAAAATGAATTACCATATTCAATGAAAGAGTTGGTTGTAAACACGCATCAACATTGTTTCCATTATTACTGACAGATAGAACAAAATGAAAATAAATGTTAATTCACTTTTATAGATTAATTATTTTATATATATATATAATTTATCTTTATAAAATCCCTCATTATTTCCATCCATGTATATTTTAGTGAAAATTATTTCAAACCGATTCGTGAGGCGGTAGTCCATTGTACACACGAGTAAGGTTGTCATATCCTGCATGGAAATGAATGTATGAAGTTATATGGGATATTAAAATTTATGAGGTAAAATTATTCTAAAAATATAATATATATCCGTTAAATATATCCTTATCACAATCCAATTAAAATGGATATTGGAACAAAAATAATCACATCAGTTCGTGAGGCGGTAGTCCACCTTACACAAGAGCAACGTTATTATTTTCTAATGGGATGGAAGATAAGAAATTTGATGTAATATTATATTTACATAAGTATATTTATTTCATAAATATCACATAAATATATTAAATAAATTTTTATATCTAGGACTAATTATTGGTGATTTTAAAAAGATTACATCAGTTTATGAGGTGACAGTCCTCCGAACACACGATTGACAATTTCATTTCCCATTAGATGTAACTAGAGATGGATATTTTTAATACATTAAAATAATAATATATAAGTATATATTGGATTATTTTGGTATCATGCTTAATAAGTTCACCTCTTCTTTAGATAGCCTCTTTATGTTTAATCCAAATGCCTTATTAGGATATATTCTTGATAAATATAAAGACTATAGTATGTTGGGATGTATTTAATAATTATTTTTTGTTAGTTATTGGAAAAATCAAATGGTTTTGGATTTTTGGAGAGGAAAAGAGAGGGGGGGGGGGCTTTTATAATTTGAGGAGAGTAAAAACATGGAATATTAGAAAATATGAAGTGATAACCATGATTATAGCATGACAAATGCCCCTAAAATTGGTATTTATAGAACCATATGGGTTATGTGATCAATATATGGCCATTAAATGGGGTTTTAACTAATTTTACTTCATTTTTACCTTTATATTTTTAGCTGAACCCCCCAAATACCAGTTTTTACCATAATCATGGTAATTAATTTTTAATTATTTTATTATTCATAATGGTCATAAATAATGTTGACTATATTAGATGACAATAATTATTATCATCATAAATATGGAATCCATTTTCCAAATACAATTCATGAAACTGGTAGAAATCATTTTAAAATAAAACTCATAGATGCATTGGTAAAATAGTAATTCCAAAGAATAACATTGAAAAGTATGAAGAGTTTTTATATCATAATTCAAAATTATATTGATTAAAATAACATAAATTAGTTAAATTATAATTTTATTGAACAAATTTTAACTTATAATATATTTAATGTATAATTTATGCTTTTAAATAATTAAAATTAAGAGGTAGTTTTCAATAAAAATATATATTTTTCTTTATTAATCAAAATATTAATGTTTTTGAAAATTGAAAAAAATTCACCCAAATATAATTTTGACATGTAGATTTCAGAAATTAAGTTTATTTTTCAAATAATTTTTAAAAAGATTTAAAATATAATTTTATATTATGTGTGCAATGTGTAACTATACCGCATTTTTAAAATACATTTTTTCAAAAAATAATATATCTTTATTTCAAATGGTTATAATTTTTGATCAAATCAATTGATAAAAATTGGATTTGTTTTATTAATATTTAAGAAATATAATTTTTATAATTTAGTTAGTAACATCGATACCCACCAACTTAACATAAATTTTATAGTATTTTTAAATAAAATTTTATTAGAGTATTGTGTTTCCTTTAAACATGGAACTGCTTGAATGACATGATATTGAAGAGATTGAATTTATTTAAAAATAAATATATCATAATGTCTCAGGGAATTACATTCACTTCTATTCATGGTGTTGAGTTTCATATATGCTCTTGAACATAATATTCTTTTCAAAAATTTCTTGTCTTAACATAACTACAACTTTTATAAGAAATTAGTGAGAAAATATTGTTTTAATTATTGTTTTTAAATATTATATTGATATTTAACTTATTGTTTTTGTACCTCATGTTTTTCATAGTGACTTAAAAAACTCATCACTAACATCAATATTTTGAATGGTAACACATTTGTCCATTATATAATTATTAAATACATATAAATAAAATATATAAAATTATATAGGTTTGAATATTGTTTTTATATTGGATATTAAGATTGGTTTTTTGTTATATAGAATGTTAGAATGCAATAGTGGAATTCAGGAATTAATGTAAGGATTTTTTTCATCTCAATTTTTCTTTGTCGATATATAACATGTTTCATTAATTTCTCCCCTTAATGGTGGATATATTGGGTATGAATTTCATTTGAAATTTAATTTCATATAATTTTTTTTATATTTTAAATCATGTAGTTAATATTTGGAAATATTTCATACTTTATTTTTAGGACTAAAAGGTACATAGGTAGGTAAAAAAATGAGTTACCACTATATAAAAAATTAAGGTAAAAGATGAAACTACGTGTAAAAAGGACTTAAATATCGAAAAAATTAACAATTATTAGTGATTATGAAATTTTGTTCGACCTATTTTCCTTTAAAATTTTGGGTTTCTTCCTTTGAAATCATGTTTGGCATCCCATATAAGGATTTGTTATATACACGCATCTCACCCCCAGTTCTTTTAAATGGAGTTTTTCAGAAATCATTTCAAGACCCACAAGAAATTACAATTATTATCAGAAAATTTAATTTGTACTCCCTAATAATACTATTACATTTGTCACCCATATCTCTTGATTATTCCCTAGTTAATTAAGAAACAAAAAAAAATTTATAAGAGAAGACTCAATTTATTCTTTATAAGTAATTAATTATTTTCAGTAATTTTCATTCATCGTCTTCTCATACCATTTAAAATTTATTATTTTCCATATTAATTACTCCTCAATGTAATCATTATAGTTTTATAATAATGATATTATGTCTATTCACATTATAATGATAATAATACATTTAATATAACATGTTTCTATTGGTCGGATTAACCACCCACATGGATAATACTCTAATGTTTCATTAAAGATGAATGTTTAAAAATAATTAAAAGTAATATTTGGTATTAGGGATTAAATACTTATTTTTTCTAGTTTTATAATGTTAAAAATTATTTTTAACATATTATATATATATATATATCATTAAAAATTACTAAAATAAGATCATTATAGATTTATTATTTACAAATCATTCCTAAAAAACCTGTAGAAAAACACAGAGCTTTATAATCATTATTAACATCATACTTTAATATCTTGACTGTTCTATAGATAATGATCTCTTGAATATGGTATTATAAATTAATCATTTATAATTAAAAATACTAAATAGTTAAAACTCGCACAAATAATTTATAAAAATTAATTAAAAATAATTAATTATATGTAATAAATGAATAATAAGTTAATATATTTTTTCAAAATATGTTCATGGTTATAAAATATAGTTTTAATGTGACATATTTTAGTTCAATGTTACATATGGAGAAATATACTGAATATATTAGATATATTTAAAGGAATGATATATATTTGAATCATGGGATATTAAATTTCCCACATAAAATTAATTTCACCATTAAAATTTTAATTATCTCCCACTAATGAAAGAAACTAGGCGATTTAAATGAAATATATTATTAAAAATAAATTCAAACAAAAAGTATTTTTCATATGTTAAGATTAAGGGACATGTTTTCCAAAATAACGAAATATTAACCATGAAATGTGATTTCTAAATAATAAACATTACCCATTGAGGATAATAAAATGTATATTACATAGAAATGTGGAACCAAGAAATTATAAAAAATAATATAAAAGTTTATCCTAAATCATAAACTATTTATTATTGTGGACCTGATATCCATTACTATTTCTCTTGTTGGAATGAGATTTAACAGATATTTTATATGGTGAATCGATAATAAAAACATATTTCCAATTATCTAATGTGATGTAAGTATTTTCCTAATTAATTAGATATATTTAATGAAACCAACCCACTTATGGATTTATAGGACTCAAATAGTCTCATGGATTTATAAATCCTTTACCATATTTGGTATTTATATAATCAAAATCATTTTATGGTATTACCACACCCAAAATGTCTCCGGTATTTACTAAACCTAAACTATCTTTGGGATTTATCAGACCTAGATGGTTTCATAATGATAACCTATAAACATTTGTAATGTACTATTTTGGAAGGATCTCAATTGGTTCCCCGACATGGTTTACCAATTGAATTCATGTGTACCTCCCTATATTCCAAATAATAACAACTATTAATTGGTGTCCTACAATGTACTTTGGGAAACCTGTACCACTATATTAGTGTGTCAAGTAATATATAAATAACCGTTAATCATATATATCACAATAAACATAAGGAATAAAGTGTTCAATAATATGTACTAAAATATTGCACAAAATGTTGATAAACCATCAATCTAATTACATATAAGAAGAATGTATGTAAATAAAAATAAGTGTAATGGATCTTCAAAAAATTTAAACCCTAACCCATGTGAAAATCCCAGAACTCAATGAGATTTCCCACTTGATCACTCATGGGCTTCTACCCAAACTATTACTCCAACCAAGTGACAGTCTGCTTGGGTTACCCAAATACTACTACAAATTGAGCATCATGTGAGTGCATAGCTCAGTAGGTAACCAACAAGGTTTCCTTATACAAAACAAGAACAATAATGATATTATCATGTGACATTCTCACCTATAAATAGTAAATGAAGTACGATAAAAGTAAAAAAAATAAATGATTATTGATCTTTAGGTCTAAGACCCTGATCAACTATACATACATTATAACATGTTAGGGTGTCTCTGATCATGTCACCATGACATGCATCTATATAAATATAATTTCATATTGATTAACCATGGAATACCTAACACCCAAACTAAAATAGCCAACAATTCAACATTAATAGTTCTACAAACAAATATAATGAATCCTTGGTATCTATGCAAATACTATTATGGTAAATTCATCTTGGATGATTCTTAGAAAGATTAGAAACCACTAAAATAGATAATGCCCCAAGTAACAGTACTAAATGACCTGATCATAGGAATTTTATGTTTTATGATTAGGTTGGATTAAATTGATCTTGATCAACTAAACAGATCCTAGTGGTGCCTTAGGAATCACATAAAAATAAATATAATAATAATAATCCAGAAAGCATACAAAAAATGATACTAAATAGTAAAGGAATCATATAGACCCGTTTATTACATGTATTGTCATATATACTTCATTATTATTCAATTCATCATAGGAAATATTCACATATGTCAATAGCTAGATCCTATGATACACATCAGGCATCCACAATGACATCATCACAATGATGTTTAATAATGTCAATATCACATGAGGCCAAAGTAAAGATCATATAAAGTTTCTATGAGAATATATCATACCATAGTAACATATAGACCATAGTTTGAGTCTAATGAATTTTTTTAGGTATCTATTGTTGTATCAAGATAGTCATGTGAAAGGACAAAATAGATAGAGTTGAGCCAAATGGTTAAGGGGATAACTATAGTCCAACACACCATGGGATCAAATGTTTGGATTGATTTTTATATTGAACCTCCCTAACCTCAATATCCATGAAAAACCACACAATTTTAAAAGAAGAAAAATGTTTCTGATAATTTATGTGAAACACAACACCAATCGTAGAAAACCCACAGAATTTCTTGCTTCCAATTTCATCTCTTCGATTTCACATGGAACAAGTAACCCATAACATAAATGAACAATAATATGGAAAACCATTATAACCTATCCATTTCATTGAAGGGAAAGAATATTACTAAATAAATTATAAAAAACATGGTCATCTATTAATTAGAAACAAAATAAGATTCATACAATATAAAATGAAATGTTTTATGAAAAATATTATATTTATAAACAAATGGTTAACTCATAGTTTTCCCAAATAATATAAAATAAAATTTTAAAAATTTTATAAAATTAATTTTATAAAAAGAATATGATTATTTGAATAAGAAAAAATATCTTATGATGAATTTTTTGGATTTTTTGAAAAGTTACATTTTTTGATAAATAGTAAACAATAATGATATTTATTTATGGATATATTTTTTTTAAATAATTTACTTGTTTAAATTATATTTTAAATTTGGGTTAAAATAAAATAAGTTAAAATATATAAATATATAACAAATTTATTTCATAGAAATCAATTTCATGTAAAATTTTAATACTAAAAGCTTATATTCTTAGGTGAATTTTAAATTTTGAAACTCACTTTTTTGTCACATATGTGGGTATAATTTAATATTATATTACACTAATTATAAGAATTTAAATTAGAAAAACGTAATTAATATCTAGAATCATCTTAATTTATATTATATAATAAGTTCAACATAATTATAAATAGTAAAAGATGTAAATCTTCATTTTTGTGGTTAAGGTGAAAAATTATTTACCATGGGGTTAATCTAAAATTATAAGGGTTAAAATGACCAAACAATACATCAAAAACAAATTGTATGGTCATATTTCAACATTATCACATCTGAGGTTCTATAACGTTCTCTTATTAATGCTTTTGGAATGATAAATAATTTAGTGTATCAAAATATTTCTAAAACTTTAATGTTGGTCTTCTCCCCCACTTATAGAAGGTCTCCTACTTTCCTCCCATATTTACACATACAAATATATTTGGTTAGAAAATACGATCTCAAATAACTATTTTACTCCCCTAAAAATATCCCAGTGACCTTTGTTTGATCAGAATGAAAATCTATGAAGGATTTTTTTGAAAACCAAAATAATTTGTTTGAAGATGAGGTAACATTCTTAAATGATTGTTTTTCATTTATATATTCTTTCATATCCTTAATATATTTTTAAACCATTTTCATATAATAACCTTAGTATATTATATTTAATGAGATTATATAATATTAAGTTAATGACTTATATATATGTTCTCTTCCATAAAATGAAAATTCAAACTATCAAACATGTCTATGGAGAAATACTACCTTACGAACCAATGCAATTTGTTTTCTATATCCAACTCTAAATGATGGATATAATGATGGATTTAGAAAATCTATATGATATTTAGGATACTACTTTACTTATTTAATTTTATAATCAAATATATCTTATTATATTCTATTTTGTTTAAAATTTGATAATGTCACTCATGTTTACAGCGGAACACCATCTCAAAAATTGACGTGATTCGTTTTTTCAACAATGATTTACATGCAAGGTAATAATGATGAATTTAGTAAATATATGTGATATATATGAAATAATATTTATTTTCAAAAATTAATATATACTGCACTTCCTTAACCATTATCAAATTAAAGAAATGATAATGTTGGTCATGTGTATGTACAATCTATCGTCTCTATGAAGAGATCTCATTCAATATCATTGTTCAAATTTCTATAATTATTTTTGTAACTAACCATACCCCGTTTCCCATGCCGTTACTATCCCAATCCCGACTCTCAAAGGCCAGGGGCCGGTGACTAGCACTGAAGGTGTCATTCTATAAGTGGGGGGAATTTTCATGAATACCTGTACGCTCACACATTCCCAACCAAGTCCCAAAAAACAAAAGGGAAACAATATACCACTAAAAAACTGAGTACAAGTACAAATGAATGTAAAGGGGCCAGAATACAAGCCTAATTGAAACAGAAAAAATAGTGAAAATGGGAAAAAAAATCCTAAGTTCATCTTCCAAGGATCTTACCTGAAGGGTAGGTACAACTCATCATAATAACTCTCCACATCAATTGTCACCGCCGTCCACCGTCAGGTCCTGGATCCCCGAGTCTCAGTCAAAGTAGCTTTTCGTTTGCATAAAATACAATAAGGTTCATGAAAATACCATGTAGAGTTGAGTATAACAGTACCCAGTAGGGACCAAAATACCCTGAAGGTGACCTAGAATTCCACAAAGGAAAAACCACATATAATAATCTTAATCACAAGCACTAAAAAAAGATACCTCACATCTGGTATATTCTACGGTAGTAAAAGTAGAATTACAAGTCACATTTTTGAACACCTCAGGTGTTGGAGAAATCCTCCTCTATCGAGTACAGTGGGACTAACGGGTCATACATGGTCACTTCCCACTAACCTGGAACTACTTAGGTACTCCTCCACATCACATACCATGGGTCTGCTGGGTCATACAGAGCCACTCCCCATCGTGTCCTGCTGAGGTACTCCTCTTGTCATACCATGGGTCTACCAAGTCACACAGAGGTGCTCCGCAACATGGGCATGCCAAGTCACAATGTGGGGCTTCCTAATGGCCCGTCGAGTAACACATAGTCAAAAATCAGCAGTTTTTAGGTCTCATCCAATCGCAAGGTTCCGTACATAGTGAGATTGGGAGAAACACACCTCAATCAATCAGTCATATCTCAAATAGAACTATGTCTCACAAATAAGTAACCCAATGATCCATCATGTCATAAGGGTCCCAACGCAATAGACGATGCGTGATCTGAACGCTCGTTCTGTAAGTTATACGAATTTTAGTGCTGAGGGCCTAGTTAGATTATGGTACAATCAAACCTATAAAAATTCCAAATTTCTCCAAAAGTTACTTGGAGTATCTCATAAGAACTGCCTTGTCCTATGGGTTTTGGAGCCGTAGGAAGTTCGTAAAACAGATCTCCGGTTTAGGAGTTACGCCCAATTAAACGTAACTTGGCTTAAAGGGGACCAGGTCCGGTCCGCCCTGGTCTGGCCGACCAGACCCGACCCATTCTGGGTCGACCGAACGTCGTATGGGTCGACCCTAACGGTTAGAACCAGTCCACTGGGCCTGGCCTAATCGGGTCTGAACTGGCCCACAGGGTCATGGGTCCAGCCCACCTGGCGGCACAACCAACCAGGATCACCCCGTCCCGCAGTTGCGGGCCGACTCTATTCTACATAGACATGGAATAGCCACGTCCGTCACCTGCTCACCTTTCCAATAGACTCGGCCTCACCTTATGTTTCAACCCGCTTGGCTGGTTGACTACTCCACGCGTCGCCTTGCCGGGGCCATGGAACTCCAACGCGTCGTAGTCATTCACAGCCATGGCTTCCTCACCACCTAGGTGCACCACAGAGGCTCACCTCCTCCAGTTTCATGACCTATCTTTTTCGTGGCTTCAACCTCCCAGGTGCACCGCCAGGGTGCGCCTCCTCCAGCACCACGACCCGTGGTGGCTGCGGCTTCCGCTGCCCAAGCACACCGTTGGGGCATGCCTCCTTCAACAGGTGCCAACTAGGCTGGAGACCCATCTCATCTATATCAGGTACGATGCCAGTACCACCACGTGCCGCCATAATTTCTGGACATCCCCAAAATACACAACCAAAACCGAAAATGGTGAAGGGTCTGGGCCTTGTTCTTTTGGACCGCACCCTCCACGCTAGCATTATAACATGTGAAGGATTACATAAATGTAAAAACTCCCATAATGAAAACCCCACAATATCCTCTCACATTTTAATAATGGAACAGTGATCAACCCATTGGATGGTTGATAAGTGTTCTTCATAATAACCAAGAATCGGGTAAAGGGGAGAAATTAAGCATAAAACCCCCTACCATGTATTCTTGGAAGGTGCATCAGAAAATGAGAGTGTACATGTCTGAAGGTATTTTTCAGCGCTTTTCGTCTCCCATCAATTCCCCCAACGTCCATCGCTCGATCATGTTCTTCGTCGAAGTGGAAATTTTTCAGCACTTCATCATAGCTTCCTCTCGTAGCTCTCTAAAAAACCAAGCCCGGTCTTAGATTAAATAGAGGGGATGAGAGGATCCACACACCATACAATTAACGAGGTTCATTAATGACTATAATTAATTAACCTCTTTAATTATCCCAACAGCGTAGTTACACATTATTTTAATTTCCCCCAATGGTGAGATTACTAAAAATAAGATTCCATCCATTAAATGGCTCGATGTTTCACTACGGCCTCACCAACATTTTCCCAATGGTTGAAAAAAATAAAAAAAATAATCTTCACTTATTTTTTTGTAAAGTCCAAGAAATTAACTTTTTTTAATCTAAACCTTTCCAGCCATAGTTATGGTTACCTTATGAAAATCACGGTGCTGTAGATTCAACGGTGCCCTCATATTTTTAATCCAAGAACCGATTCAAGAGATATAAAATGCCACCTGCACGTTTAATGAACATACCTAAAAAAAGTGCAAAATTCTGTTTCAGGATCTCCGGGCCTCAGAAACACATTCCATCAGTTTTCAAAGACTCATAATATTTTAATTTTTTTTAAAACGTATGTTGAATTTATGGGTCATTACATACTTTCCACATTAGGGATTTTAATCCCCAAAATCTACAACAAATCTATGGGAACAAATGGGGGTACTGCTCATGTATCTGAGCCTCCCACTTCAATGTGCTCTCCTGGAGATTCTCGTGCTACCAACAAACTCTCACTAGAGGAATCGACTACCCAAGAATGACCTGCTCCTTTTGATCCTCTATCATAATCAAGAACTCTGCAAACATTTCCCCATCGTCGATGTCTAGCTCGCCACAATCGATAACGTGCGATGGATCATGCACATACCTTGTCTGTTGTGACACATGGAAAACCTTATGAACTCGGTGCATCTGTGGGGGAAGAGCTAAACAGTACGCCAACTCTCCTACTTTTTTGAGTATATAGAAAGGTCTGATGAACCTCGGAGATAACTTTCTACCTCGGAAAACCCCTGTAATCCTCGTCGGGGTGAGACCCGTAGGAAGACATGGTATCCCTCCTCAAACTCCAAGGATTTCCATCTCCTATCGGTATAAGACTTATGCAGTCTCTGTGCAGTCTTCATCCTCTCTTCGATTTTCGACACCTTCTCTTTGGTATCTTGTTCCAACTCTAGACCCATAAGTGCTGACTCCCCTAGGTCTGTCCATCATAGTGGTGATCTTCATGGTCACCCGTAAAGGGCCTCAAACGGAGTCATGCCAATAGTAGAGTGATAAATTTTTCTGTAAGAGAACTCCACCAGTATTATGTGGTCCTCCCAATTTCATCCACAATCAAGCACATAAGTACAAAGCATGTCCTTGAATGTTTATATTGTCCGCTCCTTCTGACCATCTGTTTAAGGATGAAAGAAGGCGATCAAGCATAACTAAGTCCCGAACGCCTCCTATAATCTCTTCCACAAATGTGATGTAAAACGTTCATCATGATATGAAACGGTCATCGATGGCACCCCATGAAGACGTAAAATCTCATGTATGTAGAGGAGTCCCAAGCTCTCCACTGATCCCTGCTCTAAGATGGGTAAGAAGTGGGCCGACATGGTGAGTTAGTCAATGATCACCTAGATGGAATTGTGGCCCCTAGACGTACATATGGTATCCCTGTCATGAAGTCCATTGATATACCATCCCACTCCCACTCTGAAAAGACAAGTGGATGAACTAATACTACTTGTACTTGATGTTCAAACTTTACTTGGTGACATGTGAGGCATCGTGATACGAACTCTGCCCCCACTTTCTTCATCCCAAGCCACCAATACTGGTGCTAGCTATTCTGGTACGTCTTTGCCACTCTAGGATGTACCGCCAAAGGGGATGTGTGGAACTCCATTAAAACCACTTCTCATAGAATCACTGGTACCGTGGTACGTCCTCTTAAGAAGATGACGTGCTACCCACCTTCAGAAAATCATTCATGAGACTGTCCTGAGGATAACTGAGCACGTCGGGCCTTGCAGTCAATGTCCCTAAGATGAACCTATTGAACTCACTGAATGAGTGGGGGAGTGATAGTTATAGACTAGATATAGGCCACTCCATATCTATCCATGAAGGATATCTATAATGAGTATATCTATTCTGTCGCCTCACTTAGCAATTATAGACCAGACTTCCTGCTGAGTGTGTATGCTATTATGTTCCCCTTTCCAGGAGTTTAGACTGTCTCATAGCCATAGTCCTGGATAAACTCTAGCCATCACCATTGTCTTAGGTTCAGGTCCTTCTGTGAGAAGATATACATATAACACTTTTGATCAGAGTAAAGAGTAAATAGTTCACACATCAAGTAGTGCCACCACATATTCAGTGCAAAGACCACTACTACTAACTCCAGGTCATGGGTAGCATAGTTCTGCTCATGCTATCTCAACTACCATGAGCCATAGGTGATCACCACTTTCTCCTACATCAGTACACAACCTAGTCTGGTCTCTGATTTTTCACAATAGACTACATACCCAACACCCTCTTTTGGTAGCGTTAAGATGGGGGAAATCATCAGTCTCCCCCTAAGCTCTTGGAAACTCTATTGTCTCTTCTCCGTCCACTAGAAAGGCTTAACCTTCTTTGTTAAATATTACAAGGGTGACTCTACCATGGAGAAGTTAGGTAAATTTTTTTGGTAGTATCCAGCCAATCCCAATAAACTCCGCATCTCAGTCACACTTTTTGGAGGTTCCTATGAAAGCAATGCCTCTATCTTTGCCAGATCCCCTGCAACTCTAGCATCCGAGACAACGTGCCCTAGGAAGCGGACTTCTAGTATTATGAAATGGAACTTCATGCGCTTTCCATAAAGTTGGTGCTCTCGTAGTGTATCTGAAACTATTTACAGGTGTGTGTCATGGCCCTCCTCTAATGCTGGGTACACCAAGATGTCGTCAATGAATACTACCATGAAGCGATTGAGGTAAAGTTGGAAGATCCTGTTCATGAGCCCCATGAAAAATAATGGATCGTTGGATGTGATGAAGGGAATCACCAAGAACTCATAATGGCCATACCGACATCTGAAGGCTATCTTCAGTATGTCCTCATCCCATACACTGAGATAATGATAGCATGATCTGATGTCTATCTTCGAAAAACACCATTCTCCCTTCAGCTGGTCAAATAGATCATCAATCCTCAGTAGAGGATAATTGTTCTAAAAAATCACTACATTCAGGCACTTATAGTCCACACAAAGCCTCAGACTCCCATCTGCCTTCTTAGTGAACAAAATCAGGGGCTTACCAGGGAGAAACATCGGGCCTTACGAACCCCATCCTTTGTAAGTATTCCAACTGTACCCTCATCTCATGAAGCTCCATGGGAGCCATCCAATATGTTAGTGTAGATATCAGTGTCATAACAGGGTAAAATTTGATGTAAAAGTATACCTCTATAAGAGGAGGTAGTCCTAGAACATTATAAGGGAAGACATCTGTATACTGGTCCACCACTACAAGATTTCTCGGAATCCTCTCATCTACTACACCGAGGGTGAGGCTTGACAATTGATGAGTGATTGGATACAACATCCTACGAGAGATCCCATCCCGTGAGGCAATGGTTTCCTCCTCACCAGTGATGGAAAATATAATCTCAACCTCATGGACACACCATAGTTTTCACCCAAAACAGTCAATCAGAGCATAGACTATAGATAGCCAGTCCATACCCAAGATGACGTCGTAAGGCCTCGATGCTACTACAAGAAGATCCTAGCCAATGCTCTCACCTCCTAGAGTGATCTCACACTACCTTCCCCTATGTGTAATCATCAAATCCTCTCATATAGGAGTCTCTAAATGTATGGATCGACCCAACGACTCCATCATAATCTTTGAGCTCCGAACAAGTGTTGTGGAATTGAAAGAGTGACTAGCACCTGTGTCTAAAAGAACAAAATCTATGGTGGAATTGACATAGATCGTACCTCTAATAATATTTGGAGCGTTGTGGTCATATGCCTCTACCACCTGAAGTTGTGATCGCCCCTGTCCACCTGCTCACTATGGTCGGGGTGGACCACTTGGGGGTGGTCATTGTTGAACCTCAAATCGTCATCCACCACCTCTTGTACAACTTGCTCTTATGCCACATCCTCCACCCTGTGGACCTCCACACTCTATCCTCAGCCGCTACCTCGGCGGTCCCTTGATCGTCTAATGGTCATATTTATAGTGGGCCGGGCAGTCACATGCAATGTGTCCCTGCCCACCGCACATAAAGAAAATCCTATCACCTGTTTGACTCCCTCTAGATTGGGAGCCTCACATAGCTAACCCTGAGTCCTAGGGTATTCTTCTGAAATACTTGGCCCACTAAGTCCGACATGTATACTCTCTGCTGCCTGCTGAAGAATCTACTGCCTAGGGTCTGCGGGCAGCTCTAGCTGTAGTGTCTGCTCCGCCAAGAATTTCTCCATCAAAAGGGCTCTCTCTAGCACCCATTCCTAGGTAGTGATGCTAAGAGACATTATAAAAGCCCTGATCTCTTTCTTGAGTCCATTCTCGAAGGATCGATCCTGAAAGAAAGGGTCCCGCACCATGTTTGTGAAGTAGAAATAGAGGTCTATAAATCTCACCGAGTAGTGTCCCACTATCATGCTGCCCTGTTTTAGGTGAAGCTGCTCCTAAATATGCTTAGATCGCACTTTCTTAGGAAAAAGTCTTCCCAGAAAATATTCTCGAAGTCAACACAAGTGAGGTTCGCCTCATCATGAGTCTAGATGGTCAAGCTCCATCATCTCTCTACCAAGCCCTATAGAAGGTTTGTCTCCAAGATCACCATATGGTTAGGTGGTGTCCTCACTAAGTAGAAGACCTGTGTCACAACCTCTATCCAGTCCTTAGTGACATGATGATCTGTCTCTTCCTAGAACCAAAGAGGACTATTTCTCTGAACCCCATGTTGGGAACTGAGCATACGAACGTCCTCTTCCAAAACCTCTAGCAATTATTTCTGACCATTATGTGGTGGTAGCTGTAACATCCCAAGTAAATAAAGAATAAGACATATTTCATATTTATAAATATTTGTGAATTAAATATTAATTTTACATTAAATGTGTTTCTATGTTCGATAGCTTACACGATACGCAACAATGAGTTTCTTTGAAATCTTACATTTCACACTAATAATATAATATTATTATTTTAAATGGTTGTTAAATCCTAGCCGTTGTATTCGCAAGAATGAATAAAACTAAATACAATATGATTATACATGTCTATTAAATGTATTAACATTTATCCAATAAAAAGTTAGAGGCTTAAAGTATGAATGAATCTAAGTTTAAGCACAATTTTCATTAAAAGGTCGATTTACTGCCTTTTAATGGTGAAACCTCTTTAAATCTAGTTTTGGTAATTTTTATTTGTTCTATTTGACAAAATAAAATTATTATTTAAATTTGGGACATCAAGATTTACTTTGGGTAAATTTTTGGTATATTTCTGATAAAGTTCATTTTTATAAGTAATAGTGACAAATAGTGTATTTTAATTCAAAAGTGCCTTTAAATATAATTTATTTATATGGTTAGATTATCTTTTTAATTGGTTTTAAAGTGTAATTAGAATATATTTTTCCCATTTAATCCAATTTTTTTTATTTTAATTAATTTTACTTTGAAATTGGGCATAAATAAGTATCAATCTTTCGATAGTTATTGTTTCCTAAAAACAAGTTATTTGTTTTGATAACAAGAATTAATTATCAGTTAATTAAAGCAACTTATATGTTTATAATTTGGAAAAATAGATATCATTTTTTAATTCAGACTATAAAATATATCTTAGGATGAATTTTTTGTATTTTTCTGAAAAACATCAATTTTTGATGAATAGTGAAACCACTTAGTAGTAGTTAAAAAACTGACTTTTTTTAAATGAAATTTTACCACTTATGTGAATTGAATTTAGAAAATAAAAAATACATGGTTTTTGTTTGTAAGTAAAATTTGGATCAATAAGATTAAAACAATTTTTGGTGAATAATAACTTTTGACTTTTGTTTACTGCGGTTAAAGGTAAATAAGGTAATTCAAGGTAAAATTAATATTATAATAATTAAAAATTACCTTAACACTTGTAAAAAACTTATTTTTTGAGTCATTTACGACCATGGGCATATTTGGGTCTATTTTTGGACCCCATTGAGCCACTTGAGATGATAATGACAATTTAGATTAATTAACTTAAAGTAACAACAAAAATTACAAAAACAAATATGTTTTAGTAAATTATTTTTTACAAGGGGTTATATAAATTTTCTATTTGACTATAAATATTCATTGTAAATATAAAAATATTTCCAACATCATGGTATTTGTTTTATAATTTTTATACATCAAATAATTTAACTTATTTATGACATAATAATGATGCAGTATTTACCTCATTAATAAAAGACTTAAATAAATAAGATTATAAATATTAAAAAAATATCCAAAACCTGTCCAATTATTATTGGATGATTTTATTTCAACCATGGGTCATCTTATATTTGTCTTTAATTAGTTTCAAACCTTTAGAAACAGAATATCATTATATAATAAAATAATATTATCCCAATTTCCTAAAGAGCCCCTCCTTCCCCTTATAAAAATCCCTCACTTAAAACCAATTCCTCACACCTCTCAAGCATTTAGGTTCATCCAAATTCTACCCAATTAATCTCCCTAAATCCCTCTCCTCCTCCTAGAAGCCTTACCTTAGGCAGAAGGCACTTCAAGAAGCACTTTTGGTTTAAACCAAAAGAAGTTACCCAAATTAAAGGTAATGGTCTCTTTTAACTTCTTTTATTTTTATTTTAATTATCCAACCCCTAAAATATTTTTATTCTTTTATTTTATAACAACACCAGTATCATAAATATAATATAATTTTCTTATGAGAGGTATTCGAACTACACTTACACACACCACCATCTAGTGGGGGAAGAACATACTCTTTCTGGGGATGGGAAACTAACACCTCACAAGATGATGATTGTTCGATTACCTACAACCACCTATCATGGTGGAAATTATGATGAAAATATATTATGTTTATGTTTTCTTCATGATTCTATATTTTTCTTTTACAACATACCTTTGTGGTTTCCATTATGGGTAAACGTGATAATTTCATTTGAGGAAGTGTGGACTACCGCCCCCTCAAAGTGATATGACTCGTTAATACCATTTGTGGGACATATAAAGGATGGAGTTAATGATATTATATATGATATTATACTGGAATTAAAATATAACTATGTATAATTATGTTTTAATTCCATTAAAATAAGAAATATAAATGAAAGTAGCGTTCATGTGTACATACGACTTACCGTCTCCATGAACGGTGCATTTCATTTCTTTCCTCCAAATGATATGTATTGTAAAAAATATATATATATATATACAGGATATATATGATATATATTATATCTAAATAATTAACATCATTTTGGATATAATAAACTATTGACTACATGGACAACTTGTAATTATAAGAAGTCCATTTTTGACTCAAGTACCAAATATAGACAACATGAACATTAATAACTTGAATGATTACATAATGATTATAACATGTTAATAAGTGATATAAAAGGAATTGTAAAATTGAAAAATCTTCTCAAGAAGGTATAAATTAACTTTAGTTTATTATTCAGGATATTAAAGAATGAACTAGTCAAGTCGGACACGAGGTAAGGGACTTCGTCTCAATATCCTTTCATTGAGGGATATATTGTTTTAATACATGATTTTATTTAATATACTGTATAAAAACCTTTTAATTTTAATTTTATTCAAAAAGAATCTTTTCTCTATGAAGTGTTTTACTAAATGAAAAAAAATGTTTCTTTTTAGCGTACGTGGTGACAACGACCTTTCCGCCGCCGTGAGTATTATTTTATCTTTTGGCTTCCTTAACAAGACGTAATGTTTTTAAAAAGGAAAATAAATACCATATACTCTTTTTACGTATTTTGGTATTGAGAATGGTTTTTATAATGGATTTTTTATGTCATTATATTTAAATGATATATTGTTATTACAATGTGGGAATTGTGTATTTTCATTATGCTTATGTTATGTGTTATGCTCATGTTATGGTTCTTGGGAATTATTTATGTATACGGGTGGTTCCGTGATAAATCTAGGGTGGGTGAGCCCAAGATAGCTCTCCAATGCATTGGGTAATGTGACAGAGGTAAACGTGAATGATTCTCCTAAGAGATACTGGGAATATACTATGACGGGTATTCCAAAGTAAATCCCTATGTAGCTGTGATAACTACAATATAAGTATGTTATGGATGCCACAAGTTACCTTTATGATTTATTATTTCTATGTGTTATTCATAAAATCTTATGATTTCATGAGGTATGTAAAAGAGTTCATGTTTTGTATGTATCTATGAACAAATGTTTTCTTTCTTTGTTTTATAAACCTTACTGAGCTTTTTATGCTCATCGCATGTTTTGAAATGTTTTCACATGACATAAATATGAATAGGGTCAAGGATGAGATCAAGGAAAAGTCATACTGTCTAATACCAGGAACTAGACATGACTATTTTTTTCAAGAGTTTTTGTTTTATGAAAAAAAATGGAAACTATGTAGAAGTGTCTACTTTGTAATCTTTTGAGATGTCATAGTTATGTCCTTATTCTGTAAAACTCTAAACCTGAAAAGATATTCAATTTGAATTATTCATTTAATTCAATATTATGTAATGTTTGTGGCCGGGTCCTTATTGTAACACCCCAATAATTTTCAAATAGATTTATTATAGAATGCATAGATCACTAAGTCTCTAAAAACACCACTTTGTTGTAACCTATCTAAGTAAACCAATTTTTTTCACTTCTTTGATGTGAATTTTAAAAATCTGACATACATGGTTGTGTTCATGGTGATATTTAGAGTCTGATAAAATTAACTTAATTTTCGGTGAATAGTAACCAACCCTTATGAATAGTTACCTAACCTTATGATTTGTAACTTACCCTTATGAATAGAAATATGACTCTTATGATTGGTATCCATACCCTTGAATGTATAAATGAATTTAGACACCTTAAAAATGAAGATGAATATTTTAAGTGTTTATATATTTCAATTAAATAATGATTTAATTAAATATTTAATTAATTATATTTATAAAATTATTTTTGAAAAATGATTTTCATTTTTGGATTCTACACATCGAAAAATGGTTTGGGTGAATTTTTGGGATTTTTCTGAAATACTTGAATTTTAGGTGAATAGTAAAATACCTTAATTTAATGTATAAATACATTATAATTTAAATTAACTATTCCTAGAATCATGAGTTATGTAAGCACCCAAAATCACGAACTCACTTTCATATATTACTATTCTTGGTCATGGAACACTCACTATTACTTGTCTTGAGAGGAAATAATAAATTAAGGATTATAATATTAAGAAAACTTCTCTCTCCTCCACTATAAAAATACCCTCTCACCCCCTTCCATTCACTCCTCTCAAGCCTTGTTCATTCTCCAAATTCTGTCTAAATACCTTCCCAACCTCCTCCCCCACGTCCAGAAAGCATTGGTCTTATAAAAAGACCAAAACCTCTCCCCTTAAGAGGTTCTCAAAGGAGGAAGTCTCAAGAGGTAAATTCCTCTTTCAAATCCCTTCTTTTCGTTTAAGTTCTTTTCATTTTGTTTTTTTCCTCACCTAAATTCACCAAAATAGTATGATAAATCCAATAACATATGAATTTATAATCCTAATTTGTTTATTCAGGTCTTTAATAACATGTCAAGAACTCCTTCAAGCATAAGGTAAGGGATTGCTTAACTCAATTTTCATTCTTTGAGTTAAACATCTATTTCATTTGTTACATTGTTCCAAGAATATGTGTGAATGACCTATGATTGTTTTATTCTATATATACACTTTTATTGTGTGGGTTTATGTTTGTGAAACATAATTTTGTCATTGGTTTTTCCTCAATCTATTGATACATTTTTGGTAAGGGATCCTCTCTCTCACTTATATTCAAGAATCCACCCTATCTCGTGTGCTTTTGTTTTTAATTTCTAATGATGGGGTATGTTTTCTCAACTCCCCCATATTGTACTTTTGACATATAAATAATTTGATACCCCTTTAACTCTCATTATGACATTGCAATAACACTCGTTACCATGCCAGAATGTTTGTATGAGGTTTTCCCATCTCGCCTTCAATTCTGTGGGATTTTCATTGTTTGCCTCTTATTTCTTATGTGTGTTATATATGTACTTATATTTGACATATGTTATCATGGTTATCATTATATTCATTTTATTCTATGACTCTTTTGGTGGTTATTAACTTTTTTCATACGGATCAATTGAATACAACACGGTAACGAGCTTTGTCTCAATTTTCACTTCATTGTGACTTGCTTAGTAATTGTGCACCTACACATTATTATGTGGTGTACCTACTGTCCATTTGAGATCAATTTTCAATTGAAATTATATTCTATTTAAATATCCATATTCCCATATCATGGAAATTATTATTGTCTAAGCCGTATACCATTTTACATAAGGTATTTATTTTGAATGTTGTTTTGACTGTGGAAATATTGATGAATCTGTATCCTCTATTCTATATGGATAATGTAAATACATACTGATATTGTATTGAATACATTTATAAATAATTATTTATATTTAGAGGTGGGTGGGGGAAACTACAGCCCCTTGATGCATCAGTAGGTCTCGTGAGACAAAACAGTTTGCCGACAGACCCTTCGAGTTTGATTCCAAAAATCAGATGGGTTTCTATCTATAGAACTAAACCGGTTTTATGATATTATGGTTCATGTGACATATACATGACATCTAGTTAATAATCATTCTTTTTATTCATTGTCAATTATTATTATTATCCATGAGGTTTTCACTATGGCAAAATCTATGGATGGAGTTTAATTCTCAGTTTATTAATGGTATTAGTTGTTCATTTATTCACTATACGATTTTGATTATGTCAGATTGATTATGATTCACTTATTATTGTACTCATGATTCCAATACTTGTAACCCTTACTGAGCGTTTGATCTCACCCCTTTCATTGTTTACCTTCAACAGGTTATGAAGAGGAGGTCATTTATTGAATGCTTGTGGATGCAGTTTTTGTTTTTCATTATGTATTGTATCTTGTAACCTTATCCAATGTAATTTATGTTTAAACAATGTATCTAGTTTCTTAAATACTACTAAACTGATCGTTCCTTTGGGATTTTAATTCCTTCTAACCATGCAAATATCACAATTAATGCACCAGTTCTTGTCTATAGGGGTCGGGGTGTTACACGTATCGTAACACTGGTGCACCACCCTGTGGGGCCATCTCACACAGTGGTCCCTGAATAGATGCCTCATCACTTGGTGGTCTGTCCTCATGAACTCGTATCGTGATCCTGGCTGGTCGTCCATATGGGGGTGTCCTGATATAGATCAAGATTTCCCATAGTAAGAACATTATACCTAGTGAGATGACTCTTATTCAAAATCACAAGACACTTATGCAACCAGTGTTTTAATGTATTGAAATGAAAAACAGAATTCAATGTACTAGTGTATGGATATGTCGGCCGCCACACCAACACTAGACTCCCCAAATCGGAATGTTGGACTAGAAACATTTAACACTGTTGATGTAAGGAAAAACCTAGACTCCTGGTCTTTGAGGGGGTTCTGACCACCATTATATACCACTTTTTCATGACACTTCCCCTGGGGCCCATGTCGTGACTACCCCAAGCATGCCTTTCGAAGGCCAGGGGATGGCGACTAGCATCGAAGGCATCAACCTACAAGTGGGAGGCATTTTCCCGAATGCCTTTATGCACACACACTCCCAAACAAGTCCCAACTCACAAAAGGTAAATAGTATACCACTGAAAAATGGAGTACAAGTACAACTTAATGTAAAGGGGTCAGGAAATAAGTTCATCTAAAATTAAAAAAAATGAAAAGGGAAAATAACTTATGAGGTCATCTTCCAGGGATCCATCCTGAAGGGTAGGTACAACTAGTCACTTTGGATCACCCTATCAACCATCACCACCATCCACCATCAGGTCCTAGATCCCTGAGTCTCAGTCAAAGATTCCCATCGTCTTACCTAGACACAATAAGGTGCGAGGGAATCCCATGTAGAGGTGAGTATAACAATACCCTATAGGGACCCCATGATCCTTGAAGGTCTCCTAAAATTCCACAAAGGAAAAACCACATAGCATAATCTCAATCACAAGTACAAAGAAAAGACATCTCACACCAAGTATATTCTTGGGTAGTAACAGAAGCATCACCAGTCACATTGTTGAACACCTCAGATGCTAGAGAAATCCTCCTCTATTGAGCGCAGTGGGAATTATGGGTCATAGAGTGCCGCTTCTCACTAACCATGAATAGCTTAGGTACTCCTCCCCATCACATATCATGGGTATGCCAGGTTACATAGAGTTTCTCTCTATTATGGCCTTCTAAGGTACTCCTCCTGTCAAGTACCATGAGTCTGCCAAGTCACACAGAGGTTATCCCCACCATGGGCCTATCAATTCACATATAGGTTATTCCCACCAAACCATCGAGTCACACAGAGTAAGAAATATGTAGTCTTCAGGTCTCATCCAGTCATAGGGTTCCGTACGTAGCGTGTTTGGGAGAAACTCTCCTCAAGCCTTTGGTCATATATAAACTAGAAATAAGTCTCACAATAAAGCAAGCCTACGATATATCATCTCATAAGGGTTCCAACGCAATAGAAAACACATCAAATGGACACTTGGTCTCTAAGTTAAATACATTTTAGTACCGAGGGCCTAGTTGGATTCTAGTAAGATCCAACTAATCCAAACACCAAATTTCTCCAAAAGTCACTTGGAGTATCTCAAAAGGATCGCCTCATTCTAAGGGTTCTGGCACCAATGACGGTTCATCAAATTCACATACGATATATAAGTTACACCCAATTAAACATTACTGGGCCGAAAGGGGTCTGAGTTTGATCTGACCCGGTCTTGGTCGACCCGACCAGATTATGACCCTACTGAGTCGAACCGGCCCATTGGGCCTAGCCTAGACCAGCTTGGTTGGGTCCGAACCGGACCACTAGGCCATGGGTCCAGCCCACTGGACCTACAGGCTTAGCCCGTTGGGTCGGCTTGTCCGATTTGACCTGCCTGGCGGCGTGGCTCACAAGGATCTCCCCTGCCCGCCATTGCAGGTCGACTCCATTCTCCCTGGATGCAGCATAGCTACGCCCGACACCTGCTGACATGGTTGGTGGAATCGACCATGCCTTCCACCTCAAACTGCTCAGCATGTTGACTCCTCCATGTGGCGCCATGCTGGCGCCACAGAACTACAATGCGCCACATCCTGCCGTGGTTGTGGCCTCTTCGCCGCTGAGGGGCACCTCCTCCAGCACTGCGGCCCATCATGGCTGCTGCTTCTATTACCCTGGGCGCCATTGGGGCGCACCTCCTCCAGTGCCGCGACCTGCCGTGGCCATGGATTCTGCCGTCTAGGTGTGCCACCGGGGAGGGCCTAACATTACGGCTACCGGTAGGGCCGGTGGCCCGTTTCTTCTCCATCGGGCATGCCGCTGGTACCACCATGTGCCACCATAACATTTGTTCATCCATTAAATATGAAACTAAAAACAAAAACAACAGAGGGTATAGACCTTGTTTGTTTTTCTCGTTCCCTACACATTAGCATTATAACATGGTAAAGAACACTTAAATGAAAAAACTCCCATAAAGAAAACTCTACAATATCCTCTCCCATTTTAAGAACAAAACACAGATCAACCTGTTGGACGACTGATTTCTATTCTTCATAATAATCATGAATGAGGAAAAGGGGAGAAAACGAGAATAATATCCCTTACCATGTAATCGTTGGAAGGTTCTTTATAAGAGGATAGATTGTACATGTTCGAAGGTGTTCATCGATGCTTGTCGTCGCCCGTCGATTCCCCCAATGTCAGTTGCTTGATCACATTCTTTGTTAGAGCAGAATGTCCTCAGTGATTCCTCAGAGCTTCCTCTTGTAACTCTCCCAAAACCCAAACTCATGCTCAGATTAAATAGAGGGGAGGATAGGATCAACACACCCAACTATTAATGAGGTTCATTAATGAGTATAATTAATTAAACTCTTTAATTCTCTCAATGGTGCAGTAACACATTCTTTAAATTTCCCCCAGTGGTGAGGTTACACAAAATAAGTATCAAGCCATTAAATGGCATGGCGTTACACCGCGTTCCCACCACCGGTTCCTCAACTATTGTAAAAAAAGTAAAATAAAATAATCTTTAGATATTTTTTTATAATGTCCAAGAAATTAACTTTTTCATCCCACCCTTTCCGGTCAAAGTTAAGCTTCCCTAAAACGAATCTCGGTGCTGAAGATTCAACGGTGCCCTAAAATTTTTAATCCATGCACTGGTTCAAAACTAATAAAATGCCACCCACACATTTATTGAACGTACCATAAAAAAGTTCCAAATTCCATTTCGGGCTCTTCAGGCCTTGGAACACGTGCCGTCTATTTTTACAGACTGAAAATAATCCTCAATATTGTTTTAAAAACTTTATATGGAATTTCATGGGTATTTACAATACTAAGAATGCATATAATAAAAAAAATGATATCTATAAAGTAAATATCATAATTAATATGATTTAAATATATCATATATACATGAAATATGTATTTAATGAAAAATAATGCATGGTAAAACAATGTTAGTAACTCCAAAAAAGGAAAGTAATAAAATATTAGTAACAAACGAGTTGTAAAATGTTATAATATGATCATATATGATATTATGAAAACGAATATGGTTATGTAATAAATTAATAACACTTTTAAAACCATTATACAGTACTATCATGCATTTTCTGCCAAAAGAAAACATGAGGCAAGAGACTTCATTTCAATTTTCCTTTATTGTGGAATATTGAAATGGTATACACTAAATGTTATTATATAATGTATATAATTCAATAGATCCATGAAATATCATGATTCATTGATAAATAATTTCATTAGAAGATTCAATTTTAATTATATCATCTATGGGGATTTGACATGAAAATTAACATGTTGTAATGAATTTCATAACTCAATTTATTTTCATTGGGTGATGTTACTTCCTTGTAGTATTTTATATTTTATGAATATGTGTGCATTAAATATAAACTATATTATATTTAATATCAACATGTATTGTTTGGTTTTATATTTGATACACATAATTTATTCATTCTTTAATTATAACTTAAAATTTACGATCTTTGTAAGGGTGTATTTCTAATTCTCATTTTAATCAAGATTGTTTATGGAAGAATTTACATTGAAGGAAATTATTTGACAATTGTCTTTTAAAGCCCATTAATTTTCACATCCTTTTTTAATTTAATATCTTTTCAATTAAATGTAAAATTTTATCACTCTTTGAATCATAAAATTATTGAGAGAATGTTGTTAATAAAATTTGAATTCATTTCGCTCTTTGGTTTAAAATCTATTTTTTTGAAACCCATGTTTTCTAAAAATGTTTTGAAATTTCTTTAACATTATAAACATGGTTTTTGAATGGAATTGTTTAATTTTTTTTTGACTTTTTTAAAAATGTAAAGGAATATTTATACTGATTTTCATATTAGTTATATTTGGATATTATCAAAAATATGAAAGGAATCATTCTTTTAATGTAAATGTAATGAATGAAATTTTCCCTTCATTGTGAGAACTCAATGTTTTAGAGATTAATTTATAATTTTGAAATATTATTTTCAAGGAAAAGTGTTTTAAACATATTTTTTATCTGTAATTTTAAATATATATATATATATATTCAATGTGAAATGTATATTTTCCTCATGTTTTTTTTAAAAAATATTTTCAATGTTTTTCAATTAATCAATGAAAAAAAGAATTTATATTACATATACATGTGACGACCCATCCCAGTGGGGCCTGATACACAACTCCCCAAGCCCGCCTCTAATAGGCTAGGGGCTGGTGACTTGCACCGATTAGGCATGCTACTAACATGGGAGGCATTGCCTATAAACTTGTACACATTCACACACATCTCCAAGCCCACAAAGATGAAAATTAAAATTACTAAAAGGAAAATATGCATGCATACACTAAAACCCAACCACAGTGTACGACCAGAAAGTAAAGTACAAGAATGTAAAACCCTGGGCCAAAAGTACAAGCCCACCAAAAAAAAGTCTATAACAAAGTCCAACCTTTAAAGAAAGGTGCTAGAACTTCAGTCTGTAGCCATAAGAACACACCCCGGCCTGTCTGATCTCACTGAGTACCGTCTAGTCCTGGTCCGCCTAAAATCCTGTCAAAGGCTCACTCGTCTGCATAAGACATGACACGTGCGGGAAAAGCCCATTAAGGGGTGAGTATAACAATACCTAGTAGGACACCCCGAAACCACAAATGAAATACAACAAGGGAAAATACCACAAAAGAAAGGTAAAATCATCTCTACATAGTATATATCTACCGAACATATAACAAGAACATCCAGATATACTCATACACGATTGTCTATCACAAAACCCACCACTAGGATCCAGCTCAAAAATTCCACTAAGCATACAACCGGGAGAACACACTCCAAGGTCTGAAGAGAGAGAGACGAAGTACTTGTTCCAGGAGGATACACTTCACAAGTACCTTGAGAACATGATTCTTAAATGAGGATCACAACCAAGTCATGGGGTGATTCTGACAACTCAGTCTGAGATAATCTGCTAAGTAGAGGATCAGCACCCGGGTAAAGTTTGTCACGTCGATACTAAGAACTCTACCTAGGGTTCCAGGAATGAATAGAGGATCCGACTCTAAGTATCATATAGGGGATTCCAAATACTCTATTCAGGAAGTTCTGCTGAAGGGATCACACTCCTGTATAAATGAAATGATACCAGAACCTTCAAGGGATAACTAAGGGTACGAACCCTAAGAACTAGTCCGAGTCACAGAAGACAAGTGGCTCAATCCATGAAGAAAAGTTTACACGGTGTGTAGTATGGTTACACTCAATGTTCCATGACCCCGGGTACTGCCCGTGTAAATAACCTGTGTCATTCATTCAAGCCATGTAAAACCAAACTACACGACGTGTAGAAAAGGTACACGCCGTGTTCCTTGACCCTGGGTACTGCCTGTGAAACCGGCCCGTGTCATTTGGCTTGTCGGATAGAAAGAAACTAAATGTCATGTAGAATAAACACACGCCTTGTCTGAGCACCTGGTCTCACTTCGTGTATGCTAGCCATGTGCTCGTACACGGCCTTTGCCTGTGTCCGTGTCACCTTCCCATGTACTGGTACACGGGGTATCCCGTGTATCTGGTCGGGTCTGGCCAGGGAGGGATATACACGCCGTGCCCTAGGCCGTGTACCCAACCCGTGTCCGTGTACTCCTGGAGTACACTCCATGTTGGCCGCCGATGAACACACGCCGTGTATCCCATACCATACACCGTGTAGTCGGGAAATTAACAAAACGCCGTCTTCTTCCTCGCGCTTCGGCCGGTCTTACGGATCCGCGATCTCTCATCCATTCTTCCCGATACTCCAGGGATTGGTTCGTATCATCATAAGAACAGAACAACAGGTGTTTTCAGCCCTTAAAATAGATCATAAACCTTGAACGATCCATCTGAAGAAAAATTCCCGAAAAATCATAACTCTCGATCTGCTCTGAATCGTCTGCCGATATTGCAGCCACACCTCCATGACACCGCTCTAGGGTTGCATCCAAATATTGGGATCATTGCGTCGTAGAACGGATGTGCAACGATCCGTCATTCATCGCCCCACGAAGAACGCGAAGAACGCGAAGAAAAGAAAGGGGAAAAATCCAAAGAAACGAATTTTAGGAATGAACCTCTTCCGTCGTTCGTCACAGCGTTGATCCGCTCCCGTTAATAGAATTAAATGGAGCAGAAAATCAATGAAAATGTATTAACATGGATTCAATCTCCCAAAATCCCTGTGAAAATCCCATACCGCAAGAACGATTAATCCTCGGACTAATCTGTTCATGGATTAGCCCGCGTTCATCGTAGAAATCAAGAATGCGGAAGAAAATCACAAACAAACATCCTACCTGGATTTTGCAGCGTTTGTTGGCGATGATCCGGTTGATGCGTCGTTGTCGCCGCATTGGGAGGATTTTTACAGAGCCTCCAGAGATGACAAGGGTTTCAGGGTTATGGGGTTTGTAACCCTAGACCCTTGTGCTAACCATTAATTAAAAAGATAAGGGATATCTGTTGCAGCAGATTTAAAAGGTTCCGCTACAGAATAAAATATTTTTGTTTACATATTTTATTACTCTTAGATCCCAAAAACTGGATTCCACCACTGACCTGCATCGGCCGATGTTAGGCCTCACCTAAGGTAAAATCGGTATTCTGAATGCAACGGTGCCCATGGATTTCTGATCAGAGCACCCATTTGAGATTTTTTCCACTTTTTTCAGGAAAACCGCACGCGTGCTTTATTTAATTATTAAATTAAATTAATACACTTGTTCTGGGCTCACCGGGCCTTGGAACTGCACGCCGTCTCAGAGCCTAGTCACGAAAGAATTCCCATATAATGTTAAAATAATACCTAGCAAAATACGAGACATTATAATACACATATATATATCCTTATTTGTGATGATGGTTTAAGATCATATTTTAAAATTGAATTATTGAAATTCACTTACTTGATCTATTTTTGTAGACATTAACTTTCCCATTAAATATTCATTTTCCAGTCATCATTGAAAATTAAATTTCCTAAAAATATATATATTATTTATCATAGATATACTCATTATATAAATCATATATCATTTTTAAATATGGTGTTTCATATTCAATTTTTTTTTAATCTTGGAAAATATTGATAAATATGTATTCTTTACTCAATGTAGATATTTGATGATAGGAAACATTGTTCATGAATTAAATCAATAATAGAATATATGTGGAATGCATTATACTTATAGTGGAGAGTGAGGATTGGAATTATATAGCAACTTGATGTATTAGTAGTCTCATAAGGTGAATCATTATGTTGACATTAAACAGGTTTCTATATGTAGTTTTAAATTTTCTTTTGAAACGTCTTGATGGTATAGGTATCATGATGCCTGAGAACATGAAATCAAATAAATAATCATTTCCTTCACTAATAATTCAGTTATTTTTATAATCCAAAATATGTTCACAATGGTATTTTATATGGACAAATTTTATTCTCATATTATTGATTAAATTGAATGTGTTCTCAATTATTTACCATTCCATATTGATTAGACATTATCTATTAATAATATCCCATTTATAGATTAAATAGAAAGTGTGTTCAGTTATTTACATTTCTATATTGATTATTCCTAATCTTTTGATGATATTAAAGCTATTTAAATGTAATTTATTTTATGTTATTTACTTTTCCAAATTGATTATCATCCATGATATTTTTTCATTGATATTATCTAAGGATGAAATTAATTCTCAACTTATTGGTAAAATGGGATGTTTATTCATATATTAAATATAACATTTTGATTATTTCTTATCGAATATTTATAGTAAAATTGTAAAAATATCATGTACTTTTAGTTATTTATAATTCCATGTTGATTATTTTTATAGATTCAAAACAGTTTCCACTGTATATAATGATAACTGAGTATTTAAGATCACCATTATTTTGTCTCCTTTCCTAGGAATCCATAATGTGTACTAAGAATGATATTCGAGGATATTATATAGTGAAAAATGATATTATAGAAAAAAATTAGGTTTTAATTTATGTATTGAAATGTAATATGGGATTCATGTATATATCTAGTTTACCTACACAACTAAAATATATGATCATTTGATATGTGATAACTTATATTATATGTGAGTGTAGTAAAAAATACACAAACTTTGAGTTACTGGTGTCGAGGTAATTACAGTTGGTATAAAGCGATTTTTAGTAGAAACATATGAACTAGATTTTGTAAAAAATTGTTTAGAGAAAGTAATACTAAAATTGATTATGAGGATAAATATAAGAGAACATACTATTTTTTTTGTTAAGGAATAGATTATTTTGTTTTCCTAGAATTAATTTCTTATCTATATACTCAAGGTGGATATTAATCTAGAATATAATTTTTAGGGGTATTAAATATGAAAAGGGAATGCTGGGATTGACACTAGAGTTAACTGGTATATGAAAAACGGTCTTACTACGTACATTTTTTGATACTCCCTAGCGATATGATTTAGATAATTCAGTTTTTGTTTATAAATAATTGTGAAGGATTTGAATAGTGGATGAGAATGAAAGATCTTGGTTATACATATGGAATCATACATTGAGAAAAAGGATTCATGATTTTTACATCAAATAAATGATTATATGGTTTTCCCACTTTGATTATTGTTTCTTACAATATAATTTTTGGTTTTATGGAATGGTTATAACCCAAAGGAATCATGTAAAAATTTAACTTGAAAAAAATATGGTGACTATAAGAACCAAAATTAGATGATGAATGAAGTGAAAAGAATCAAAATTATTCCTAATAATTTATCCTGAAATATGATTAACAACCCATAACTTAAGGAACTCTTGGACTAATATAATATGAAATATATGGAGTTTTCTAAGAGATCAAGTTATGGAGACTATGGTGGAAAAAAGGATATAATTCCTTCATGATAAAAATTGGGAATGAGACACCCAAAAAGTGTCTCAATAGAATGTGAAAATGTTTTACGTGTGGAAAATAAAGGCATAAATTAATGAATTGATGAGTAAAATGAAGAGTATCATAGAAGGAAATAAATATTATCATAGGGATCCATTATTAGTTCATTACCAAAAATGTGCAGAACTTGGGAATTTTTTGAGTCAACGCCTTCATCTAAAGGTTAAAACCTATTCAATGGAAGGACCAATTTTGAAATAAAATTGTTAATTTATATATTAATTTGGATTCTAAAATTATATAGTAAAATTATTTTTACCAATGGTATTTTTCATGAAAGATATATGGATTTTGTTAAATATTAAAATTATATATATATTTACATACATTAACATAATACATATGGATACCATCATGGGTTTATGAGTCTATGATTCAATATTTGTTCAATTTCTAAAAACCCCTTATTAGGATTTATGTGATGGGAGTCCAGTAAGATTATAAATATTTAGGGAGATATTTTGGAAATACAACCCATTTTTTTAGTATATATTTTAGTGAAAAAATTATTTAATAAAGTATATCCTATATATTTTGGGCATTAGTGTAAAGGTATTGATAACATTTATGGTTTATATTATATTTTATGTGAAGGTAATTATATGTTATTATAGTTTGGGGATTTTATATAAATTATATTAAAATTGTTTTAGAAACATTACAACTTGAATGTCTAGTGAAAGCCCATCACATCTGGTAAGGCCATAGGTCTTGAACCCATAACTGGTTGGTGATAAGGTATCATTGTCCACCACTAGCCTACACAATGTTCTGGTCAATATATAGTTGTTTTGAGTTAAACAATTTTATGAATAAATAATAATGATGATCTAGTGATGTTACTATTGAGGTATAGATATTAATTTATTTTATTGGATAACTTGTTCTAACCATATTGGTTTTGGAAAATAGTTAGAGAAAACTGAAAATTACTTTCAAAATAGTATAAATCTTATAATATGTTAAAAGTAAATTATAGTGATTCATGCATAAAAATTAATCTTGCAGATATTCATTTCATAGAGTATGTGATGAATTTTTAATTGTTCGAGGCACGACCAAAGGAAATTTTTTTTGTTATGGGATATAAAAATTTCCAATAAGTGTATTCCCTTATATTCTTACACTATAAAAAAATTTCTCAAAATTGTAGAAAAGATCCTGAAAAATATGACATCCTATTATATTCATATCTGATGAATCAAATGATATTTTAAATCATCACAGATTTATGGTTTTCAGGTCAATAACATTCTACTGAACATTCACTTTCTTATGATCAAAGAACTCTATCACTCTCTATAATTAATTATGATTTTCTTATGTGTACGTTTATTCACTTTTCACTAATATTATCCTAATTTAAATCCATTTAATTTTTTTTAATATGAACTTTTTACAAATATTTTTCATTTGTTTCGATGATATTTTAATAACTCTTTTTAGAGAGTGGTTTTTCAAAAAGAAATTTTCATATATCAAGCCCTGGATTTCTAAGTGCAAGATAAAACTTTTAGTAAAAAATTAATTTTATATGGGAATAACGTAAAAACCAAAAATTATAAATAACTAATAGTAGATTATATATTTTATACAACATGAAACAACCTGATTAAACAATCCACAAAATTTATTTCATTAAACTCAACCTCTTCGATAGCTTGTGGAAAAAAGAACCCCAAGCCTTAATGAATTTTCATATGGTATACCATTATTAAATATTTTTTAAATTATAATTTAAGAATTGTACTAAATAAATTATAAAAATTATTGTTATTTATAAATTAAAAATAACATAAGACTCTTTTAAAAGAAAAAACTATTTTATTTAAAAATGTAATGTTCTAAAAATAGTTTAGTCATACTTTTCAAACAGAATTTAAAATTATTTTTGTACACATTTTTAAAATTTATTTCAAAAAATGAAATTATTATTTTTAAATAATTCTATTCATTTTTAGGATATATTTTTGGGTATTTTTGAAATATTTTCAATTTTCAATGAATAGTGAGTTTTTTTATATTTATTGAAAAATAACGTCTTTTTAAATGATTTACAATTTTGAATTTTATTTTAAAATATATTTTAATTAAAATTAGTTAACATATATTATTTTTCAACTAATTTGGGTATTTTATTGAATATAATATTAAATTTTGATATTAAGAAATTATATATATATATGAAAATTTTCACTTTTCTATCATGCCTTTTCATCGTGGATGCCAGTATATTTTAAGTTGGATTCATCCAATTATTTTAATTAAATTTAGAAAAAATGATTCCATATTTTTAATCATCATATTTTACATTATATAATATGTTAACATTTATTATTTTAAGGAAAAATAGTAAAATTTAATTATCATGGTTAAGGGAAAAACATATTTACCCAAAGGTTAAACTAAAATGCTAAGGATTAAATTGACTTACCTACCTATCCAATTCCAATTTTATTGCCATATTTCTACCTTAATACCTATAGGTATCTATAATTAACCAATTTTTAGGGTTTTTAATAATAAAAATGATGGCGTGGTTGAATCATTTAAAAAATTCCATTTTTGTCCTCTCCCCCACATATAAAAGGCCACCTAATCTCATCCCCTATTCACATTTCCAATGAAATTTGGTTTACCAATACCTTCCAAAATCACATCAATAATACAATAAAAAATCATAGTTCCTTTTTTTATTATAAATCCATCCTATTAAAGATTTTTTTTGAAAACCTAAATATATTGTCTGAAGAATATGTAACATTATTAAATAAGAATTATAATTTTGTTTCATATTCCAAATCCTTAAACTAAAATTAAACCATAATAATAAAAATAAATCAGTATATTAAATATATTGAGATTTTATTATGTTATGTGGATGATTTTTACCCATATCATCTTCCATAAAATATAAAATTAAACCATCGATTGCATGTTCAGATGAGTACCGCATCTACAACTGATGTAATTAGTTATCCATGACAACATTTCAAGGATCCATATAATGATGTATTTAAAACATTTATATTTTATTTGTGATATTATTTTACTTTTATAATTTTAATATAACATATACCTTCATAAATTTCATTCCATTTAAAATACGATAACACCACTCATGTATATGATGAAATACCACCTCACAAAGCGATGTGATTCATTTTTCAATTACACATTAAATGAAAAGTAATAAGTATGAATTTAGAGAATATATTGTATATATATATGTATGAAATAACACTGATTATTTAAAATTAACACATTACTCACTTCCTAACCCTTTCTCCCATCAAGGAAATGAAAATGTTAGTCATGTGAATGTATGGCTTAGTATCTCCACAAATGATGTGATCCATTATCTCTGTTGAAATATCAATATTGATTATATAAATGATTCCTACAAAAAAATTGTTACTTATAATATTAATATCATACCATAAGTTTTCAAAATTATAATATGTTCAATAATTGGATATTTAATTACAAAACAGACATGAGAAAACAATGTAATTAAAACATGAATCAATAAAAACATTGAAATATTGTTAAAAAAAGTATGGTAAAATGTTATAAGTGAATAATATATAATATTATAAATATGAGTATTGTTCTAAAATAAGTTAATATCACACTTTAAACCATTATAAAATATTCTAAAAAACTTATAATGAAAAGGATGCATGAGGTAATGGATTTTGTCTCAATTTCCTTTTATTGAGGCATATTGAAATGTTATGCTACTAAATTCATTTATATAGAGTCTATACTTCCCCTTTAAAGTTTATTATGATAATTTATTAATATTTAATTGTATTTTAAGTTTCACATTGATTTATTTCACCCACATTATTTGACTTGATAACTACCAAGTGTTAATGAATTTTAGGATTCAATTTATATTCACTAGGTTACAGTTTTTCATCATTTCCTTTGATATTATTAGATTATTTGTATATTTACTTTAAACTATATTATGTTTTATATGAAAATTTATTATTTTGATTTACATTTGAGATATATAACATATTCATTGGTTAATTCTCACTTCAATGTTAGGATTATGTAAGGGTTTATTTCATAATATCATTTTAATAAGAATTTTTATGCTTGAATTTCTAATGATGAAAAATATTTAATCATTGTATAATAAACCAATTTAGTTTTATTCACATGTATTTATTAATTATTTTTTCATATAATAGTTTATATTTTTAAGCTTTTTACTAAAAAGGATCGAGAAAATATATTTATTAAAATCCTAAATTATTTCTCTCTGTGGTCGAAAATATTTTTTATCCCTAAACCATTTTGTAAAAAATGTTTTAAAAATTGTTTATAACATTGTAAAATTGATTTATTAATGAAACAATTACCCATTATTTAATATTTATATTTTTTAATGGAATCATAATATCTTTTTCCAAATAAGGCTCATTTGTCTTTTACCAAAAATATAAATTGAATAATTTTTACATGTACGGTATGTATGGAATTTTCCTTAATCATTTCCTCTTATTGTTTTAATCTTTTCATTATTAGTTTGAAAGTTTAATTTCACAGAAAAGTATTTTTCAAAAAAAAATGATCTTTTTAAAAAAAAAATATTTCTTCAAAGTTAAAATGATATATACCTCGAGAATGTTTTAATGATACCTATATGGTATTTACATTCGTAAAGACGTTTATTTTACATATACTTCAGTAGGGATATTATAGTAACCCATCCTTAACAAACATGGATATTACAACATTTCAGATGATTATTGAGTACAATACAATAATACATGCTTGAAGACCATAATAGTTTAGTGTCCTAAAAAATTGATAATATATGGATACAAATAGAAATAAGAGAATAAGTCTTGAAATAACAATATAGGAATAAAAATTGGAGTTTCTAGCTTATATATAAAGAATTGAAAATTTTATGTCAATGCTATAAGATAAGAGATTTATGACTTGTTATGCTTGGGCTACAACCTATATACCAGATTAGGTCTTGGGCTAACAACTTATATACTCTCTTAATTTTATTCTTAGGATACAACTAAGGTATGTTATTATTATTTTGTCTTGGGATACAACTCTGGTACCATCTTACTTTTAGGATTGGCTACAACCCATGTACCTTCTTATTTTGGGTCTTGGCCTAAAACTTTTGTACCATCTTACATTTAGGCTTGGGATAAAATCCATGCACCCTCTTGTTTTCAGACTTTGTATACAACCCGTGTACCCTCTGAGATCATATAAAAATTATCATTACCCAATGTATTGTTGGGAGATATAGGTCTCACCCATCTCATAATAAAATCATTCAAACATGGTCCATAAGATAATAAAACGTTCATCATATCATGAATCATAAAAATAGATAGGTTTTATATATATTATGTTATAATCCATGAAATAAAATGTGTATCATTAACATTTAATCAAGTTATAACATGTAAAAATAGAGAGGTTTCATAATAAAATCATGAAAGCATAACCAATGAAAAGAAGCGGGTTTCAAAAGCATAAACCCTATGGATGTCAAAGTAGTGTCTTAAGAGTCATTCCATCAAACAATAAAACATTTGAGAAAGAATATGAATATACCCTTTTGATATTTTCCAATAAGCGAATAATTATTATCAATAGATGTTATATTAGATGGAAAATGATTTTTAAATATCATTCAAAAACGTTTCTTAATGGAGATGTCCTTTCTTCTTTAAAAATAAAATTATAATACATGAAAACCATTTCAAAACCATTCTCATAAAAAAATTCCATGAAAACTTTTAAAGAATACATAGAATCATTTTGAAATCTTTTCTCCTTTAAAATTTATAAAATAATCTTCAAAACATTTTAAAAACCCCTTTCTTTGAAAACACTTTGAAAACATATAATCAGAGCTTGAAAATTTTTAGAAAAATTTTTTACTTGAAAACATATGAAATATTCTTTAAAATGTTTTGAAAATAATATCATTGGAAATAATTTTCAAACATATAATGAAAGATTGTCATTTTTTTGAAAAAACTAATTTTGTAAAAACTTATAAAAGAATTATGAAAACATTTTGAAAACAATTTTCCATGAAAATAACTTTTAATTTTTTTTATAAAAATTAAACTTTTAAAAATTCTATGTAATCTTAAAACAAATAGTGGTGGGTAAATCCGTACATGAAGTACGAGGTAAAAAAGAAAATTCCTTTTGCACGGTAAAAAAGGCTAGGAAAAAAAGAGTTATTAAAAAAGAGAAAAGAAGATTCCTTTGAAGATATTGTTAAATGAAAAAATTGTAAAAATTTATTTTATTGATTAAATTATAATGATACAATATTAATGTAATATCTTTTCTGAAAACATGGTTTTTAAGGAACATATATTTCTATTCTAAGAGAGGGTAAAGTCGGGATTTCTTGAAAACACTTTCTTAACAATGTTATGTACCAAACAGTTGATAAAATGGTAACAATATATGAATAAATAATTAATAACTATAGGATAAAAATACACATAAATTTTCTTGTGATATGGATCATAATATTTCATCAAAGGAAGCATAAAAATAAAAAATCTTGAGAAGTGATTAGATTGTCTCAAAAAACTCTTATAACTTAGTAACATGGGATTATACTCTAAATGAAAGAAAATGAAATTACCTAAAACATAAAATATAAATAAAATAATTAAATTAATGATATAAAATGTAAAATGGAAATATATAAACCATTAATGGAAATTTAGGTGCATAACAAAACAAAAGTCTCAAAGATTGAAAAATGAGACAAAACTATTTCACCAATTTGGTAACTTTTGAATCTTAAAAACCATGAAAAAGGTCATAAAATGGGTATTTTAATACACATAAATTTAACTATAAGATACTTAGAATATACTAATGGTAAGTACATACACAGCATAAATGAAAATAGTGGAAAACATTGCATGCATCTTATATAAATAAAAAGTTAGATAAAATCCACTTACCATGTGTCTTGACTCTCATCATACTCATTGAAACCACGTGTATTATAGATATAAATTTATTATACATTTATAAAATAACCATGTTATTACTTCTAATACCACATATGGTTTGATTAAGGCTTTATATTACCCTCATGTTAACAATTCTATGTTAATTTTTTACTTTTGGTAATATCTGATTTTTTCGCATGTGTCATTATTTTTATATATTTGGTAGTTATATTTATATATTTATTTCCAAAATTTAAAACATGAATAAAGTTTAATTTATATTATGTATATTTTTATTATAATAATCTCTATAATAATGAAACAAAATACGTTGTTCTATGAGACGGTAGTCTGCACGTATATATGAATAATATTTTCGTTGAATTGTTATATTGAAAGAAAGAAAGTAAAAGACATATATATACATATATGTATATATATATATATATAATTATTAAATTAAATTTATTACATTATATATTCATATATATTCACTAAATCAACCCTTAATACATTCCATATTGTGTATAAACTAATTACATTACTTTGAGTGGGCGGTAGTCCACACTTCCTCAAACACAATTATCGTATTAACACAAAATGGATAGTATAAAGAAATGTGTTTAAAAATAATTAAATAATATTAAAGACATAATAAATATAATATATAACATATATAAACTTATTTTTCCATCAAAATTTCATTTGTGAAAGTAGTTGACGAAAAAATGAACAATCATCATTTAGTGAGTAGATAGTTCATCCTACACCTAAATAGTATGTTCGTTACCCATTAGATGGAGGTGTTTGTGATTGTTGGTAAAAAATATAATTAAAACATACAATTATATTATGTATACTGTTTTTTGTTATAAAATATCAGAATAAATATATTTTAGGGGGTGGAGAAAAAAATAAAATAAAGGATCTTGAGAGAAGATATTACCTCTTAATCGGGTAACTCCTTTTGTTTAGTGCCAAAGGGCTTCATTCGATTGAATTATTCCTAAATTAAGGCTTCAATGATAATGGAAGGTATTTTTTGAAGTTTATTTGTTATATATTTTCTTAACATATGTTGTTTTAGAGTTGTGAATAAGAGGGATAGTTGGTGGCCTTTTATAAGGAAGGGAAATGACTTACTAGGTATTTTTGAAAAAAAGTTAGGTGTACCCACGTTTTTACCTTAAAATATTCATACAAAGCCAAAATAGATCAATAATTTAAGGTAAATCGATTACTAATGTGCATAAAATGGGTGTTTTCTAATATTATAAGTCATTTTGGGTCTTAAATTTAACGTTTAGTCATTTGTTGAACATAATTTTACCTTAATTGATGTAATTAATTTTAATTATCTTCACTAAATTTTTGTTCAAAAATTAAGTTGAAATTATAATAAATTATAAATATTTATTTTTTAAAATATTTGATCCATTTTTCCAAATTATAATAACATAAGTGACAAAAATTAATTTAAAATTAATCTCATAGTCAGGTTTACAATGTTGGGTTTTAAAGTAAAAATATTCAAAAGTTTGCTACGTTTTTACACCCAATTCCATAGTGAAATTGATCTAAATTACCTAAATTATATTAATAGATAAAAATATTATTTAATTAAACATAAATAAAATTAAAATATAATTTAACCTTACAAATAAATTAAATGAAAAAGTAGTTTTAAATAAATATTTAGTATTTTTAACTATTTAAAAAAACAAACCCTACATAAAAATACTAAAAAATTAACAGAACATAATTTTTATGTGAATAAATCTAATATGTTGTCTGTTTTGAAATATTATGTCTAAAAGGTTTCAAAAAATGAGATTTAAAATGGGTTCTCCATTAAAATTCAATAAAACTACCATTATAAAAAATAGATTTTATAAATAAAATTGGGTTTGTTTTTATCTTATGCCTATTGAATCTAATGGATGAATATCAAAAACATTTTATTGAATATATAAAATGTATATTACATTAATATCACTCACTAATTTTAATTAATTTTATTTATTAGGTTAAAACAAATTTGTGACGATAATCATAATAATATTTTATTTTATATTCAATAGGTTTTTGTATTCATTTCTAATGAATTTGTAACATATTAATCATATTATATTCGTTTAAACCATATATTTTTATAAATTAGTTAATACTATTCATAACCACTAATTTAACATCTAGGTTATATATTATTATTTTATGTAATTACATTTTAATTATATACTATTGTTCAGTAAAAATCATTTATGCGTGTTATGAAAGACATCGAGGAAAGTCATTATTGCATGTAAAAAAATCTATACTCAGTGTTCTGTGTACATAAAGAAAAAATTTATGTATTTTTGGTTCATTATTAACATGATGTTTCATCTAATGAAAGAAAAACACAATTCTTTAATATTAAATAAACTATTTTTATTATTGCATGAAATAAAAAATATCAAAAAGATTAAATTATTTAAAAGAAAAATAATTACCAAAATCATGGGGTGTTACATTAAAAAACCTTTAAAATAGATTTCTCCCTTGAAATTCATCTGGTTCATCAAAGGTTTAATACCTAAAATTTTTATTCATAGAAACCCACATCATAAAAATGTATTTTATAACATCACATAAAAAGGGAATGTTAGAACCATAACCATTACCTAGGGTAATATATATATATAAATTTACTCATTGGGGAACATAGGTGGTAAGTCAAAACTTAAACATGGATGAAAATTATAACTATCAAGTTTTTATAGAGAGTGATAGAGAAAAAGGTTATGAGAAAGTTAACAATCAGAAATCCGTAAATCTATGATGAATTAAGAGACCATCTGATTCGTCGGAAAAAGAGGTACTAGGATATATTTTTTGTTTTCAAGTTCATTTTTCATAAAGTTATATAATTTTGATGAAAATATATAGTTGAATTATTTAAGGAAAACCTCACCTTTTTTCATTCCTTGATCCAATTCACATCTTTCACTTAAAATGAAGGTGGATATTTCATTCCGAATGTACTAACAGGTCTTGAGATCTATGATATGCCATCCAATCTGTCATCTGTTATCATCAACACCAAATTTTCAAAATAGGTTTCCCAATATGCATAACTCATCATGTGGTATGAAATTAATTAATTCTCACAAAATTCATTTAAATTTTAACTGAATGTTTCCATAAATTGTTAACCTAACAACCCTTCCAAAAGATGAAAACTAAAATGTTTAGAAATAAATTCTTGAAATAAGTATAACATTGATACCCCATGTGTCACCACATACCAAAAATGTGAATAATATAATCATATATTCTCTTGAAAACATGTTTAAAATATGAATTTATTTAAATCCTTATTGAAAACATACATTCTTCTGAAAGATAAATCACCCTTTATTCCTTATGTAGGGTCTTATCTTGAAAAAAACATTTCCATTGGATGTTGGGATTCATCCTTATAAATCTATAATATAAACATGATTTTATTAATAAAAAATTCATTTAGAATTATAATTATTTATTAGAATCCTAAAAAGTTCCACTAAACTATCAAATGGATTTTCATAGATCTTGTTTTTTAAAAATTCCATAGGAAATTACCCACTATAGAGTTCCCTCATTACCATAACTCTCTTAATATGTTGTGATTTCATAATATTTCTTTTTTTCCTTTCTCTTTTGATGTTTTTGGAATTTATTACCAATATTAACCCTTGTATTTGGTCACTTTTTTGGTGAAATGACTAAACTCCCAACAATTGAATGACTTAAGTGTCAGAGGATTATCCTGAGGATTTTTATCATTATTGACATAATTATATAACTTTTACCAATAACATTGGAATTAATATACTCAATGTACTTCCTTTCCACACTTAAAACATTTACTAGTACCATTAATACAATTTCTATAATTCTTCAATCCACACTTAGATCATAAAGGAAGGATCATATTATTATGTCCATGGTTTGTTGATTGTTGTTTGAACTTCATATCCTTATTCTTGTTAAATCCCTGACATTGATAGATAACACAAACCTCCATTTGAATGTTTCTTTCACAACACACAATCTATTCATAGCTACCAAGGTATCTTATATCCAACTCCTCTTTGATACTTGGCTTAAATCCACTGAAGAAACTATCTACCATACCTTCTTATTGGATGATAATTCTATAAGCGTACCTCACAAGTATTGTATAATTAACCTCATTGCAACATACAAATTCATCATCCATTTTATACACCTCAAGGAACTCATTTTCCATATTTTTTTTAAGAATGTGAGGAAATTACTTATTGAGGAATACATTCTTGAACTCATCCCAATCCATGGATTAAATTTCATATTTCCTCTTCATATTCTTTATTAGAGTCCACCACTGGTCTGATTCACCTTCTAACTGATAAACAACTAGAATTAATTTTCCATGATCTGAACACTATAGAACAGAGAATATTGTTCAAGTTCTACTAATAAAGGGTTTAGCAACAAGTGGATGACAAGACCCACTGAAAAAATTTGGACATTGCCTTATCAAGGACTCAATAGAACTTTTTTCCTCTTTTGATTATTTGGAAGATCATTATGATTCGTAGATTGAGAAATTCATGTGAGAGTAACAATGAGGTTGTTCATTCTAGATACCAAATAATTTTGATCCTTAGGATAAAATCCATTTTTTACCCTCACAGTAACCATGAAGGATGTTACTTCAGGTTCCATCCACTGAAAAAATCCCAAAAACATATATTAAGAAACAATTACCATATAGAGGAACTATATATTCATGAAAAGTCAATTATATTATGTCTAAATTATGAAAACTTGCTTAATATATGAAACTATAGGTTTATCCTAGGTTATTAATATCCAAATTTGTATTTAAATTCATTATGTTGGATTGTAAATAGTTTGTGTATTCTTATTGAATATCCCTTAGGAGTGTCAGACCAGGTGTGCAACAAGCTCCGTTGTTGTGTACTAGATTAGACCATGTAAGGCCCCGAACATCTTTTCATAGTTTTTACTCCTACGTATATTTGGTCTAGAGTTAAATACACATGTAGTATATAGACAAGGACATATTTCTTGGAAACTTCATACCCTATCATTTACTAATGTTGAATGCCATTTTCCTAAATGTTAACCCATCCTTATAACTAAACATAGTTAGATCCCTATACGTATCCTTAGAAATATACCTAGGGATCTAACTATTGTTTTCTCTACCTAGATTCCAAAGGTTTACTAAAAAATTGCGTTGATAAAAAATATAGTGACCTAGGATTAATATACAAGGATATTACACCATTTTAGATGAATATTCACTACATTACAATAATACATTCACAAGGATCGTAATAGTTTAGTGTCTTTGGAAACATGGAAACAAAATCTACTTTATTGGTGAAATATCTTCATCATATCCTATATTGATCTCCACCTTTAGTACTTCTACCTAAAAACATTCTTCAAAACATGGGTAATTTAAACATAATAAGGGGTGAGCTGAAATTCTCAGTAAGGGTAAATAAAGGAAATGCGTAATCATTAAACGAACAAAGGGTATGGAACTTATGAATAACATTTTAAGATCATAACCTATATTTTAGAGATCATAATAAAGATTTAAAATTAATAAGAAATGAATCATAATTGAATGAAGAGCATAAGTCTTGAAAGCACAACATATGAATAACAAATGTAATTTGTGCCATACATAAAAGAATAGAAACTTTTATGTCACGGATACCTACCAAGACCTTTATAACATGTTAGGTTTGGGATACAATCCAGGTACCTACTTAGGTCTTGGGATAATAACATATGTACTCTATTAGACCATATATTACTTATCATTACCCAATTCATTTGAGGAAGATATATGTCCCACCAATCTCATAATAAAATCATTCACATATATTCCATAAGATAATAAAACTGTCATCATATTATGACTCATAAAAATTGATATGTTTTATAAACATCAAACCATAACCCATGAAATTAAATGGATATCATTAACATTTCATCAAATCATAACCTATGAAAACAAATTAGTTTGATAATCACTTCAGGAAAGCATAACCTGTGAAAAGAAGTGGGATTCAAAAGAATAAAAATTTTGGAAGTAAAAAGTCTATATTAAGAATCATCCATAAAATCATAAACCATGAAAGTAATATTAATGGAATCATTGGATATTTTTCTATAAGAGAATGAGTAACATCAACAGATTTTATCTTAGATGGAAAATAATTTTGAAATATATTTAAAAAAAATTCTTGGGGAAAATATACTTTCTTTTTTGAAAAAGTATTATCAATTCATAAAACCATTTCAAAATCATTTTCATAAAAAATCACCATTAAAACTTATAAATAATAATTGAAATAATTTTTAAAACCTTTTTCCTTGAAAAAACATAAAATAAGATTTAAAACATATGACAGGATCTTGAAAATGTTTTGAAAAGCATTTTGTTTTATATACATTGACCACATATAATGAAATATTAAAAACATTTTGAAACCAATTTTCCCTAAAAACATATAAAATATGGTTGAAATTTTTTTGAAAACAAATTTCATTGAAAATTACTTTTAAAAACATTTTCTTGAAAATTAACCTTTTATAAATGGAAAGGATTCTTTAATGAAACGACGACGGGTAAATTGGCACATGTTGTACGGGGTAAAAGGAACATTCCTTTTTCACAGTAAAAAGGTTAGAAAAATAGCCTTGTAAGAAAGAGAAAAGTTAAAGAGTTTGGTAAAATAAAGAATGGTAACGATTTATTTTAAATATTTAAGGATAATGGAATAATATTATTGGAAACTCTTTTTAGAAAATATCATTTTGAAGGATCATAGATTTCTTATCGAAGATAATGTAAAGTCATGATTTATTGAAAAAAATTTCTTTAATATATTAAGTACCTAAGAGTGGAAGAAATGGAACAAATATAGTGATAAATAATTAATAAACATAGGAGAATAAAATTCTTGAATTTTCATGAGATATGGATCCTAATATTTACTCAAAGGAAGCATAAATATAAACAATCTTGAAAAGTAATGTGATTGTCTTAAGAAACTCTTATAACTTGGTAACTTGGGATCATACACTATATTTAAGAAACTTGAATTACAAGAAACATAAAATATCATTAAGGGAAGTAAATTCATGATATTATATAGAAAATATAAGTATATACAATTTGAAATTAATTTGGGTGCATAACAAAACATGAGTCTCAAAGAAGGTAAATAGGGACAAAACTATTTCCCCGATTTGGTAACTTTTGAAATATAAACCACATGAAATATATATCATAAAATGGATATTTTAATAACCATAAATTCAAGTATAATATAAAAGGAAAATATTCATGGGCAGTACATACACCACAAAAAAGTAATGAGTGGCAAACATTGCATGTATCTCATAGAAATAAAAACTGAGATGAAATTCCCTTACCTTTTGTTTTAACTCTCAGCACACATCTTCAAAATTCTTTTATAATAGATATAAATTTATTATAAATATATAATAAAACAATATTATTACTTATAATATCATATATGGTTTGATTATGGCTTTATGGTACCTAGTTGTAAACACTTCTATGGTACGGTCTCAGTTTAGGTAATATTTACTTTTGTTTACATGTGTCTTAATTTGTTATATCATTGGTCCTTATATTTATAACATGATTTACAGATGTAATCCATTAATTTAAGGTAATTTATATTCAGTATTTATTTATTATAATAATCCATATAATTATGAAATGGAAAACACCATTCATAGAGACGGTAAGTCGCAGGTGCGCATGAACAAAATTTCTGTTTAATTGCAGTGTTGAAAGAAAGAAAGTAAAAGAAATATATGTATATAAATATAAATATATAAATATATATATCATTATTAAAATAGATGTATTATATCATATATTTCATATATATACACTAAATCCCTCCAAAATACATTCCATTTAGTGAAGGAATAGATCACATCGCTTGGAGGTGGCGGTAGTCCCCACTTTTCAAATGAAATTATCATATTAAAAAAAGGAAAGTATAAAGGTATGTGTTGTTAAATAATTATATAATATTAAAAACATATTAAATATAATATATAACATACATATATAGAGTTTACATTATAATTTTCACCATCAGAGGTGGTAAAGGAAAAACTAAACAATCATCGTTTAGTGAGGATGTAGTTCAACGTACCCATAAACAGTATGTTTGTTACCCATTATATGGAGGTGTGTGTATATTTATGTCAAACAATTATCATAAAAAATTATAGTATATTGAGGATACTTTTTTTCTATATAATCATGGAATAAATATATTTTAGGGGGTGTAGAAATAGAATAAAATAAATGACCATGAGTGAAGACATTACCTCTTAATCGGGTAACTCCTTTTGGTTTGTTCCAAATGTATTTTTTGGATTTCTTTATGCCCAAATTAATCCTTAAAAGAGTAATAGGGGGAGTTTTGGAATTGTATTGGGAAGATTTTGGATGAATATAAGTGGTTTTATATGTGTTAAGAAGAGGGGTATTTGGTGTCCTTTTATTTGGAATGGAAATGACTCACTTGGTATTTTTTAAAATAAGTCAGGTGTACCCAAGTTTTTATCTAAAAAGTCTTAAAGAACAAATTAATTGAATTTTAATGGTATATATATTCCAATAAAATTGGTTTTGGACAATTTTCTATGTCATTTTAGTTCTTAAAGGTAAGGTATAGTTTTTATTTAAGCTTAATTTTACCTTAATCAATGTAATTAATTTTAATTATTTTCACTAATATTTTTTGTCAAAAACAATGTTGTCCTTATTAGAAATTAAAAATTATGATGATAAAAAATATGTAATCCATTTTTCTAAATTATAGTAACCTAAGTGGCATAAATTAATTTAAAATTAATACTGCAGTCGGGTCGATAATACAGATTTTTAACATAAAATATTCAAAAGTTTGCTAAAATTTTATACCCAATTTGAAAATGAAATTGATTGAAATGATCTAAATTATATTAATCTATAACAAACGAATCTAATTTAACTTTTTATAAAATTTGAAATATAATTTAACCATATAAATATATTTGAGGAAAAAGCAGTTTTGAACTAAAATTCAGTATTTTTAATTGTTCATGAAAAAATTAAAACTTACACAAAAACTACAAAAAATATACCTAAGCTAATTTTTATGTTTGTATTTAAATTATAACGTTTAGTTTCACATATTAACTCTATAAATGATCTATTATTTGAATTTATATTGGGTTATCCATTAAAAGGTAGTAACAATACCTTATAAAAAAATATTGGGTTTTATGCATAAAATTGGGTTTATTCTTATCTTATGTCTATCAAATATATTGTGAGAATATCAAAACTATTTTATTAAATATATAACACATATATTTAATTGATATCACTAACTAGTTTTAATTAATTTTATTTATTAGGTTAAAACATCTTTGTGATTATAAAAATAATAATATTTTCCCTTCTATTCAAACAGCTTTCAAATTCATGAAATTTATAATTAATTGGTTACATATGAATTTATATTATATTTTTGAAAACCTTATATTTTAATAAATTTGTTAAAACTACTAAAAACAGGTAATTCAATAACTAGGTCATATATTATTATTTCAAATAATAACATTTTAATGATACACATTTTTTCATTAAAAAATGGTCAAGCGTGTTACGAAAGCCATTGAGGAGAGTCATTTATGCGTGTAACATAAGATAACCTCGGTGTTCCATGTAGATAAAGATAAAATTTTAGTTTTTAGTGTACTATTAACTTGGTGTTTCATATAACGCAATCCAAACATAGTTCTGTAATATAAAATAAAAAACATTTAGTGTTGCGTGAAAAAAAAATATCAAAAAGATTAAATAAATTTTAAAAAATTCTAATTCAAAAAAATATCAAGGTGTTATATATATATTTTATTTATAACATCATTATTTTTAACATTGGTGTATTATGATCATTTTGACCAAAGAAAGTATTTAAATTCTCTTTCACGATTCATTTCTATAGCCATTACCTTTCCCTTGAAATACTCACTTTACTATGATCATTTCACAATAAATATACCCTAAATAATAATATTATTTATCATTCATATGCATATTTTATTAAAAAATATATCATTTTTACAAATGGTGTTTTATTTTCAAAATTATTATTTTTATTTAGGAAAATACTAATAAATATGTATTCATTACTCATTGCTGATACTTCATGATAAGGAAGGTTGTTCATCAATATAATATATTTTTTGGTATATGAAGAATGATTTGGAAATTTATTGAGAGGTGGGGCCTAGAATTATATATCCCCTTGATGAACTTATCATCTAATGAGGGGAATTAGAAATCCAATATGAAATGGGTTTGTACCTATTTTTTTAGATGTTCTTGTGAAATGTCTTGATGGTAGAGTTATCATGATGTATGGATCACTATGTCAAGTAAATAAGAATTTAGTTCATTGATAATAATGTTATTATTATTATCCTTGATATAATCACAAAGATATTATCTCTATATTCATTTGATTCTTAGATTGTTGATGTAATGGAATTTTTGATCTATTGGTTTCCATGAACTATTAAAGAAGCATTATCTATTCATAATAGTCAATTTATCGATGAAATGGAATGGGTGTTCAGTTAGTTACCTTCCTATATTGGTTATTCCCTATGTATTCATGATATTCATTTTATTAATATGGGATGTGTTTTTTATTATTTACATTTTCTTATTGATTATAATCCTTGATATTTTTCCTTCGATATTGTATATTGATGAATTTCATTCTCAACTTATAGATTAAATAGAAAAAGTGTTCAGATATTTTTATTTCTATATTTATTATTAGTTATATAATTATGATATTAAAAAATGGAATTTATGTTCAGTTATTTACCATTCCATGTTCATTCTACTTATTTATTCTTGATAGCTCCTATTGTTTTTAACCCTTACTGTACATTTGAGTTCATCCTTATTTTGTTTCCTTTCCCAATAATCTAGGATGTTTATAAACAATGATATGAAATGATATGTGATGGGTAATATTTATATTTATGAAAAAATGCTATAATTTGCCTATTGAACTTTATTATGGGAACCATGCAAGTATATAGTTTACCAAGAATACAAAATTGTATAGTCCTTTATGATGTGATTCATTGTATCTTATACCAATGTAATAAAGTAGACAATGAATCTTGTTTACCCAGGTTGGGGTCATTATAACCCATACCCAAATACACCCATTCAGTTTAATCTCATAATAGGGCACCCAAGGGGTCCCCTACATTATCAACATAGACATGAAATCCAATTTTGGATCCTCAATCACAATAGGTCTGTCAGGCTTACAGTTGACCATTATATGAAAACCCATCCCTTGAAATCATCTAAGTCATATCATAGGCTCACATGCCATAGGTGTTTGTGAAACCACTAGTAATATCGATTGATGACTCCATGGCTATCACTATATGTTGGGTAACTCTAGACTGATCATCTCTATCCATCCACTTCCATTTTTCCTAGGGTAGATCAACAGTTTCTGAACATCACTCAAGGGTCTCTATGAGCCTACCTGAACCATCCATCCAAAGTATCATCAGACACCTATCATGGAGGTTTCTTGGTTTTTTGGTCCTTCTCTTTTCAAACCCTCAATAATCTATGGATGAGACATCAAGCCAATGTCTAATGTCCCTATTAACCTAGGCACTTTGTGTTTTTATTTCACATATTCATACAACATAAAAATTTTAGTTAAATAAAAATATTTGAATTAGATTAAAAAAATTATAATGAAAAGTTCCATCATCCGACAAGTGAGTTTATACACTACATGTATATAACACCATGCATAATGAAATTTGGAAATTAAAGGGATAACATACCTTTTATCTAGAATTTTTCCAAAATAATTACACTTCATAATAACTCTCTACCATACCCCCACCCAATATTACATTGGATCAACAACCATGAACCACTCTCTTAGAAATATATTCCACATCAACAAAATATAATAAATAAATAATAATAGTAAATAATTTAATGAATAATTTATTTTAAAATTTTATAACCACCAAACTCACTGAAAGTTATTATCTCATCAAAACTATCATCATCCACTCAAGGGAGGTCTATTTCCGACCAACACATCATCCTGGATTGAAGATCTATCATGTGTCATTGATTTTATCATTGATTCTTCTTAATATTTTAAGGACATATATATTAATTTTAAAATAGTATTGTACTTTCTCTGAATCAAGGAATGGTAGTAGTTGAACAGTATCTCGAGATGTCCCCCCAGTAAGAAGAAACAAATACCAATGAGAATTAACTAATTCTACCATTATCTTTTTAAATCTTCACTAGAATCATAACCCATGAAAAAATATTATGAATTTATTAAAAATAAGAATTATGGAGACCATCATAGGTGAACATGTACCATCAAAATCACGAAATATCAATCTAACACACTTTAATACAATTGGGATCTAAAGTGGGATATTGGTAGATGTGGCTAGGTCACACATGAATATAAAGTTAATAGAAATGGATTCTATACGTTAAATATATTTAGGTAAATTCATATTTTCCCATTATAATAGAATATGCGGTTTGGCCGCATGGTTGGGAAAAATGTAAACCAAAAGTACAGATAGAACTACCTCATGCCATGATCCTTATATGGTTTATATGTCTAGTTTTCTATACCATTTTCTAACCATGTGTCTCATCTCTATAACCAATCAACATTATATCCCATGGTTTATCTATTATCATGATATATACATTCATTTAACTCCACATACAAATAAATCCACATAGTATCCTATGAAATTCTCCTAGTTTATCCTAAAAAATTCTTTATCGAAGGAAATAAACATGTACTTTTAAAATTTAACTGAAACCCAACAAAAACATTGGGCAGTACACAATTTCTAATAAACTATGTAGACTAAACCATGAAATGATCATAAAAGTATCCAAAACTCATAAAACATTACCCAATGTTTTTGAGACATTCCAGAGCACAAATTTTACATTTGAAGACTCGAAACTCATCCAAACACAACACATTATAATTTCTAAACTCTCCAAAACTAATTCAAATATCAAATCAAAATACACGCATCAACAAAATAAAAATTCAAATTCCATCTATAAATTTTTCATCTTTAATAAAAAATTTTCTTCAATATCCCAACCATAACATTATTCATCCCTAAGAGGTTTCATCTAAAATTAAAGCATTAATCCTAACCCATTCAGTTCACCAATTAAAAATAAAAAGTCCATGCTCCATAATTGAATTCCAAAATTATAACTTAAGTGTCTATATATATTAATGTTATTTAATTAAAAAACAATTGATCTAAAACCCACAATCATCATCAACACAATAAAATAATAGTCACCAACCCCATCGATCCTATAAATTAATCTGATTATTATCCACATGAACATACATTATATATTGTTCCACAATATATAATTTATCTCATAACAAAAAAATCCAAAATTGTAACATGTTTTCCATCATAATTTCATATTTAAACACACTATAGTAATTCCAACGATGCCTATAATATGGTTTCCCAATGCTATCATTCATACATTCAAGGGTAAGCTAGATAAATTCTAACACTTATCCTAGTTTTAGAATCTAATAAATACATTGTATCATTAATGAACCTAGAATCACACCCATTTTATTCCAAATGTACATATAGGATGCAGTTTCCAATGAACCACCTCCAATATCATGAAAACCACCGGTAGGGCCTCCTATTAAAGACCCTTCTAAAAAAATCAGTATCTACTACTGACACACTATCTAATTATCTTATCATAGCGTATTAAATCCTACTAGAGTCTCAATATCATCTTGATATAACTATTTATATCTCAAGTTGACTTCAAATGTGATTCCACAGTTGAATCTTCTAATGAATAATTTCATCATTTTTCTCTAAAAGAAGGAACTAATATGTCATCAATCATAGTTACACTCAGACCATACAAAACTATCCTGATCCGTACACCCATTCTCATACTTCTTCTAACATACCATATAAATCCAAAATAAGAAATTGACATTGGATATGGAAAATTATAGTCACCTTCACACTGATATCCATATGACACAATGAAAAAAATCATGCTCATCATCATTGGTAATCATTTTTGTCACTTCCCAAAAATAAATTCAAAATCATCACAAGCCCCTTTCCATATATGGAAAACCCAACCACTATATGTGGAAAAATAATCATCATCATGAACCATATAAAAACATAAAACTACAATAAATTTTCATACCCTAAAAGTCTTATATTTATCAGGATCATCAGGTTTATGTTTAAGAATACATGTGTCGCTCCTCCCATGACACACACAATGTATTCCAAAAACACCCACTAGCATTTAATTGATGCATTATCATCCTCGATTATAATTTAAAAAATATCACATATAACAAGTCCATTTTTTTCCTTTATCTCATTCAAAAATGAATTGGTGTATGATCTCATACCATACAATCAAATAAAACAAGACTCATTCCCAGTATTTCATGTTTTCAAAATAGTTTGACCATACTCCACAACATGTATGCTCATCTACCCATGAACGTGGATTTCTCCCACATGAAATCATTACATGTCACAAGATTATACTTACCCTCTCACCACATATTAAATAACATCCAAAACTAACAAAACTACGAACCAAAATAGTCCCAAACTTGAAGTCTAAACATAAATCATAACTCCAAGAATAAATGTACATTTCAAAGAAAACACCATGTCATATCGAGGGCCTCTATTTCAATTACATATCCATAAAAGATATGTTTTTAAAATAACACATCCCATAAGAAATCATCCATAGTATAATATCAAACTAACCATAATATTAAATGTGTAAAATACAATATGAAGGGTACCTTAACCATAAAAACATCTCATACCAACATTATTAACATAGTAAGGCACTATTTATCACCAGTAATCCAGATATGGGATAACACCCTTGAGCATCATAAACAAAACTCATTCATGGTAAAAGAAAATATTAATGTATCATTCATGATAATCCCAATCTAGAGAAAATGTAGTCTTTATCATAGTTGTGTTGAATGTCATTCCATTTTATATTATAAAATTACATATATATCACTACTAAAACAATAATTAAATGAACTATAATAATAATGAATCATTGGAATTTTCAACTAAGGATTTACATGCCTTACCAACCTACAACAATTACTATATGTCTACTCATAGAGGGGGTATATCATCATCATGATCATCATCAAAGAATGTCTCATCATAGATCCACATGAACTTCCATCATAATGAAAAATATATACATGTAATTCTAGTTAATATGAACTATATTGTGTGTGTGTGTACATGAAAACATATTATGAAACGATTTTGGAACTCTAAAAAATTGAACCTATGTTAGTGTTAAAATAAAATTAGCATGTCCCTAAATGAAATTTTAACCTATTCTATTGAATCATGATTTATATAGAGGCCTCCTTCTCATATAGTCCAAGAGTCAAATCCAAAAATGGTCTCTTTCGAGAGATAAAGTATCCATGATTCCAAATAACTAATAAAATCACCAAGTAACCATGTGAACCACTAATGGTAGAAATAATATAAAACTATACAATAAAAAAACAAGAACACTAATCTCAAAAACCTAGAAACCTAGATATCCTACTAGTAAAGGTGTTCATGAAACCTCATTCAAGCATCCATCATAGTATTAGGTACATTATTATACCTCAGGCATGAGACCTCGATCATCCATACATACATTGTTTAGTGTTAGGGTGTCCTTAAGAATTCCACAACGACTAAAACATAATATAAATATTGAATCCTTGGGTATAGCCTAGTAATGTATAATTGAAATGATAAAAAACCATTAATTAATCATGAATGGATCCCCATCATAATCCTATGAACTTGTAGGATCTCTACAAACACTAAAATAATGAATTTCTTAAGGATGAATCCCAACATGCTCATAAATCACTAAATCAAGCCATCACCCATGTCACCATGTCAAATGTCTGAATCCCAAGAATTCTAGGCACCCTAATAAGGTGTGAGTACATTCATTGGGCTCGAATGGGTTGAACTTCGACATGATCTAGGCATCACATAATATTGATGCTACTATTAATAATAATAATCTACTATGCCTTCATGGTTGGATCCCAACATAGAAATGAATCTTATTTTCTAATTGTTTCTATGTAATCCCATATACAATCATGGTCAACTATTGGAATATTTATAGTTATTTATGTGTATAAATTGTTTATTCATAGGATACACACTGAGAATACACTATGACATCCTAAAATCTAAGATGAATCCAATCAATATCACATGATGCTGAAGGCTTGATCAATGGATGTACTTATATAAATTTACCATAGTATAATCTCATCAGTACTATAAGATGGTTCATAGAAATAATTTATGGTTACCTATGTCTACATAAAAATAGATAAGTGAAATAATAAAAACATGGGCTTGGACAATTTGCTAATCATATTACCACAGTCCACAACCTAATGGTGTCTCATGTTCTATATGGGTTATAAGGTGACAATCTATACCCTATTTACCCATATAAACAAACACTATCTTAGGTAATTATTGTGATGGGGAACCCATTGGGTCCCCTAGGTCATCACTATAGACGAGGCATCCCACTTGGGACCCTCAATCACTACTGGTCTATTGTGCCTACGCCTGATTCTCAAAGGAAATCTCATCCACCTACATTTCCCAACACATCTCATAGCCTCACATGACAAAGGGGGTACAACACACTGGTGATAGACTCATGATATAGATAAAATCCCATCTATATACTTGGAGTCACTCTAGACTAAAGAAATCAGTCAACCAATGTCCATTCCACCATTGTTCGATCCACCTAGGCTAAAAATTTACAAAGGATTCTAAAATTCATACTTGGGGAATCTATCTCAAGTCTCATTACATCCCCTCCTGGAGGTAAAAATTTATTTGGGTCCCTATCTAGTACTAGAAATATTTATTATTGGATAATATATTAGGCCAATAAGCAAGGTCCTTAGTGGACATGTCAGTTTTTATCCTTCATTCAACATGGTCATACAATTTACAAATTTAATTTTAATTGAACTATTACAATTTCATTAAACTACATAGTTATAATTTGGTCCCCCATACTATTGGGGGGACTAACCACCCACATGGATATAAACACTATTCTTAAAGAAATAGTTAATATTTCAAGGAACACCAACCTTTTTGATGTTTGTCCCAATTGGTTAATCCTCTTTAAAACACTCTTCCTAGCCCTACCCAAGCTGACATCAACTCAAAAACCACAACACACTCCCCCGAGAACCATAACCATATAAGAAAAACATATAAATTAATTATAATAGTTCATAATTAATTAAAATATTTATCCAGATATTGTATAGATATTGGAAACTCATAGAAGGTCTCGTTTCTTAGGAACCACAACCAACCACCCGTGGGAGATCTGAAAAAGAAAAGGCATCATCCTAAGTGAATGCCCTCTCAGGATTTTCTGATTCAATTAACATGAAAAATAATTTCATTAATGAAGACAAATGAATAATTAAAAAGGTGATTCAACATCAAAAAATTATTATAAGGTGGAACTCATCCTTATTTTAGGATGTCCCCTCCTTATCAAGAACTAATCCCCCTTGTCAATCAAATGATTCTACCATGATCTTGTGGTATCATCATCGAAACCATTGACTAAAAACCCAAAATATAGAACCTATGAAGGAGAAGAAATTTGGATATTATCTAATATAGGGAAGTTTCATATAAATTTTGTAAATATAAACCCAAAATACCCCATAATAATGGTGAACCATTTAAATAAAGAGGGATTTTTGGATTGATCATTCTATAGGAGGAGAAAACGAGAAATGAAGTCTTTCCCTTAAACTCCATTAAGGAAATAGTAATTTTCCCATTTTTAATATGTCACTTGGATTAGATACATGATTGGTGAAAAATGAACCAATATTATGGATGTCCCAACCTAGTTCCATTAACCTCACATATCTTAATTAGATGGTTTTCCAAATCATGCATCTACCATGTGGGTCAACTTTTATTACCTATTTGAAACACTTAACATGAATTATCTATAATCATGCAAAATACATGTTCTAAACCCCATATCTAAATTAATACACTTGGTTTCCTATAGAATTCACATAGTTTACCCTGAAAAATTCACTTAGACCATTCACTATAAAAATTTAATTGAAACTCACGCCATGACCATGGTGTCATGTGGTTTCTATAAAAACGTGTACACCAAACCATGTACCATAGACTAATATATCCAAAACTCTCCAAACATAACCTTAAGAATTTGAGAGTCTCAAAAGTTCTCGAGATAACTTCTAAGAAAAAAACCTTTTCTAAAAACATCACTATAATATGTATCAACATCTAGAAAACCATTCAAAATCTCAATTAAAAATTTATGTTGTCCTCCAAATAAAAATTAAAATTCCTTCTGTAATTTTTTTTATATCGAATGAACATGACGTCTTACTACATGTGTTCCGCACATAAAATACACCCAACATTGAAAATTGATAAACCCATTGATATTAATTGCATTTCATATCATTTTAAAATGGCATTACTTAACATGATATCAAAATATAAACCATTGATACCAAAAACTCATTCATGAAAATGATTTTTTCATAATTGAATATAAAATGTGGTTTAAATAAATAACTCAAAATATTTTATCTCATTTTAAGATATATATGAAAAAATATAAAATACTACATGATAAATCACATTGAAAAACTAGGTAAAATATCACTTTTTAAAGTTATAGAAAACTCACTAAAGATGTTTCCTTTATAATGAAATACTCTAGTCTTGATGAAAAAGTTTAAAAATATATTCTCTAAAAACAAAGAGAGTTTTAGAAAATAAATATTTCAATATATATTTACATTGAAATTTATTATTTTATATGAAAAAACTGATGATTTATTTAATAAAATAAAAAACAATTAATAACGATTTTAAAACCATGAAATTATTTTTTAAATAAAATACTTTTAAAATAAAAAAATCATTTTCTTTTCAATATAATTAATAATTAAAAATAGTATAAAATATAACTTTAAATAATTGAAGTGATTTGTCCTAAAAATTAATATCCTTACATAAGAAAGAATGTTTTCTTGTTGATAAAACATTAAAAGTTATTTTAGAAACCATTTTTAACATTATCACAAAACAATGTTGTCCTTATTAGAAATTAAAAATTATGATGATAACAAATATGTAATCCATTTTTCTAAATTATAGTAACCTAAGTGGCATAAATTAATTTAAAATTAATACTGCAGTCGGGTCGATAATACAGATTTTTAACATAAAATATTCAAAAGTTTGCTAAAATTTTATACCCAATTTGAAAATGAAATTGATCGAAATGATCTAAATTATATTAATCTATAACAAACGAATCTAATTTAACTTTTTATAAAATTTGAAATATAATTTAACCATATAAATATATTTGAGGAAAAAGCAGTTTTGAACTAAAATTCAGTATTTTTAATTGTTCATGAAAAAATTAAAACTTACACAAAAACTACAAAAAATATACCTAAGCTAATTTTTATGTTTGTATTTAAATTATAACGTTTAGTTTCACATATTAACTCTATAAATGATCTATTATTTGAATTTATATTGGGTTATCCATTAAAAGGTAGTAACAATACCTTATAAAAAAATATTGGGTTTTATGCATAAAATTGGGTTTATTCTTATCTTATGTCTATCAAATATATTGTGAGAATATCAAAACTATTTTATTAAATATATAACACATATATTTAATTGATATCACTAACTAGTTTTAATTAATTTTATTTATTAGGTTAAAACATCTTTGTGATTATAAAAATAATAATATTTTCCCTTCTATTCAAACAGCTTTCAAATTCATGAAATTTATAATTAATTGGTTACATATGAATTTATATTATATTTTTGAAAACCTTATATTTTAATAAATTTGTTAAAACTACTAAAAACAGGTAATTCAATAACTAGGTCATATATTATTATTTCAAATAATAACATTTTAATGATACACATTTTTTCATTAAAAAATGGTCAAGCGTGTTACGAAAGCCATCGAGGAGAGTCATTTATGCGTGTAACATAAGATAACCTCGGTGTTCCATGTAGATAAAGATAAAATTTTAGTTTTTAGTGTACTATTAACTTGGTGTTTCATATAACGCAATCCAAACATAGTTCTGTAATATAAAATAAAAAACATTTAGTGTTGCGTGAAAAAAAAATATCAAAAAGATTAAATAAATTTTAAAAAATTCTAATTCAAAAAAATATCAGGGTGTTATATATATATTTTATTTATAACATCATTATTTTTAACATTGGTGTATTATGATCATTTTGACCAAAGAAAGTATTTAAATTCTCTTTCACGATTCATTTCTATAGCCATTACCTTTCCCTTGAAATACTCACTTTACTATGATCATTTCACAATAAATATACCCTAAATAATAATATTATTTATCATTCATATGCATATTTTATTAAAAAATATATCATTTTTACAAATGGTGTTTTATTTTCAAAATTATTATTTTTATTTAGGAAAATACTAATAAATATGTATTCATTACTCATTGCTGATACTTCATGATAAGGAAGGTTGTTCATCAATATAATATATTTTTTGGTATATGAAGAATGATTTGGAAATTTATTGAGAGGTGGGGCCTAGAATTATATATCCCCTTGATGAACTTATCATCTAATAAAGGGAATTAGAAATCCAATATGAAATGGGTTTGTACCTATTTTTTTAGATGTTCTTGTGAAATGTCTTGATGGTAGAGTTATCATGATGTATGGATCACTATGTCAAGTAAATAAGAATTTAGTTCATTGATAATAATGTTATTATTATTATCCTTGATATAATCACAAAGATATTATCTCTATATTCATTTGATTCTTAGATTGTTGATGTAATGGAATTTTTGATCTATTGGTTTCCATGAACTATTAAAGAAGCATTATCTATTCATAATAGTCAATTTATCGATGAAATGGAATGGGTGTTCAGTTAGTTACCTTCCTATATTGGTTATTCCCTATGTATTCATGATATTCATTTTATTTAAATGGGATGTGTTTTTTATTATTTACATTTTCTTATTGATTATAATCCTTGATATTTTTCCTTCGATATTGTATATTGATGAATTTCATTCTCAACTTATAGATTAAATAGAAAAAGTGTTCAGATATTTTTATTTCTATATTTATTATTAGTTATATAATTATGATATTAAAAAATGGAATTTATGTTCAGTTATTTACCATTCCATGTTCATTCTACTTATTTATTCTTGATAGCTCCTATTGTTTTTAACCCTTACTGTACATTTGAGTTCATCCTTATTTTGTTTCCTTTCCCAATAATCTAGGATGTTTATAAACAATGATATGAAATGATATGTGATGGGTAATATTTATATTTATGAAAAAATGCTATAATTTTCCTATTGAACTTTATTATGGGAACCATGCAAGTATATAGTTTACCAAGAATACAAAATTGTATAGTCCTTTATGATGTGATTCATTGTATCTTATACCAATGTAATAAAGTAGACAATGAATCTTGTTTACCCAGGTTGGGGTCATTATAACCCATACCCAAATACACCCATTCAGTTTAATCTCATAATAGGGCACCCAAGGGGTCCCCTACATTATCAACATAGACATGAAATCCAATTTTGGATCCTCAATCACAATAGGTCTGTCAGGCTTACAGTTGACCATTATATGAAAACCCATCCCTTGAAATCATCTAAGTCATATCATAGGCTCACATGCCATAGGTGTTTGTGAAACCACTAGTAATATCGATTGATGACTCCATGGCTATCACTATATGTTGGGTAACTCTAGACTGATCATCTCTATCCATCCACTTCCATTTTTCCTAGGGTAGATCAACAGTTTCTGAACATCACTCAAGGGTCTCTATGAGCCTACCTGAACCATCCATCCAAAGTATCATCAGACACCTATCATGGAGGTTTCTTGGTTTTTTGGTCCTTCTCTTTTCAAACCCTCAATAATCTATGGATGAGACATCAAGCCAATGTCTAATGTCCCTATTAACCTAGGCACTTTGTGTTTTTATTTCACATATTCATACAACATAAAAATTTTAGTTAAATAAAAATATTTGAATTAGATTAAAAAAATTATAATGAAAAGTTCCATCATCCGACAAGTGAGTTTATACACTACATGTATATAACACCATGCATAATGAAATTTGGAAATTAAAGGGATAACATACCTTTTATCTAGAATTTTTCCAAAATAATTACACTTCATAATAACTCTCTACCATACCCCCACCCAATATTACATTGGATCAACAACCATGAACCACTCTCTTAGAAATATATTCCACATCAACAAAATATAATAAATAAATAATAATAGTAAATAATTTAATGAATAATTTATTTTAAAATTTTATAACCACCAAACTCACTGAAAGTTATTATCTCATCAAAACTATCATCATCCACTCAAGGGAGGTCTATTTCCGACCAACACATCATCCTGGATTGAAGATCTATCATGTGTCATTGATTTTATCATTGATTCTTCTTAATATTTTAAGGACATATATATTAATTTTAAAATAGTATTGTACTTTCTCTGAATCAAGGAATGGTAGTAGTTGAACAGTATCTCGAGATGTCCCCCCAGTAAGAAGAAACAAATACCAATGAGAATTAACTAATTCTACCATTATCTTTTTAAATCTTCACTAGAATCATAACCCATGAAAAAATATTATGAATTTATTAAAAATAAGAATTATGGAGACCATCATAGGTGAACATGTACCATCAAAATCACGAAATATCAATCTAACACACTTTAATACAATTGGGATCTAAAGTGGGATATTGGTAGATGTGGCTAGGTCACACATGAATATAAAGTTAATAGAAATGGATTCTATACGTTAAATATATTTAGGTAAATTCATATTTTCCCATTATAATAGAATATGCGGTTTGGCCGCATGGTTGGGAAAAATGTAAACCAAAAGTACAGATAGAACTACCTCATGCCATGATCCTTATATGGTTTATATGTCTAGTTTTCTATACCATTTTCTAACCATGTGTCTCATCTCTATAACCAATCAACATTATATCCCATGGTTTATCTATTATCATGATATATCCATTCATTTAACTCCACATACAAATAAATCCACATAGTATCCTATGAAATTCTCCTAGTTTATCCTAAAAAATTCTTTATCGAAGGAAATAAACATGTACTTTTAAAATTTAACTGAAACCCAACAAAAACATTGGGCAGTACACAATTTCTAATAAACTATGTAGACTAAACCATGAAATGATCATAAAAGTATCCAAAACTCATAAAACATTACCCAATGTTTTTGAGACATTCCAGAGCACAAATTTTACATTTGAAGACTCGAAACTCATCCAAACACAACACATTATAATTTCTAAACTCTCCAAAACTAATTCAAATATCAAATCAAAATACACGCATCAACAAAATAAAAATTCAAATTCCATCTATAAATTTTTCATCTTTAATAAAAAAATTTCTTCAATATCCCAACCATAACATTATTCATCCCTAAGAGGTTTCATCTAAAATTAAAGCATTAATCCTAACCCATTCAGTTCACCAATTAAAAATAAAAAGTCCATGCTCCATAATTGAATTCCAAAATTATAACTTAAGTGTCTATATATATTAATGTTATTTAATTAAAAAACAATTGATCTAAAACCCACAATCATCATCAACACAATAAAATAATAGTCACCAACCCCATCGATCCTATAAATTAATCTGATTATTATCCACATGAACATACATTATATATTGTTCCACAATATATAATTTATCTCATAACAAAAAAATCCAAAATTGTAACATGTTTTCCATCATAATTTCATATTTAAACACACTATAGTAATTCCAACGATGCCTATAATATGGTTTCCCAATGCTATCATTCATACATTCAAGGGTAAGCTAGATAAATTCTAACACTTATCCTAGTTTTAGAATCTAATAAATACATTGTATCATTAATGAACCTAGAATCACACCCATTTTATTCCAAATGTACATATAGGATGCAGTTTCCAATGAACCACCTCCAATATCATGAAAACCACCGGTAGGGCCTCCTATTAAAGACCCTTCTAAAAAAATCAGTATCTACTACTGACACACTATCTAATTATCTTATCATAGCGTATTAAATCCTACTAGAGTCTCAATATCATCTTGATATAACTATTTATATCTCAAGTTGACTTCAAATGTGATTCCACAGTTGAATCTTCTAATGAATAATTTCATCATTTTTCTCTAAAAGAAGGAACTAATATGTCATCAATCATAGTTACACTCAGACCATACAAAACTATCCTGATCCGTACACCCATTCTCATACTTCTTCTAACATACCATATAAATCCAAAATAAGAAATTGACATTGGATATGGAAAATTATAGTCACCTTCACACTGATATCCATATGACACAATGAAAAAAATCATGCTCATCATCATTGGTAATCATTTTTGTCACTTCCCAAAAATAAATTCAAAATCATCACAAGCCCCTTTCCATATATGGAAAACCCAACCACTATATGTGGAAAAATAATCATCATCATGAACCATATAAAAACATAAAACTACAATAAATTTTCATACCCTAAAAGTCTTATATTTATCAGGATCATCAGGTTTATGTTTAAGAATACATGTGTCGCTCCTCCCATGACACACACAATGTATTCCAAAAACACCCACTAGCATTTAATTGATGCATTATCATCCTCGATTATAATTTAAAAAATATCACATATAACAAGTCCATTTTTTTCCTTTATCTCATTCAAAAATGAATTGGTGTATGATCTCATACCATACAATCAAATAAAACAAGACTCATTCCCAGTATTTCATGTTTTCAAAATAGTTTGACCATACTCCACAACATGTATGCTCATCTACCCATGAACGTGGATTTCTCCCACATGAAATCATTACATGTCACAAGATTATACTTACCCTCTCACCACATATTAAATAACATCCAAAACTAACAAAACTACGAACCAAAATAGTCCCAAACTTGAAGTCTAAACATAAATCATAACTCCAAGAATAAATGTACATTTCAAAGAAAACACCATGTCATATCGAGGGCCTCTATTTCAATTACATATCCATAAAAGATATGTTTTTAAAATAACACATCCCATAAGAAATCATCCATAGTATAATATCAAACTAACCATAATATTAAATGTGTAAAATACAATATGAAGGGTACCTTAACCATAAAAACATCTCATACCAACATTATTAACATAGTAAGGCACTATTTATCACCAGTAATCCAGATATGGGATAACACCCTTGAGCATCATAAACAAAACTCATTCATGGTAAAAGAAAATATTAATGTATCATTCATGATAATCCCAATCTAGAGAAAATGTAGTCTTTATCATATTTGTGTTGAATGTCATTCCATTTTATATTATAAAATTACATATATATCACTACTAAAACAATAATTAAATGAACTATAATAATAATGAATCATTGGAATTTTCAACTAAGGATTTACATGCCTTACCAACCTACAACAATTACTATATGTCTACTCATAGAGGGGGTATATCATCATCATGATCATCATCAAAGAATGTCTCATCATAGATCCACATGAACTTCCATCATAATGAAAAATATATACATGTAATTCTAGTTAATATGAACTATATTGTGTGTGTGTGTACATGAAAACATATTATGAAACGATTTTGGAACTCTAAAAAATTGAACCTATGTTAGTGTTAAAATAAAATTAGCATGTCCCTAAATGAAATTTTAACCTAATCTATTGAATCATGATTTATATAGAGGCCTCCTTCTCATATAGTCCAAGAGTCAAATCCAAAAATGGTCTCTTTCTAGAGATAAAGTATCCATGATTCCAAATAACTAATAAAATCACCAAGTAACCATGTGAACCACTAATGGTAGAAATAATATAAAACTATACAATAAAAAAACAAGAACACTAATCTCAAAAACCTAGAAACCTAGATATCCTACTAGTAAAGGTGTTCATGAAACCTCATTCAAGCATCCATCATAGTATTAGGTACATTATTATACCTCAGGCATGAGACCTCGATCATCCATACATACATTGTTTAGTGTTAGGGTGTCCTTAAGAATTCCACAACGACTAAAACATAATATAAATATTGAATCCTTGGGTATAGCCTAGTAATGTATAATTGAAATGATAAAAAACCATTAATTAATCATGAATGGATCCCCATCATAATCCTATGAACTTGTAGGATCTCTAAAAACACTAAAATAATGAATTTCTTAAGGATGAATCCCAACATGCTCATAAATCACTAAATCAAGCCATCACCCATGTCACCATGTCAAATGTCTGAATCCCAAGAATTCTAGGCACCCTAATAAGGTGTGAGTACATTCATTGGGCTCGAATGGGTTGAACTTCGACATGATCTAGGCATCACATAATATTGATGCTACTATTAATAATAATAATCTACTATGCCTACATGGTTGGATCCCAACATAGAAATGAATCTTATTTTCTAATTGTTTCTATGTAATCCCATATACAATCATGGTCAACTATTGGAATATTTATAGTTATTTATGTGTATAAATTGTTTATTCATAGGATACACACTGAGAATACACTATGACATCCTAAAATCTAAGATGAATCCAATCAATATCACATGATGCTGAAGGCTTGATCAATGGATGTACTTATATAAATTTACCATAGTATAATCTCATCAGTACTATAAGATGGTTCATAGAAATAATTTATGGTTACCTATGTCTACATAAAAATAGATAAGTGAAATAATAAAAACATGGGCTTGGACAATTTGCTAATCATATTACCACAGTCCACAACCTAATGGTGTCTCATGTTCTATATGGGTTATAAGGTGACAATCTATACCCTATTTACCCATATAAACAGACACTATCTTAGGTAATTATTGTGATGGGGAACCCATTGGGTCCCCTAGGTCATCACTATAGACGAGGCATCCCACTTGGGACCCTCAATCACTACTGGTCTATTGTGCCTACGCCTGATTCTCAAAGGAAATCTCATCCACCTACATTTCCCAACACATCTCATAGCCTCACATGACAAAGGGGGTACAACACACTGGTGATAGACTCATGATATAGATAAAATCCCATCTATATACTTGGAGTCACTCTAGACTAAAGAAATCAGTCAACCAATGTCCATTCCACCATTGTTCGATCCACCTAGGCTAAAAATTTACAAAGGATTCTAAAATTCATACTTGGGGAATCTATCTCAAGTCTCATTACATCCCCTCCTGGAGGTAAAAATTTATTTAGGTCCCTATCTAGTACTAGAAATATTAATTATTGGATAATATATTAGGCCAATAAGCAAGGTCCTTAGTGGACATGTCAGTTTTTATCCTTCATTCAACATGGTCATACAATTTACAAATTTAATTTTAATTGAACTATTACAATTTCATTAAACTACATAGTAATAATTTGGTCCCCCATACTATTGGGGGGACTAACCACCCACATGGATATAAACACTATTCTTAAAGAAATAGTTAATATTTCAAGGAACACCAACCTTTTTGATGTTTGTCCCAATTGGTTAATCCTCTTTAAAACACTCTTCCTAGCCCTACCCAAGCTGACATCAACTCAAAAACCACAACACACTCCCCCGAGAACCATAACCATATAAGAAAAACATATAAATTAATTATAATAGTTCATAATTAATTAAAATATTTATCCAGATATTGTATAGATATTGGAAACTCATAGAAGGTCTCGTTTCTTAGGAACCACAACCAACCACCCGTGGGAGATCTGAAAAAGAAAAGGCATCATCCTAAGTGAATGCCCTCTCAGGATTTTCTGATTCAATTAACATGAAAAATAATTTCATTAATGAAGACAAATGTATAATTAAAAAGGTGATTCAACATCAAAAAATTATTATAAGGTGGAACTCATCCTTATTTTAGGATGTCCCCTCCTTATCAAGAATTAATCCCCCTTGTCAATCAAATGATTCCACCATGATCTTGTGGTATCATCATCGAAACCATTGACTAAAAACCCAAAATATAGAACCTATGAAGGAGAAGAAATTTGGATATTATCTAATATAGGGAAGTTTCATATAAATTTTGTAAATATAAACCCAAAATACCCCATAATAATGGTGAACCATTTAAATAAAGAGGGATTTTTGGATTGATCATTCTATAGGAGGAGAAAACGAGAAATGAAGTCTTTCCCTTAAACTCCATTAAGGAAATAGTAATTTTCCCATTTTTAATATGTCACTTGGATTAGATACATGATTGGTGAAAAATGAACCAATATTATGGATGTCCCAACCTAGTTCCATTAACCTCACATATCTTAATTAGATGGTTTTCCAAATCATGCATCTACCATGTGGGTCAACTTTTATTACCTATTTGAAACACTTAACATGAATTATCTATAATCATGCAAAATACATGTTCTAAACCCCATATCTAAATTAATACACTTGGTTTCCTATAGAATTCACATAGTTTACCCTGAAAAATTCACTTAGACCATTCACTATAAAAATTTAATTGAAACTCACGCCATGACCATGGTGTCATGTGGTTTCTATAAAAACGTGTACACCAAACCATGTACCATAGACTAATATATCCAAAACTCTCCAAACATAACCTTAAGAATTTGAGAGTCTCAAAAGTTCTCGAGATAACTTCTAAGAAAAAAACCTTTTCTAAAAACATCACTATAATATGTATCAACATCTAGAAAACCATTCAAAATCTCAATTAAAAATTTATGTTGTCCTCCAAATAAAAATTAAAATTCCTTCTGTAATTTTTTTTATATCGAATGAACATGACGTCTTACTACATGTGTTCCGCACATAAAATACACCCAACATTGAAAATTGATAAACCCATTGATATTAATTGCATTTCATATCATTTTAAAATGGCATTACTTAACATGATATCAAAATATAAACCATTGATACCAAAAACTCATTCATGAAAATGATTTTTTCATAATTGAATATAAAATGTGGTTTAAATAAATAACTCAAAATATTTTATCTCATTTTAAGATATATATGAAAAAATATAAAATACTACATGATAAATCACATTGAAAAACTAGGTAAAATATCACTTTTTAAAGTTATAGAAAACTCACTAAAGATGTTTCCTTTATAATGAAATACTCTAGTCTTGATGAAAAAGTTTAAAAATATATTCTCTAAAAACAAAGAGAGTTTTAGAAAATAAATATTTCAATATATATTTACATTGAAATTTATTATTTTATATGAAAAAACTGATGATTTATTTAATAAAATAAAAAACAATTAATAACGATTTTAAAACCATGAAATTATTTTTTAAATAAAATACTTTTAAAATAAAAAAATCATTTTCTTTTCAATATAATTAATAATTAAAAATAGTATAAAATATAACTTTAAATAATTGAAGTGATTTTTCCTAAAAATTAATATCCTTACATAAGAAAGAATGTTTTCTTGTGGATAAAACATTAAAAGTTATTTTAGAAACCATTTTTAACATTATCACAAAACAATGAAGTAACATGTAACAATAGAAAGATAAATTTAAAAAGGTTAAGAGAGAAACATTTTAAAAATATTACTATAATGAAATGATCAATCATTCAGTGATCCTTAAATAATAGATAATGAATTCTTAATGGAAATATGTAGTGGATGATAAAATGAATTATTTCAGAAGGAAAAATATTTGAATATTTGAAAATAGCATTGTCAAAATAACACATCATAAAAATGGATAATAACACATCATTTTTAAAATAGAGTAATGAAAATATGAATGAAACATGGGATAAAAAATAATTAGGTTTCCAGATATATAGGAGAGAATTTTATTGAAGGGAAAATATATACATGGAAGAAGATTAATTATTAAAGAGACTTGAACGCATCCTCAAAAATGCCCTACTTTTTTGTGGATAAAATTGATCAAGGTTTAATATATCAATAAAAAGGTTATTTAAAGAAATGATAAATATAATTTATCATATTAAATATTATGGTTGGGGAAACCATGTATTGAAGTAATATGTTCCATATAAAACATTTTAACTCAAAAGGCAGTTTTATTTTAGAAAAACACTTACATCATCATTATATTTTTAATTGAAAGCATATGATATATATGAGATTACAAGTAATTTAATGTCCATTATAATGAATTAAAAATTATGATAATTAATTCATGGAGAATATATACCCCAATAAAGTAATTAGGTTTTGAATAGTAATCACTTCACAATGAAGCAAATTTCAGAATTAAATACCTCTACTTTTATACCCTCTTTTCCAATGCACAATCTAACTTTATATATGAAAAGTATAACTATCTTAATCACCTATTTAAGAATTATTTCGTACCTATATAAATTTTTATAGTAAATATATAAAATTATATCACAAATTTATTATTAATTATATATATATTTTTTATTTTCATTATCAGATGTCATTAGCAGAGATTGTATTTCAGTACTAGTTTTGTAAGTGACATGTCAATACTTATCTATAAATTTATATTTCATCAATATAAGATCATTATAGTGACTAAAATAGATATATCCTGATAATTTATAATATTTACCTTTATCTTCATAAGTATTTTACTTATTATTCTTGACGATTGAGTCAGTGATTAGCATGTTTTATTGTTTTTTAATGAACAAAAAAGCGATAAAATAGGAATACATTAAATATTAATATAACCCCTCTAAAAATATAAACCAATAAATATATTCATATTTATGTGTAATTATAGTATTAGTTATGTATAAAATTTTATCTATGATATGAAAAGTTATTATCTAAATGTGTGTATGGTTATGAAAGTGATTAATTTTTCATTATTTCACTATTATATAAGTATAAGAATAATATATAAATTCCTTTAAGGTGGTCAATTATATTTCAAAAGAGTTTTATTAAAATTTGATGACTATAGTGAAAAAATATCTTACATTGGTGATGGTGGTATTTAGCATGATCTCATGAGTGATATGTTCATCTTAAAACGATTAGGAAGAATATAATTGTTTTAAAAATTAATGAATATTAATAATGGAATTCCTATCATATTAATATAATAAAAATTACTTTATGACCATATGTGTATGTTAGTGATTAGAAATAATTTATACCATTCATGTAGGTAGTGGTATTCATGTATTTATAAAGGCATCTTCATCTTTCAAATTAAACCTTCATTTTATTATTTGGGTTTATATTTTCCATTGAGAACATTATGAAACAAATTCCTATAATTTATAAAATTTTCCAATCCATTAATTGTTATAAATTTCATAAGGTATTAATTCAAATGATATCGATGATGCTAGAGTATTTTGTTTAAATTTCGCTTATTTGAGTCATGTTTTGTTGTATGCATCTAATTTCAATTTTTTGTGACTATACATACTGTTCTATATATAGTATCATTAATTATATTTTATTAATAGTACTTTTTTGTTTAATTTAAATCTCTCAATTTTAAGGGGTTTCTATTAAAACGTTTCTAAATCTATAATGGGTTTTCTTAACCAACAATCTTTTCTAGAGTTAGAATGTTTCCTCATAAAGTATGGTTTTTAAAAGAAGGCTTAAATAATTTTATAAAATGATGTTATAATGAATTTCCTCCTCTATTTTAAGGGAATTATGTTGATGGATTTTGATCATCATAAGTTCCAATGATATTAATATTAATTATCATCACCTAAAATAGAGTTTCTTTAATTCCATATCCATGCTCACTCTTACAACCAATATTCTCCATTTCTATTTTAGTGTTAAAATTTGATTTATTTCATGTAATAATTTTTTTGAAATTTAGCACTTTTAAGTTAAAATAGTTATAACTCTTTTTACGATGTGGGATTCAGTAAATATATTCCCAAAATATTTAAAATGATTTTAGATTAATTTTTATGTTATTATCTTCCACTCCACATTTTATATTGAAAATTATTATTTAATTTTCAAGGATCCATTATTTCTTTTAAATGGGTTTTCTACTATGGTTTTCACGTAACCTCCATGAAAATGATTTTTGAGAGATATTCATAATTTATTCTCTTTATGAAGAATTTAAACAATGATTTAATAGAGATTATTTTCTGGTTTTTATTGCATTATCATCATTAAAATAACTTAATACTATAATGTTAGGATTTTTGAACCACCCCATTAGTTCTTATTTGAAATACTATATTTGGGTGATTGAATTTTTGCATATGTTGATATAATCATGTAATTCATTTTTTTGTGGTACCATTTTGAAATGATATAGACCACATTTTATTTCCATGGCTTTCAAGATGTAATGAATGATTGACATGCTATGGTATATGCATGTATTAATGGTAATGTGTAGGTTACTATATCTCTCTCTAATTCCATTGTTAAGGTTCTATATCTCATAAAATACTTATGGCCCATGGTTTTCTGAAATATAAGTCCTCTATACACTATAGTTCGAAAAAACCTATCTCAGATATGGACCCCATGTTTTAAAATTAGATTTCACTTTTGAAATTTTCTTGTTTCATAAAACTATATCACATGAATACCACAGGTTTTTAAGAAAAAATCCATATATAATCTATAGGTTTGTGAATATTATGTCACTCATGGACTGTAAGTTTTCGATTATTAAGCAACAATGTAATGATTCAATGTTCTTATTGTTATTCCATAGTTTATTTTTATGCTATAATTTGATAATATTCCAGATTTTTATTCCTATAATTATGATCCACGCCATAGTTTTTTACCATGTTTCTATAGCCATGTACCATGGTATATGTTTCTTATTTTGATATTTCTTATCCTTATATGAAGGATTATAAATAAATCATATTTTTCCATGTAATTTTAAGAATTAAATCTATTCCCTCCACATGTTTTCTCATTTCCTAATGAAGTAAACCTTGATAATATGATGATTATTTTATTTTCCTTAATATTCATTTGATTTAAACCCTTTAGTATGTGTAGATTAAATATGTTTTGAACAATATTATAACCTCGGATATGTCTAGAAGGGTGTATAGTGTATCACAATCTGGGAGAAAGGTTCATAAGTGTCACAAAACAAGCTACTTATATACAAACACCTCAAATAAAATAAAACATATACTCATGTGATTGTGAGTTTATTGTATGAAGTAATGCTTAATACTTAAATATATTTTGTTATATATGAATTTTTGTCTGTGAAATATTAGTTGTAATTAATCCATGATGTAAAAAATTACTTTTAGCACCAGACCAATGAGTGTGGTTCTTGGTCACATCAGTTGATTTTTAAGATGCATTTAGTTTGTTTTGAAAATTATTTTATTTAATTTTTGTGATTGGTATTACATAACATTGGTAAAAACCTTAATAATACTTTGAGTATAAGATAATATCCTATTGTTTTACAAATGTTATATATAGGTGTTATTACTAGAAATTCTATCCATGTATACATACTAGAAAGTGGATTTGGTAGTGGAACTGTTTCACTAAGATTTAATCCCCCAAACAAGTCGTGTTGAGTATCAACATAATATTTACATGGTGAACTATGAGTAAAACCATGAATTCAAAATTTCATAGAAAATAATAAGGTAAATGATATAGTTAATTCAAATTATCTTTTTGAATATTTTTGAAATATTTAAATGGAATTTTAGGGTGTAATATTTACCCAGTATGGTTATAGGGCCTAATATGAAAATTACCAAGAACCCCACCCTCCAATAGAACCCCTCATGGGAAGAAAATGGTGGAAGAGAGATATTAACTCTAAAGTATGATCTTTAGAAAACACTAGGTTGGAGACTATAACCATGGGTATTTAAATTTTCACATAATAAGGGAAATACCATCAAAAATAATTTATCATCGGGAGATAAAATGAAAATCCCCAAGAAACTCCATCACAAATAGTTGAAGGAAATATAAACCATCTAATAATGAATGTATAATGTTAATAAATACAATGTGTCTCTATGTAAAATACCTAATATAAAACATAATATGGTGACTCATCTACAACTCTGATGTCTAGGCTATTAATGTCCAATTCAATCCCTTAATATCTCCTCCTAACCTGAATAAGATTTCATATATACATAGGGTGACACCAACTTTATACTCAATATTTTCATTACTAATGTCTCCCACGCACATGTGAAAACATAACAATAATGCACTAGTGTAATAAATCTGAACCAACACAAACCTATATATGTTAACTTTCAAATCCTATCCTCACATTGGCATGTTCACCAAATAACAGTCCAATTTGAATAACATAATGAGAATAATTTGTATTAAGTGTACCACACACCACTTTCCCTCCAATGTTTTTACCTCAAACCCTAACATTGTATGTCTTGGATCTCCCATCCATTCCTTCGAAAAAATGATTAATGCAATATAATGTCTCGGATTTTTCCATGTATTATTTTAATATTATATGGGAATTATTTCGAGACCAGGCTCTGAGATGGTGTGGAGTTCTGAGGCCTAGTGATCACAGAACAAATGTTTGAATTTAATTTAATGATTAAATTACGTGCGCATGCAGTTTTCCGGAAAAGTGTAATAACTCCCGAATGGGTGCTCGGATCATAAATCTGAGGGCACTGTTGTGTTCAGAACATCGATTTTACCTAAGGTGTGGCCTAACATCGGCCGGTGCAGGTCGGTGGTGAAATCTATTTTTTGGATGCAATAGTAATAGAAAATTTAATTAAAATATTTTATTTAAAGCTTGTTTCTGCGGTGAGATCTTTTAAATATTGTATCTTTTGTTCTTTTTAAATAAAGGTTGGCGTAGGGGTCCAGGGTTACAAACCTAAAACTCCAAAACCCTTGGTGGCTCTGGAGGCTCTGGAGAAAACCTCCCAACGCAGAGATAACGACGTGGCGAGCGAATCTTCTCCAACAAACATAGTGAATCCAGGTAGGATAATTGTTATTGATTTCTCTTTCCCTCGTTTTTGATTTCTACGATGAATGCGGACTAATCCATGAATATATTATCCTACGGATCGATCGTTTTGTAGGCGGGTGCAATTTGGGGTTTTATCGGGAGATCAAATACATCAGATTTATAATCAATTGATTGTTGTGGATTTTATCTAACGGTGATGAACCTGAATCTTCACAAACAACGATCGAGGTTCATCTCCCTTGTTTAATTTTTGTTTCCTTTCTCCCTCGAGTTCTTCATTTTGTTCTACGCGTTCTTGGAGGAATTCGATCGTTTCATATTCGTTTGTTGGTGAAACAATCCAAGATTCAATATCCAACCCCAAAGCAATGCCACGGAGGTGAGACGATGGTTTCAGCAAGCTATTCAGAGCGGTTTGGGAGATCCGGGTTTTTGGGTGTTTTTCTTCGGACGGATCGTTTGAGGTTTATGATCCGATTGGAAGACCGTAAACACCCGTTTCGGTGTTCGCATGATAATACAAACCAAACCCTGGAGTATCGGGATGAAAGGATGAGAAAACAAAGATTTGGAGGATCGGCCGAAGCGTGAGGAAGAAGACGGCATTTCTGTAAAAATCCCAACTACACGCCGTGTAGTATGGGCTACATGGAATGTGTTCGTCGGTAGGGTTACCCAGCGTATACTCCGAGAGTACACGGGAACTGGGAGGGTACATGGCCAGGGGTACACCATGTATTCCCCTCCCAGGCCAGACCCGACCAGATACACGGGATACCCCGTGTACTGGTACATGAGATGGCGACACATACACGGGCAGAGACCGTGTACGGGAACTTGGACAACGTACACGGAGTGAGCCCAGGTGCTCAAACACGGCATGTGATTTCTTCTACATGCCGTGTAGTTTCTTTCTATCTGACAAGCGGAAGGACACAGACCGTTTACACGGGCAGTACCCGGGGTTAAGGAACATGACGTGTACCTTACTACATGATGTGTAGTTTGGTTTTGCACGGCTTGAATGAAGGACACATTCCATTTACACGGGAAGTACCCGGGGTCAAAGAACATGGCGTCTAACCATACTATACGTAGTGTATACTTTTTCTTTATGAATTGAGCCACTTGTCTTCTGTGACTTGGACTAGCCTTCTTAGGGTTCGTACCCTTGGTCTTTTCCCTGATGGTTTTGGTATCATTTCCATTACACAGGAGTATGATCCCTTTAGCAGAACTTCCAGAATAGAGTTGTTTGAATCCCCTTTATGAGACTTAGAGTTGGATCCTCTATTCATTCTTGGAACCCTAGGTAGAGTTCTTGGTATCGATGTGACCAACTTTACCCAGGCGCCGATCCTCTTCTTATAGGATTAGCTCCGACTGAGTTGTCGAAATCACCGCATGACTTGGCTGTGATCCTTATCTGAGCATCATATTCCCAAGGTACTTGTGGGGTATGTTCTCCCGGAACGAGTACATTGTGTCTCTCTCTCCAGACCTAGGAGTGTGTTCTCCCGATGTTATGTTTAGTGGAATATTCTATTTGGATCTTGGTGGCGGTATCGCGAAGGTCGTTTGTGTATGAGTATATCTAGATTTTCTTGTTATATGTTCTGTAGAACTATACTGTGTAGAGCTGACTGTACCTTTCTTTGTGGTATTTTCCTTTTTTGTATTTCCTTTTTGGTTTTCGAGGTGTCCTACTTGGTATTGTTCTACTCACCCCTGAATGGGCTTTGCCCACATGTGTCGTCTCTTGTGCAGAAGAGCGAGCCTTTGATAGGATTCTTGGCGGACCAGGACCGGACTGTGCTCAGTGAGATCAGATAGGCCGAGGTGTATTACTTCGATGACAAGTTGCAATCCCAGTACCATTCTCTATAGGTTGGACTTGTTGTAGACTTTATTTTTGTGGGATTTTACTTTTGGACCAGGGTTTTACATTACTGTACTTTATTTCCCTGTCGTACTCTGTTGGTCAGGTTTTTAGTGTATGCATGCCTTTTCCTTCCTTAGTAGTTTTTACTTTTTATCTTTGTGGGCTTGGAGATGTGTGTGCGTGTGTACAGGTTTATAGGCAATGCCTCCCATGTTAGTATCATTCCTACTCGGTACTAGTCACCAGCCCCTGGCCTATTGGATGTGGGCTTAGAGAGTTGCAGATCAGGCCCCACTGGGATGGGTCGTGATAGAGTGGTATCAGAGTAATCGATTCTACCTTAGGACCGAGAGTCTGTGAGTTGGTTTGGGGCAACAGTGTTAAGTGTTTCGAGTTCAGATCTCAGGCCAGGGACCCCAGTGTTGGTGGGCGGCCGACGTATCCATACACCAGGACTCTGATGACTTGTTTTTTGACTCAGAACATGAAAATAGTAGTTGCATGGGGGTAAATAATGGTACATGCATCATATAGGAATGGGTTGTGGTTTCCATGTCCTTCCTGAGTCAGCTCTCCAGATGTACTCACTGACTGTGATACATCTTGTTTCTTAAATAGGATGTCTCCGTGACGTGCACCAGCTAGGATCCAGCCGCTTCATCACATGGATGACCCCCTCAGTGATGAAGTTTCGATACAGGGACCAAATCCCCCAGTTCTACCACCAGGTGGCATGCCAGTTACTCCACCAGCTGTGGGGTAGTGTTTAGCGCCCACTGTACCAGTGGAGGAGGAGCGCAGGCTGAGCGCACTCCATGAGTTTCAGAGATAGAGACCCCTCAGGTTTCAAGGTGAGCCTGACCCTCAGGCAGCATAGAACTGGCATAAGGTGTTGGCCACAGTCTTCTGTTTGGTCAGGACACTAACAGACTAGATGGTGATCCTGGCAGCGAGCCTTCTGCAAGGCTCGGTAGGGCGATGGTGGAGTTTGGTCATCCAGACCCACAATGAGGAAACTCTTTCATGGTCAGAGTTTGAGCATATCTTCAGAGAAAAGTTTTCACCGGTTACCCTGAGATCAATACATATACAGGAGCTTCTTTAGTTCCAGCAGGGAACCATGTCGGTGGCCAACTATTCATCGAGGTTTACTGACCTCTCTCGATACTCTATGGATATGGTCAGAGATCAGTACATGAGAGATTGGACTTATGAGTGGGGATTGCGTAGAGATATCTGATCTAGCATCATCCCTATGAGAATTATTACTTATGATGGGGTGATCGAGTGGGATTTGGTGGTTGACAGCTTCCTGGAAGAGTAGGGGCAGCCGACAGTTGTTAGTAGTGGGCGAGCTGGAGCAGAGACCTCGGCGGAAGGGAGCCGACGTTTGGGACCCAGGCATGGGAGACATTTCCAGAGGAGATCCCAGGACAGGGGGACGACCATACAAGGTTCACAGGGTGCATCCAGCCTGCCTCAAGAGAGGAGATGTTACTCATGTGACGGCAGGGGACATCTCACTTGAGATTGTCCGACCCGCCGTACTACTGACACGGGAGCAGTGGATGGACCACCGAGGAAGAGGAAACGTGTGGAGAAAGCAGATCCGTGAGGCGGTGGACGTGGAAGAGGAGATGGGAGAGCAGTTGGAGGTGGTCGACATTTTGACCCTTTACCACCACCACCCCCAGGAGGTCCACCCCAGGCTCAGGGAGCTGGTGGACAGAGGCAGGGGCAGTTGCAGGCGGACAAGGCTTATGACCCAGGTACTCCTATAATTATTAGAGGTACTATATGTGTATTTTATACCTTGGCTTCTATATTGATAGACACATGTGCTATTCATTCCTTTCTAGATGCTTATCTTGTTCGAGACTTTGAGATTCCAGTTGAGTCATTTACTCGACCCTTACCCTTAGAAACACCGACTGGAGAAGATTCAGAGAGCACACACCTTTGCAAGCAGTGTGACCTGACCCTTGGATGTGAGAGTTTCAGTTGGAACCTCTTGGTGGTAGCGTCGAGGACTTATGATGTCATTCTTGGTATGGATTGGTTATCCACAGTTCATGCCCAGATTTATTGTTTTAGGTGAAGGGTGCAGTGTTTCCGCAGTGTTGGGGTGAGGTTATCTTTTGTCGGTGAAAGAGAGACCCAGGCAGCACATGATGGAATCATGCATAAGAGGGAACAACCGATTTCACATCAGTTGGCTAGCCTAGCCCTTGGTGTGCCAGATGTTACGAGTTTCCATTCTTCAGTAGTGCTGGCTGAGTACGAGGACGTCATTTTGGAGGATTTCCCCGAGCTACCTCCCCGTAGGGAGATAGATTTTTGCATTGAGTTGAAAACCAGGACAACCCCGATATCAGCATTAGCATATCGGATGGCTCCTGCAGAGCTTTTTGAGCTGAGGATGCAGCTGGACAACTTGTAGAATAAGGGCTTTGTGAGACCCAGCGTTTCACCTTGGGCGGCCCCAGTGATGTTTGCCCAGAAGGAAGACGGGAGCTTGAGGATGTGTGTGGATTACCGATGCTTAAATCAGGTGACTGTGAGGAATAGGTATCCACTAATGAGTATCAATGACCTCTTTGACCAACTGAGAGGGGAACGATGGTTCTCGAAGGTTGATTTACGATCCGGCTATCACCAGTTGCGAGTACGGGAGGAGGATATACTGAAGATGGATTTCAGATGTCACTACGTTCACTGTGAGTACTTGGTGATGCCCTTCGGTGTGACGAATGCCCTGGAAGGGTTCATGGGACTCATGAACCAGATCTTTCATCCCTATTTAGACCGGTTTGTAGTGGTATTCGTCTATGATATCCTTGTGTACTCTGAATCCAAGGAGGAGAACGCGAGACACCTAAGGATGGTTCTAGACACACTCTGAGATTACTGGTTGTATGGGAAACTCTGGAAGTGTCAGTTCTGGTTACAAGAGGTCCACTTTCTGGGACATTTTATCTCAGCGGATGGTGTAGAAGTGGACCCAGCAAAGGTGGAGGCAGTGCTATCATTGGAGCCGCCCCGGAGCGTGACAGAGGTGCGGAGATTCCTTGGGTTGGAAGGCTCCTATCGGAGATTCATCCTTGATTTCTCCAGGATTGCAGCACCCATGACAGCTTTGACCCGAAAGGGACAGCCTTTCGTGTGGACCGAGAGATTCCAGCAGGCTTTCCAACAGTTGAGATAGAGTCTGATGAGCACCCCGATCTTGAGATTACCGGTGGAGGGTGTCGAGTACGTAGTGTTATGCGACACATCAGGAACCGGGCTTGGTTGTGTCCTGATGCATAGGCAAGCAGTAATTTCCTATGGCTCGCGTTAGTTGAGACCACACGAGCAGAACTACGAGACCCATGATCTTGAGTTGGCAGCGGTAGTCTTCGCATTGAAGATGTGGTGGAACTACCTGATGGGAGAGAGGTTTACCGTCTACTCTATTCACAAGAGTCTCAAATATATCTTTTCTCAGAAGGATCTGAATTTCATACAGAGGTGATGGCTTGAGTTCTTCCAGGACTACAACTTTGAGAACTTTTATACTCCTGGGAAGGGGAACGTGGTGGAAGATGCTCTCACTAAGAAATCCAGTTCACAGTTTCTGGATGAGGCGACAAGGCAGTTGGCCCCTTTACTGTTTTCCTTCATAGACGGAGATCAGGGAGCATACCTTCAGTCAATGGTTGTTACCCCTCCACTCTTACAGCGAGTTAGGGAAGAACATGGCAAGGATGCTAGCTATGAGACTCTACGTGCTCAGATATCCATAGGTGATGCTGTTGATAGATGTTTAGAAGGTGGGGAGCTTGTTGTCCTTTTCAGAGGACGCATGGTAGTATTAGAGACATTGCGGGAGGAGGTTCTGAGGGAGTTCCATAAATCCCCTTTGGCTGTGCATCCAGGCGTGGAAAAGATGTATCAGGACCTCTGACGGCAGTTATGGTGGCCAGGAATGAAGAAGGGTGTGGCAGAGTTTGTCTCTCGGTGCCTTACTTGTCAGCAAGTAAAGGCTGAGAACCAGGTTCCAGCTGTTTTGGCTCAGCCCCTTGAGGTTCCATAGTGGAAGTGGGACGAAATATCCATGGAATTCATGAAGGGTTTACCATGTACTTCCAGGGGACATGATGCCATCTGGGTGATCGTTGATCGAATCACTAAGTCGGCCCACTTCCTATCCATACGAGAGAAGAGTATAGTAGAGAGCTTGGGACGCCTCTACGTACAAGAGATAGTTTGACCTCATGGAGTACCATCCTCAATCATCTTAGATCGTGATGCTCGTTTCACATCCCAGTTGTGGAAGGGATTGCAGGAAGCTTTTGGGACCCATATATGTTTTAGCACAACGTTTCATCCCCAGACTAATGGTCAGGCAGAGTAGACCATCCAAGTCCTGGAGGATATGCTACGAGCTTGAATACTTGACTTCGGTCGTAGGTGGGAGGATAACCTAACACTGGTGGAATTTTCTTATAAAAATAGTTGTCATTCCACTATTTCTATGGCACCATTATAGGCTCTATACGGGCGACCTTACAGGTCGCCACTTTACTGGACTGACCTGGGAGAGTCAGCACTCATGAACCTAGAGATAGTGAGAGATACTATAGAGAAGGTGCTGGTCATCCAAGAGCGGATGAAGACTACACAGAGTCGGCATAAGTCTTATTCCGATTGGAGACGGAGGCCCTTGGTGTTCGAGGAAGGAGACCATGTGTTTCTTTGGGTCTCTCCTCAACGGGGATTGCAGAGATTTGGCCGAGGCGAAAATCTATCTATGAGGTGCGTTGGCCTTTTTATGATTCTGAGTATAGTTGGCGATGTGGCGTATCGCTTGGATCAACCTCCTCAGATGGACCGGGTACACAACGTCATCCACATGTCACAGCTACGGAAGGACGTGCATGATCCAACACACGTCATCGACTAGGGTGAGCTGGACATCGACGATGGAGCGACCTTTGCTGAGTACCCAGTGGAGATCGAGGATCGGCAGGAGAAGATCCTTCGTGGACGAGCTATTCCCTTGGTGCGTGTCTGGTGGTAGCACATAAATCTCCAGGTGGGCATGTGGGAGCGGGAGGCTTAGATTCGTGTGCAGTACCCACACCTTTTTGAGTAGCCCTTGTTTTGGATTTTCGGGGACGTAGAAGCCCTACGGTGGGTGTGATGTAATGTCCCGTATTTTTCCATGGCTTATTTTAATATTATATGGAAATTATTTCGAGACTAGGCTCTGAGATGACATGCAGTTCTGAGGCCCAGTGAGCCCGGAACAAATGTTTGAATTTAATTTAATGATTAAATTATGTGCGCATGCGGTTTTCCTGAAAAAGTGGAATAACTCTTTAATGGGTGCTCAGATCAGAAATATGAGGGCACCATTGCATTAAGAACAACGATTTTACCAAAGGTGAGGCCTAACATTGGCCAGCGCAGGTCGGTGGTGAAATCTGGTTTTTGGACGCAACAGTAATAGAATATTTAATTAAAATATTTTATTTAATTCTTGTTTCTGCAGCAATATCTTTAAAATCTTGTATCTATTGTTGTTTTTAAATAAAGGCCTGCACAGGGGGTCCAGGGTTACAAACCTAAAACCCTGAAACCCTTGGCGGATCTGGAGGCTCTGGAGAAAACCTCCCAACGCGGTGACGATGATGCGATAAGAGAATCTTTGCCAACAAATGTTGTGAATCCAGGTAGGATAATTGTTAATAATTTCTCCATCCACCATTTTTTGATTTCTACGACAAACACGGACTAATCCACGAACAGATTAGCCTGCGGATCGATCGTTTTGTGGGCGGGTGTGATTTGGGGTTTTATCGGGAGATCAAATACTTGACCTTTATAATCTATTGATTGTTGTGGGTTTGATCTAATGATGATGAACCCAGATCATCACGAACAACGATCGATCTTCATCCCCCTTGTTTAATTCTTGTTTCTTTTTTCCCTCATGTTCTTCATTTTGTTGTACGCGTTCTTGGAGGAAATCGATCGTTGCACATTCGTTTGTTGGTGCAATGATCCAAGATTCAAGATCCATCCTCGAAGCATTGCCACAAAGGTGCAAAGATGGTTTCGACAAGTGATTTGGAGCAGTTTGGGAGATCTGAATTTTTGTGCGTTTTTCTTTGGACGAATCGTTTGAGGTTTATGATCCGATTGGAAGCCCAAAAATTCCCATTCCGATGTTCCCAAGATAAGGAGAACCAAACCCTGGACTATCGGGATGAACGGACATGAAAACGAAGATCCGGAGGATCAGCCGAAGCGTGGGGAAGAAGACGGCATTTCTGAAAAAATCCGGACTACAAGCCGTGTAGTATGGGTTACACGGCCTGTGTTCATCGGTACGGTTACCCAGCGTGTACTTTGAGAGTACACAGGCACGGGGAGGGTACATGGCTAGGGGCATTCCGTGTATACCCCTCCTCGGCTAGACCCAGCCAGATACACGGGATACCTCGTGTACTGGTACACGGGCATGCGACACAGACATGGGCAGAGATCGTGTATGGGCACATGGCCAGCATACACAGAGCGAGCCCAGGTGCTCGAACACGGCGTGTGATTTCTTTTAAATGTCGTTTAGTTGTTTTCTATCCGACAAGCATAACGACATGGGCCGTTTACACGAGCAGTACCCGGCGTTAAGAAACACTGCATGTACTTTACTACACGCCGTGTAGTTTGTTTTTGCACGGCTTGAACAAAGGACACAGTTCGTCTACAAGGGCGGTACCCGGGGTCATAGAACACTGCATGTAACCATACTACATTCCATGTAACCTTTTCTTCATGAAATTATCCACTTCTCTTATGTGACTTGGACTAGCCTTCTTAGGGTTCGTACCCTTGGTCTTTTCCCTGAAGGTTCTAGTATCATTTTATTTACACAAGAGTATGATCCCTTCAACAGAAATTCCTGAATAGAGTTGTTGGAATCCCCTCTGTGAGACTTAGAGTCGGATCCTCTATTCATTCCTGTAACCCTAGATAGACTTCTTTGTATCGACGTGACCAACGTTACTAAGGCACCGATCCTCTGCTTAGCGGATTAGCTCAGACCGAGTTGTTGGAATCACCCCATGACTTGGCTGTGATCCTCATCTGAGCATCATGATCCCAAGGTACTTGTGGAGTGTGTTCTACCAGAATGATTACTTCGTGTCTCTCTCTCCAGACCTAGGAGTGTGTTCTCCCAATGGTATGATTAGTGGATTCGTTGAGCTGGATCCTAGTGGCGGTATCGCGAAGGTTGTTTGTGTATGAGTATATCTGGATTTTCTTGTTATATATTCCGTAGACATATACTGTGTAGAGCTGACTGTACCTTTCATTGTGGTATTTTCCTTCATTATATTTCCTTTGTGGTTTTCGGGGTGTCCTACTGTGTATTTTTATACTCACCCCTACCTGGGATTTGCCCACACGTGTCGTGTATTGTGCAGACGAGCGAGCCTTTGACAGGATTCTAGGCGGACCAGGATTGGACGGTGCTCAATGACATCAGACTGGCTGAGGTGTGTTCCTTCGGCAACAGGTTGCAGTCACATTACATTTCTCTACAGTTTGGACTTGTTGCAGACTTTATTTTGGTGGGCTTGTACTTTTGGCCCAGGGTTTTACTTTACTGTACTTTAATTCCCTGTCGTACTCTATTGGTCAGGTTTTTAGTGTATGCATGTTTTTTCCATCCTTAGTAGTTTTTAATTTTCAGCTTTGTGGGCTTGGAGATGTGTGTGCGTGTGTACAGGTTTATAGGAAATGCCTCCCATGTTAGTAGCATGCCTACTCGGTGCTAGTCACCAGCCCCTGGCCTATTGGAGGCGGGCTTGGGGAGTTGCGGCTTGGGCCCCACCGAGACGGGTTGTGATAAGTAATTTGGGAAAACAAAAACTACCACAATGACATAAATATATCTAAGATATAAATGTTTCATTTGAATATATGATATCAATCTCATGAATTCCTCATATCATTCATGAACACCACTATAAATCACCTCATCAATCTATCCAATACAACCATAAGTTCACAATATTTGAAATATATCACATATAGTGTGTATAAACATCACCTTAAAGGTAAATAGGAGAATATGGGGGTATCCATCCATCCATCCTCAAAATCTAGGATGTTAGAAAAAACACCCCCTAAAACCTTCGATGTTAATTCACAGTGCTTGATGTAGGTAAGGTGTGTATATAAATAAAAATGAAAAAAATAAAAAATAAGCACACATAAAACCAAAAAATTGATTTATAACAATAGAATTATCATTTCTCAAAACATAAATAAAACTTCACACAATCTCAACCAAATTCCCTTCCACCTCTAAATTAATTTTACTATATATGTGAGCCCAACCATAGACCACATCCCTTATTTCCTATTAAATATAAGAAAATTCCATATTTTTTAATTACCAACCATATGCCATTATCAAACCCAATAATTTCATATTTAAAATAAACCACTTTAACCAACCATCTAATTTTAGTTCAAGAGTTCATTATCCATTCCAAACTTTGCCATTTTGGTTTCATCATTAATATTTCCTTCCATCACTATTGGGAATTTAAAAGAACAAAAAACAAATAAAACTAATGTATGGAATACCATCCTTTCATGTTAACAAGACTCATATCATATCAATTACACTTCAAACCAAAAATACATCTCAATTACAACACATAAAAACCATACCAAATCACACAACAATTTTTATAAAGTCCCTTTATACTATTTATTTCTAAATATTCGTGGGTTTTGTCTGATTAATTGTAAATTCCATGGGAAACATTATTTTTAGATTAATATTTGTTTATATTATATTTCATGTGGGATGAGTTAAATCAACAAACACATTCAGGTACACCAATTATATATCAAAAAAAAGTATCCACAAAAACCTAATAAAAAGGGAAAGAAACCATGCTCAACCATATATTAAAATCATAAGAGTATGTAAAACATATAAAATATCTTATCCTCCATTGAATTTCAATTTGAATGATTAATTATCATCATTATATTGGTGCATAATATCTACCTAAATGATTAAATGATAATTATATTCCAAAATATACATCTAAATGAGGAACGAAGAATGATACACTACCAACAGAAATCTTTCAAAATCACCATAATAGAAATGATAAGAGGTATGTAAAAACCAAACACCAAAAAATATAGAACAAATAGATCAACCATGAACATAGAATGCCCCAAAATCTTCTAAAAATGGAAATATAAAAATTAGATGTTCTATTGATAATATCATTAACCATTTCTATATTTTCATATCCCAATTTAACATCCACCATAAGATTCACAGAACACTACCTCAGAAAAAAATCAAGAAAACCCATATTCCAAATTATGATATTATATTCAATGGGTTGAACAAACTCACCCACACAATTTTGAAATATTTTATAAATATTACATGTCTTGATTGTGATATGGTTTTACCCCTATTCATTTCGTTGAAATCATAGAATCCTTCATCATCAAGGGAAAATAATAATCTTGTAAATCAACATGATTCATTCATTAAATCATTATGGAAAAATTGAATGAGGAATAACTCGAAACAAATTAGGGTAGATGGAATACATATGCATATCTCCCTCTAACGTACTCTTCTCTAAGACACTATGACTCCACCACACATGAATGATGGGAATGGTTTTTCTATACAACTATTTCTCCCAACAAACATATATTTATACTGGTCACTCCATGAACCTCATGTAATATTCAATATCCAACCCTTCAAAACCAATGACATTAAAGACATTGAGAAGGTATCAGTGGGGAAGATACACATGGAATATGTTATATATCATGTTCACATTCCATAGATGGACTAATTGATAAGACACCTGATCAACAAGTTTGTTACCTCATAGGATTCAACAATCTAGGTGAAGAATTTAATTCCCCAAACAAAAATATAATACCCCCCAATGAGGTGAAAACTAAAGAACATGTTTCCCTAACCAAGAAATCTAAAAGGATCCTCCTATGATCATTATATGATTTTTTTCTATCTTGTACCACCACCATCCTCTCAAGAACAAGTTAGACCTTCTCTATAATATCCTATACTAAATTGTGATAGATAATTGATGACTAAACAATATAATCATAATATAATTGAGATTGACACAACCATTAGTATGGTACTTAAAATGATTCTATTCCAATTGATGAGTTACATCTATTGTTATAAGGGAAATCCAAAAAAGAACATGATTTTTTAATGATCATCCAAAATCAAAGATGATTGTCTACAATATTTAATCTAGTTTATGGATGTTTCATTCTCTTTTTTATCTTTATCTAAGAGTGGAATGATGTTTTGAGGTATTAATGTGTTTTAGAAGCATGCTGCAATCCTTTCCAAATTCTCAAGGTAGAATGAGTTTCCTGACACATGTTAATGTTACTAACAACTCCATGCATCCAAATGACTTCATCCACATAAATCTTTTCCTTTAATAGTACATTAATCAAATATATGATTGTTTGGAAGAGGGATGAAATCATTATATGAACCATGATTATTTATCCCCCATAATAATTGGTTACCCCAATTTAAAAATCAATCACAATTTAATTCAATATCTTATCAATAGAATCCAAGGGGTGAAACAAACCATCAAGAACACTATGTTCTTCCTCTAGGTAATTTAAGACTAAAAATAAATCCACAAACTATGACACAACCTATTTCATCTCAATTCACCCAAACTATTCCACTATCCATGATATATCATAGAAACACTTGTTTTTACCCCAAAATTTGTGTAATGAATCTCCTAAATGACTCCATCAAGCATCATAATTAGGATGAATGACCTCCCCTAAAATAACATCATGTTCATACCAAACAATGTCCATCATTATTGGGAATCAACATGGAAAAAATGGTTAGAAATCACTTATTTCACTTAGTCATCCCCTTGAGATTCATCCATATATAAAATAAAAGTAAACTATTTTTTTTGGAAATCATTAAACGTCACCACCAAAAACCCTTGAATCTAAATATATGTCTATTAACTCTTCTAATGACCATCATAAAACCAAAAAATATTGGAAAAAATACATCCTTGAACTTTCTCTCAACGTATCATCCCTACAATTACTCATTCTTGAGGTGTAGAAGAACCCAATTTCTTAGTCTTGAAGAAACTATATCCTCCTCTTTTTCTTAGATTCTGTTCGCGTTTACTAAAAATATTACTTAGGCTCTTATAATCGGGAAACACCAAAAATAATTTACTCATGAGGTAATTTTTCCCCAATAAATGTGAGAAAACAACCAATTCTAGATCTAGGTAATATTTTTCATAGTTATTCTCATGGGGATGTAATTTCTTAAACCCCAATATGAGATCTTTTCCTTGTGATTGATCAAGAAAATTCCCAAACCAATACGAGATGTTTCCTAGAAAACATCATATATTTCACCTAATTTTGGAAAATGAAGTAATTGATCACTAACAAATCTCCCCTTTAAGTATTAAAAATCTACATAACTTTGTCAAGTATAGATCAATTCTATGACTTTCTAAGTTAATGAATTCAATGGTACTGTAGTATATGAGAAGTTAGAACTAAAAATTAAGTAATTTTTTGGAAGAATGAGGAAACTATGTACCAATTCAACATTATTAGGTTATTATCATGAAATGTCTACCCATATTTTTTATGATTGCTTGTAAAAAACAATCAAGAGACCAGATGTTAGAGTAAATAAATGTATTATAACGAAAAACTATAATTGGAAAAAATTATATATATAATGGTGTCAAGGAACCTACAAAAAAATATATGAGATGATTGGGGTCCTCTTCTCCTAATATCAAAGTTATTAATATGATGAAAAAATAAAACTATTACATGATATTTAGAAACCGGGATCTCATGGGTCCCATGGACACAACTAGTGAATTTAAGATATAAAATGTCTTAACCATAAATATGTAGTTTGAAAACTTATATTAGAAGGTATATTTCAGGATATCATATTAATTTACCCTAAAATGCTGATATCGAAACCATTGAAGGATCATAGAAAACTAGAATGATACTATAAAATGGTTGAAAGGATTTTAAATCACTGGAATATCATATATATTCTTGATCATTACCACATTCAGCAGTTAGTATCCTATAAAAACATTATACTATATCCTCCTTTGTTGAGGATATCATTATAGAACCCCATAATTACACAATGGGCTAGTTGGAACCCTTATACATTATGTTATCTATCTAAATTATAAACTCAAAAAACTCAGAGGGTGACATATCTTAAGGGGAAATTGAAATTGGAGATGCATAATGTTGAAACTCTATCACATACCCAATTTCCAATCATGTTGTAATGTTGTAAAATCCTTAGTGAAAACATTTAGAATTTCAAGTGAATTTAGGAACTAATTTTTTTTATTCACACTAAAATCACTAAAAATTATTCCTTTATAATGGGAAGGGGTTATATATATGTACCAACCACCTGAAAAAACTAGTTAACTTACCGTACTTACACCCTGACATTACATATCTGGGTATGAATCCATTCTATGTTAGCAATCAATAACATAATTTAGAAAATAAAAATAATTATTATCAAGGATGACATTATACATAGTTATATATAGGAAAAAAAGAACCCCACTTTATTTATGATTCCCTATAATAATCCTACACTCCAGACACATATCAATAAAATTTTCTATCCTTTTACTAGACTTTTGAAAACCAAGGACACTTTAAACCTTTCCACATCTAACCCCAAAGAACAAGAAAGGGTTGGTATAAAGAACAATTACAAGGCTTATCTATAAATGATTTAATAAATAAGGGAAATCAATAAACCGATTATTCCTCTAGTATTATCTAGACCCACTAGTGTTATAATATCCCTGGTATAAATTATGAATGAATAAAACACTCACTTTGGTGTTGATGAACTCCTCCACAACCCCTCATAGGTCAAGGTCCCAAAATATAGGTAATATCCTAAGGTCCTCCCCTTGAATACCCAAATCCTCTTAGAGAAGGATATATATTATACACCTACTACTAAAACAGGATCATTAGGGGATTCTGTTGAGGATGATGTCAAACCTAACCACCAACATTATATTGGACTCTACAAACCACTATGCAATAATGTTAGTGATTAATACAACCCTCACATACACAACACATTTTTCCAAAGTCCCCAAGAAATATATCGGACCTAAAATTCCTAGAAGGCCAAAAGGGAAGATAATGGGGATGGCTCAAAAAATAATGTCAATGTAATGGTACTAAGAGAATATTAAGTAGTGGTACATGATGTATTGTCATGATTCTTCATAAGAGACTTCTCAACATGAAATTTATCTATAGAGAAATCATAAGAACCATAAAAAATATCTAATGTTATGGTATAAACATAAGTTCATACTAAAGAGAAATAACCTCCTACCTCTTTACTACCTTCATGTAGTGTGATAAGAAATTTTCTTGAAAATCCTTCGGGAAGTCAATTTGCTAAACATCTACCTCTTTCCTCTCTTCAAGATACATCTTCCACAATTAATGTGTTTCTTTAATAATCTAACTTACTTCTAGTGAGGCCTTATAAACTAATCAGGATTATATAAAACTATGGGTTATCTCAATATCATAAAACCAATTCTTTATTTAGATATCTAGAAAATTTCCCACATATATCTCTAGATATTTACTCTAAAAATCTTGAAACATAATCTATAGTTTATCAACCTCCTCAACCTGCCCAACCCACTAGTGGTTAACTTGGTGAACCTACTAAACCCAAACATCCAAAATCATATGTGGAAAACATCCATGATGGTAAAATGAATCAAATTCAAGGAGTTACTAAGCCTGATTTTATATAATTTTATTATTATTAATTTAATTAATTCATTTTATCCTCATATGTCTACCAAATTTATATATGGGAACAAAAAATCATGATACTTGTATCATTCATAGTTCCATATATTTTATAATAACCACCTCCATTGGTCACTTAGTAAATTCAATGTCATTTAATTATATCATGGGTGCTCTAAAATCATGTGTCATAGCCTATATTCTGATCCTATGACATTTCACCCAGATCTGTTGGAACCATTTCCATTGAAACCCATGAAATCCACACAATGCCTAACTGAAAACACCATCTTATCACTAAACTTATCATCTAATGACACTCCTTCATAACCCTTCCAACCAAATATACCCTTCTATTATAGAAATATATGAAGAGAGATAATGATCACTAAGTCCCACATTCAATAATCCTTAGTTTGTAAACTAACACCTTGGGTATATATTATATCACATACAGAAGGCATTATCCTCATAATTAATGTATTATAGGGATATAGAATGAAATAAACCATGAATATCAAACCCAAAATAGAAAGTAAAAAAACCAAAATATTTTACAATGCATCTATAATGTAAAAAAATATAATTATTCTATATATAAAATACCCAAAATAAAACCTAAGGTAGTGGCTTAGCTATAACTCTGATGTTAGGTCAAGTAATGTAAACCAAGGTCTACGAAGTCCTATTAGAAACCTAAAAAACTGGGGATGTATGTCGCAAGACAATACATTATACCAAGATGGTTGTTGGTACATAGGAAACTAAATCATACTAAGAACCCCATGTGAAACATTTTATCTCATCCTTCCAGAAGACACATAGATAAAAAATACTCTAATAACCAATGTTATATAACTTGAATAGTAATTTATCCTAAACATGAATGTCATTAAATTGGATCCCTCCCCCTACCACACACAACACCAAATATTAACCACATAACATATCTAATCCACACAACCATACATTCAATATATCTACACGGCATCACATCCCAAGTGAAACAGACTCACTTTGAAGAGAGAAAAAAGATGTGGGTGTTAACCTACCATATATACCCACCATCATGGATTTTGAAATAAAACCCCAAAAAAAATTTGTATGTCGACCCCTAATGATTTATATGGGTGGGGTGTGTATAAAATATTTGAGGAAATCATAGTATATAATAGTAAAACACTATAAAAACATATGGGTTTATTACTTGAGAACCATGAAAACTCATAAAAAACAACATGTATACACAACATCCAAAAAATTCATTTACACCTCTAAAGGCTTTACACCACATAAGAATACCCCAACCACAAGCTCTAATCCATAATTCATCTTCAAACTCAACCATTTTTTGTATTTATAATTACTGTCCATATTTCATTATCAATCGAAAACTTTTAATGTATAACATTAACCACATTATCCAAACATACCATTTTATTTTAAGAGTTCAATAGCCATTACAACTCTTAAAATTATTGTTTTGTAATTGAAATTTCATTCCATAACTACTGAAAAACTAGCACAATACAACGCATCTCATCCCAGAGAAAGATGGCCCATAATTTCACATAAAAAATACTCAAATCACAACCCCCATATATCACAACTAGTACACATCACTACATATACACATATCAATCACCTAAAATCTAAATAACTGAACCTCAAGAATATTTCTAAAAAGAGGGATTTCATCATATTAAATTCAATATTTTAAAGGGTATTCTCAAGAAAATTGTAAAATACAAGGGAAAACAACTCATTATCTTGATATAAATTCATTTACTTTTCATTTGGCTTGAATAAAATTAATATGAAAAACAATTATCACTAATTTGAAAGACACAAAAATTTAATAAATCTCCTTATAGACTAATTTCAGTGTGGATAGAAAGCATTACCAATCATATAAGAACACCAAAAGAACTATTAAAACCCATGTGATATATTCCCCACACCATACATTTAAATTGGACTGATTAAAATTTTTCATTAAGATGGTATGCACTATTTACTCAAAGAAAGAAAAAATCAAGATATTATCATAAGTACATTTAAAGGTGTAATGACCAAGGGTCCCCTACCACAATCAAATCTTTCTGAATTACATCACAAAAATGTAAGAATATCTATATATACACCAAACACTATGATATAAATAATCACCTTGATTAACCTAAATAACAAAAACCAACTACATTCTCTAACCATCACATCAGCCAAACTAGTTTTTCCATTGATATAAACATCTGAAGATAAAGAATTAGAGGAATTTATAGAAGTATAGGAAATAAAAGATAACATACTAAGAATCAAAGAGTGATGATTATCAAGGATGGTTGTAATGATGATGAAAATTGATTGATAAAAATCCTAGGGACACATATGGATCACCATGAATCAAGAGTAATTATGGAGGAATTTTTTATTTCAAAGGGATTATATAGTTTATTAGAAAATTATAAATTATAAGATGATATCGTAATAACCTAGAAAATGGTGAAAATATTCTATCATGGAACAAGGAATTTGGAATAATATAAGAGACCACTCAACATTAGGGATGGTCAAAATATTGTTCGAGAAATATTCCCTGGTCCATATTACTTATTCAATAAAATAGGAGTGGGTCCACAATGAAAGAGAAACCTGTGCACCATGGAAATAAATTTCTATGAAGAAGGCCACAAAAAAGCACATCCCTATGAGATAACTACCTAGAGACTAACATAACACTAATAATCCATCCTCACAGACTCCATGATTGAAACTATAGGTCCATGCTATATCTCTATAGAAAATGGTGGAACATTCAATCCTCATATTCTAAGACATTACGCTATTATTGGTTTATCTATTCTAAATAAACCCCACACTTATTGTGCTTCTTAATATTCTAAACTACAAAATCCTTCCATACTAATATATTAGCTATAATTCCATTATCCAATCCCTAAATTTCTAGATGTAACCCCCAGATACCTCTATCCCCACAATTATCACAATGTAATAGGTTAAATGGTCTATACCATTAAAAAATAACCATTGACAACTGGGATTACACTAATGGAGTTAGAGTTTTATCTAATTATATCACAGTTGAACACAATATTTCATAGATTAAAATAAAGGTCTTATTTGAGAAAACATAAGAAGATTGGTATTTCATATTCATATGATCATTTATGATGATTTTGTTAGATATTATAACAATAATTTTTATTTTAATATATTGTTGGAAACTATATCATAAAAATTTATCTTCAGATTTCATGTCTCTAGAAACTCATAGGATTTATAAATAGAAGTATATTTTAATAAATTGTTTAGCATTTTAATATATGCCTATTGTGAGGGAACAAATATGTTTCCTTTTATTCTTTAATATTGAAATAATTGTATCCAGTTAGAAGACATATATTCAGTTATAATTATCTTTTCTTCACCCTAAGGTATCGTTATGAGTTAGTTATAATTAAAATATTGATGAAATTGTTTTTTTAATGTTAGAGAACATCAAAACTTGAGATATTGGGATATATTTTTATCTAAATTAGTAATACATTTGATATCATAGTTCATACACAATACCTAACGAAGATAAGACACAATATACAAGATTAATATTATCATGAAAATCTTAAGAATAATAAAACACCTAGAAAATCAAATGACTTTCTATAATTAGAGGATAAATAATTAATAAGATTTAATATTAAAAAGGATTGTTTATTCTCAAATAGTATTCTTAATTAGTAATAAATTTAACTGAACATAATTAAATAATTATTAATATAATATAAAATATCTTAATATTATAAATATTATGTTATAATTATTTGAATTACAAATTAGTGTGGATTGTTATTGAGAACACCTAATATTTGAAAAGTTCATTTTTCAAAAAAAAAACAATTTTGCATTTTGAATTTTTATTTAAATATATTAATTTATATACATTAGGATTTTAATTTTATAAAATAAAATTTATATATAGATTAATTATATCAATTTTATCTTTGTATAATGTTTTTAATTTTTATAAAATAAAATATTTATATATTAGTAGTGAAAATATATAATTTTAGCTAAAACTATAGTGTTTTTCACTATAAAAAGAAATGAGTATAAATAAAAAACAAGAATTTTTTTTTGGATTGAAATTATAACCCAAAAATACTAATTTGAATTTCTAATTACCATGTTTAAATTTTTTTAAAATTAGGGAACATTTTTTTCAAAAATACTATTCCCAATCTCTTTATTTTGTTTATGTTTTCCCTTATTGAAATTAGGTTTTTGATTTCTTATAAAATAAAATAAAATTACATTAGGTATTTATAAACCAATTAATTCCTTCAAAATAAAAAACCATTAAATTGTTTTCATAGACATAATTATCATGCTTAAGAATACACTTTTTCAAAAATTAGATTATAGGAAGTAAAAGTTATAATATTAAAAATAGTTTTTCTTAAATAGATAAAATATATTTTACAAATTGGATTTCATATTTGGAATTATTATGTCCAAGTTAATATTTAATATGAATACAAATTAAGAATTAAAAGTAAAATACTTAGGAACTTTTTTTCAATAAAGTACAAACCAAAAATTATAAATGTCAAAAAATAAAAGAGAAAAATTAGGAAAAAATGACAAAATAATGTGTTAAAATGAATTTTTGATGTTTAGAATACCTTAAATATTTTTCCCGCCACTATTTTCCATTATTAGATCCATTTTATTTTTAATTTTGACATTAATGTTTATATATTACAAAAACTATACTACTCTCCCTTATAAAAAGTCCCATCACCACCCATATTCTGTTAAAAAACATTCATATTAGATTATAATAAACTCTACCCATATAACTCCTAAATATTCATAGACATGTACTAGATCTTTAGTTCTTCTCAAATGACCACATCTCAATATCATATTCATTTCGGCAAAGGTTCTCTTCTACAGTGTAAAGAAAAATTTCTAATTAAACATTTCATCTTTAATTAATTATAACTTATTATACCTCCAATGAATCTAATATTAACATTTGGACATAATTACAATAGTATCATAATAATAAATAAATATATATTGCGTTTATAGGACCTAATTTTTCTACTTTCCTCCTAACCATTCAAAAATTTAAATTCTCTCATGTATCATGAAAGGACTCCCACCACCATGAGGGATGAGATTCGTTTTTTCATAACTACCTTTCATAGATGGTTCATAAGTGGTGTTTAATAGATTAATATGATATTAATAACATTATAAATACTGTAAAATAATTAAATTTTCTTTATCATCTTCTCATTATATTGAAATGAATGGGTCACTTGTGGGCATGTCCAAACTACGACCTCTATGAATGTGATGTGTTTTTATATTGTATTTTATTATTTACAAATATCAATTCAAAAAAAAATTATCACTTATAATAATTTATACAATATCATTATTCTTAATTAATTATGATATTACACTAAAATAATACCTTTAATAACAATACTCACCAATTTATTATATTTTATTCTTCAATGTGTTGGTTTAACCACCTACTTGAACAATGATATAATTTTTTTAATCATAGATAACTATGAAAATATAGTCAATGTGGAATAATTATGACATAAAAAAGGATGTTGATCTAGGAAAACCCATTACGTATTATGAAATGTATTAATAAAAAATCCATCAAAGCGAGGTTATGTGATTGAACATAAATTGACATGAATAAAATACAACTAATTATATATTATATATATTAAAAATTATAAAATAAACCTAAATGAAATTTATTTCATCAATCATAACATTTATCAGACAAAATTAATTGATATGGAACACCATTACATAAATTCCAAAATTTCACCATTGCAATTTATAGTAATATATAACCTATATAACTATATATATATATCCAATTAAAAAAAATTAATATTTATAAAAATTTATTAACAAAATTTATAATCATGTGTTTCAAATATAATAGTTTTGGGTGTTTTAATATAATAATTGCACTATTTTATCTTTGAGTGTTTCTTTAGTAATAGTTTTGTAATAGATGTGTTGATTCATTATTATGGATTAAAATGTAATAAATCAAAAATTATTATATTAAATATAATTTAATGTTTATAATTATTTTTAATGTTCTAGACACATTTTATTATTTTTTTTATAAATTGAGATGGTGTGCTCAGTGATGAAATTGTTTTTGTAATTTTTAGTGAGTGAAAGATGGAATAATAATATTAATTAGAAGAAGAAAATAAAAATTATAAAACCTTAAAACAAACATTATTATATCATTTATGTCTATCAATAACAATAGTTAAGTATACATAGTAATTAATGATAGAAATTTAGAGCATTATTTACATAAGAGGTTAAACAGACACATATTAGAACATGCTATAATTAATGGTCGACTATCGTAAAGAATGTGACCCATTTGTAATAATAAAACTTTAAAATAAGTATAATGGAATTATAAATATTTATTTAAGGGTTTTAATAATATTGTTTTTATATTTTTAGAATAAATACTAACATGATGAATATTTAAATGCATTTATCCATGGAGGTGTTAGTCTGCTTATACATACACATGGTGTTCCCATTTTCCAAAAAAAAAATAGAATAATGTAGGAATTTGGGTTAAATTTTATGTAATATAAAAATAATATAAATTTTTAATTAATTCAAAAAATAGAATTTTTAAACCATCAATGTTAGTTGGTTTTTAAATGATGAACATGTCACTTCACGGTGGTTGTAGTCTACACATACATACAAATAACTTTTTTGTATTTATAATGGGAAAGAGAAAAGATAGATAATTTTTATTCTATTAAAAGATATTATTATATAGAAAAATATTATTTTTTCATTTTATAATGGGTTAAATTAGTTTGGTTGAAAGTTATATATAAGTAAGGATATTAGAGAGTTATTAGTACATACATTGAGAATTTGACCATTCTCTTGAATTACTTATTGAAAATGGGGGGACTGTGGGATTGTTTATTGATAAATGGGATTAAAATTACATGTGAGGTGTCTTGTTGATTTATATAAATGAAGATTGTGAAGATAAAATTAGAAATGGATTTCCCTTAAAGGGGTGGTGGATGTATCTTTTTATAAGTGAGGGAAGTCATATTTCTGTAAAAATATATTAAGTAATGTATCTATTAAAAGTTAAAAAATATATAATAGTAAAAAATAATATATAAGAGTTTGAATGTTTTATAGTCCAAGTTATAGACTCCTACCAACCATATATTATGTCATTTTCTTATTTGGGTCAGTATTATCACATATATATATTACGATTTAAATTTCTATCATGGATAACTATTTAAACATAAATACTTCTTTTATTTGATTTTTTTGGAAAATAATGTTTTCATTATTTTTTTCTAATGTTTATATTAATATTTAAATTTTTATTATTATAAGACACATTGGATAATTAAATATTATTGAAATAATATCATTACCATCTTTATATTCACAAATGATAAATACAATTCTTACAAAACAAAATAATAAGTTTATAAATACTTATATATAACATCTATTATAGTACCTATAATTATCAAATAATTATGATCATTCAATCTATAGAAAATATTTTATAATTATATTATGAAGAATGTACAAAAAAACAATCAAAACTGATAACATTTAATGATGAAAATAAAATATAAATTACTAATATATTATTAATAAATGATAATAAATTACATTTTTAAGGGTTATAGGAATAAATATGATTCATAAATAGGTTATTTCGATGCTTGTTTTTACCAATGTTTAGAGCATGTTTGGATAAGTGGGATTTATCTTTTGTATTTTAGCATCTCAATTTTTATTTATTGAGTTATGAATTGTATTCACTAATTGTTTCTTTTTGGGGCATATGTATTGGCCAATGGAATCATTTACCATTATATTTATTTAAATATGAGGAATTTAAAATTACACATCATGTTCAACCTTTTATGGGTTATAAGTTCAAAATGTAACAATGATACATGGGGATTTTATCTAAATTTCTATTCACTATGAAATCACTTTAAATTTTTGAAATTTACATTTGAATGTGACCCACAGATTTTTCTTTTATGACTATGGTATTTTTTTAAACAATATTGTTTATTTGGTTTGTCATTATTATAATTTAATTGGTTAGATTAAGATGGAAAAGTGGGGTGAATCTACCTTTTAGAAAATAGAGAATAATAAAAATTCAAATTCAAAACTAATTAACGTTGATTGAATAAATTAATAAATTTTAAATATATTAAAATGTTTAAATTTTAATTAATTTAGTGAGTATGGTAAATGAAAAATAATAAATTGATAGAGAAAATTAAAGTTGAATCATGCATGTTTAGATAAAAGGATTTCGACTATAGCTTGATGTGAGAAGCTATGAATCCTCCCTTATGGTTGATAGTTTTGTGATATATATCTATAGATCATAGTGGTGAAATACGAAAATCATCCTTCAATATTATGTTCTTTACCACTCTCTTAAACATAGTTAGTTTTCAAGAAACCCATTCCTCCCTTTTAAAATAGTGAGAACCCATTGTAGAATGAAATGAAAATAAAAAGGTATTATTTAATAAAAAAACATAAAATAATATTCTATATAATCTATATTATTTATTTCTAAAATTGAGATGTGAAATTGATATAGGAAGGATATTGTGATACAAGTATATTGAAAGGGAAATATTGATGAAGCATATGATAACGTTGATATTAGAGAGAAATCAAGAGAGATTCATCATTTTGTGCCAATGAATCGATAAATGTCTTTATTATTCATAAAAGTTTCCAATTTCATTTATTTATTGCCTGAAATATTCAAAATAATATTCTATAATCAATCTCGTCTACTATTGCACCTCAAACACCAATTATGAGCTATGGTGTCTATAAAAAATATTCTTTAACTAATTGTGCGAACACAACTGACTACATGATAGCTTCTACAAATTACCCACTATGATACTTGGAGTTAAATACACCCAAACAGATAATACCAGCTACCTTGAGGGAAGCACTATACACATAGAGTAACAATTTTATTATTGGATATTTTACCTTCTTAATATTGTTTGGCTGGTCGAATTCCTTTAACTCAGGAATTCAATAAATATTTCACCGACTACATGGTTTCCTACACAATCTTGATGATTATGTGTGCTGTTATTTAAATCAATAAAGTTACACATTATATTACTTAAAAGTCCTATAATTTATCCCCCAAATTTGTTGCAAGATATAAAAATAAGATAAAAAATTATTTTCAAAAGTAAACAAGATCAACATGATTCCTTTAAATAGTATTTAATATCATCATTTTGTTTATAAAATACTTGAGTAAAATTATTTTTAATGATATTAAAATTTTCTAAAATGACACTGTTAGACACATAACATAGTGATTTTGAACAAAAAACATCATGAGAGAAAGAGAGGTACAAAAATATACCCCTTTTGTGATCAAAACACTTAAAATTAAAATATATATCATGTTTAAATATTGAGTGAATGATACAAGTTTTTTTCATGATATAAATGTGTAAAATATATCAAAAATTATTTTCAATATGATTAAAGAGAAAATAAATCAAACAATCCATATTTCACAAAATTGTAAAACTCAAACCCCTCAATCTATGAAAAAGTTATTAAATAACACATTTTAAATTAAAATTTCAACAAATTTCATCCTCTTAGATGTACAATGATTTTTTTTCATATTTATTATGAAATTAAAAAACCTAGATAGATAAGAAAAAAACAAAAAGGAATGACTCATATATCAACTGAAGAGAGTTTGAAAAATGCTTTTAAAACTCAAAATATTGTTTTAAAATTGTTTTACTGGAAAAATAAACGTGATTTTGAAATTAAAAACTCAAAATAAATCATTGAAACATCTCTTGTATTTTAAAATTCCCATAAAAAAATAATTAGAGGGAGAAGAATATAGTAATTAAAATATCCTTTTTCTAAAACTTGATTTATAAAGAAGAAATAAATGAAATAAAAGCTAATGGGAAATAAATTTGAAGAATAAAATTGGTGAGTAACATTGAAAAAAAATCATTACCTAAAAGGGGATATTCCTCCATTTAATGATTGAGATGGATAAAATTTTTCATTAGATGTGAAAATATGCATTGAAATGATCCTCTCATTTTTATTTTGATAATGAAACATCCAAATAAAATTAGAGAGGCAATTATGGGTTGAAATTTTTACTCATTATTAATCTTACTTTTAGATAGATAAAATAAAATTTTAAACATATGTTGATCACATTTATAATTTCTCAAATATGTCTTGAAAATAATATTTAATAAAATTTAATAATTAAAAATAAATATAAGTTCATTGAAATTTTGAAATCATGTTATGTTTAAATTCATAAGATAATAATATTATAATAAAACGATGTTTTTTTAGAAGACATTTCATTAAAAAAATAGAAAATAAGTTTTTTGGAATACAATAATAATGTTGAAAACCATATCATACCATAAAAATGTTTTATAATTTAATAAATATGGTACTCCTAAAAATTAATATATAAGTGAGATGTAAGAAACATATCCAAGAGATAAAAGGAAATAATGAATTGAAAAATAAATATGGTATATCAATATTTTTGATGAAATTAAAAAAGGATTAATCAATATCAATAATGAAAATAAATATAAAAAGTATTAATCAATTTATATAGGTAAAATTGATCGATTTACAATTATATCATTCCTAACTCCCCTTTAATAAAATAAAAAATATACACTTAGAGTGGTTTATTTTAAATATTATCTAGTTGATAGTATTTTTGGATTAATTTCATTAACTTATCACACTTTCTAAAGTCACATCTTTTGAAATTCTTCTAAAGGTGAATGTGTTTAGTGGGAGTGTTCTGGTTAGGATTATTAGAAATATATATGAAAATAGTATCACTACATCAAATAAGGTTATGTTGATATGTAACAAAAAATCCCAAGAGATAGTGTTTCATATATATTAGTTAGGCTCTAAAACTCAAAAAAATTATAAATTCAACATTGATTGAAAAAATAAAAATGTTTCTTTGCTTCATACTGATCCAAGTGATGAGGGATTATTTATATAGATGGATGGTCCCACTTTTACATTTCCTATATAATTGGAATAAACTAGAATCAATGTTTTGGAACTAGTTAATTTGAAATATAATTCATCGGGATTAAAAAATAAATGATATATAATTAATCATATGTTAGGAAAAATTGATTTATATATTTTTAAAAATTAATTCCATTGGAGTCAATTAAAATTTAGATGAAACTAAAAAACTAAACATAATTTTATGGTGGGTTACTATATGGTAAATTGAATTAATAATCATACTTATATACAATTTTTTTTTCAATTGGACTACTAAATTCATCAAATGATATTATAATATTTGATCTAAGAATAATACTACTGATCTTATCACAATACATAGCGATTAATTTTAAATTATAATTTGTTTATTATTCTTATTTTATAACAAATAAAATCATTGATTTGAGAAATTTGTAAACTATGAATGAATTTGACTTCACAAGTAAATCCCGTTTAAAGTCATTTTTTAATTAAATAAGGAAATTAAAAAAAATGGGACTCCTTGGTTGTGTTTATAATCACATCAACATAAAAAATTTGATCAAAGTATCAAATCATTTGAGATAAAATTTATAAAAATATTTAAATATGATTTTTCTATTAAAAAATAATTTGATAAAAAACGTAGTTAAATTTTCATAGTAAGTCCTAGTGGATTGTTTTAGTCTATAATGGGATTTAGAAAAATTGAATACTTGATTTGGGAAATAATGATCTGCAAATCCTATATGTTGTTCCACAAAACAATTATCTATTACTTAAACCACATTAGAAAGTTAAATTTAATACTTATTCAATTTATTTTGAAATTAACATTTTAGGTGAATGATATTAAAATTAAAATGGATTCAAAATAGTGATGGGTGAAACTATTTCACCAATGGTGGTTATTTTCCATTTTTAGAATATTTATCTACTAGATGAGATTCATTTCAAGTGATATTACCATGATCACCTAACATAGTCATAAACACCTATTTAGTTTCAATGATATGATGATCATTATGAATTTCCATAACTATCCATGAATCGTTTATATAGAATTTAATTCGTTTCCCTTCCATGTAAATAGCCAAATTTTCATTAGAAATAGATTCATTAAGAATTTTCGGTTCTATGTGAGATATGAAAGAATTATTTTTATCCACATTTAGGAAATATCTTCTAGAATGAGTTCCCTTTTTTAAAACTCAAATATCAATTTTTGGGGGATGGTTTCAATATTTAGTTAATGTCTATAAGGGTGATTCTATTTTAAATACAAATTATTTATATTTAAAAAGATTATTTTAATTTAATAAATCATTTTCATCAAAAAAATATTTCTTAAATAATTTTTTTTAATTTTTTATAAAAAACACATGAATTGATTCTTCTAAAATTTTATATCATTTTATAAAAACTCTATTTGACTTGATTAGGTATAAGTACCAATAAATGATAAATTCATCAAACTTTGAATCCAATTTGTTTTTTATTTTCCTTGGGCGTTGTGAATAAAACATTTATTTCCAATAAAATTGAAAAATATAGCTATAGTCTTTTCATATTTTAAAATATTATAAAGTGATTTTTTCAATAAAATTTCTTACATAAACATGATTCCTGATAATAAATTCCATGTTAATGACAAAATATTGAAATATTAAGAAAAATTATTTACATTTAATACATTTAAATAGATTTATTTGATAGTTTTATTTATCCATTCAACAATGCAATTTTATAGTGAGGGGGTGAGGTGCCAGAAATTATTTATAATAGTTCTTAGTAGAGCTTAAATTATGAAAACACTTATTTCCAAATTTTTCTTCAATGATCACAAAAAATCAATTTTTTTTGTAAATTCTTTCATTTTCATCCTTTTTATAGTACATGTTGAATATTATATATGAAACCCTTTTATGAGATAATATGTAATCCCCTTTAAAATTTATAAAATCCTGAAAAATATCATAATTAAATGATTTACCTCTAATGTGTTGTTTGAATATATCATGATGAGCTAATTAAACAACAATATAAGATAAAAGACCAACTTGTATATACAATAATATTTGTGTTCAATGCCATATTGGTATGATTTAAAAATTGTTCAGTTATTTAAATTTTGTTCGGAAAAAAGTCATACTAGTTGTCAGTGGTTCAGTTTCACAAGTGAGTTTTTATTAAAGTGACCAATGCATTGATGATAAATCCAAGACTATATAAATTGGGAAATCAATCATTTAATGATTTTGATAGTGAGATATTTCAATTTTTTATACATATTTTAAAAATTATATGAAATAAGTAAATGATATTTTTTGGAGTTAAAAATATTTACCATTTCATTTTCATAAGATATTATAAAATTGATATCACACATTTGAAAAAAAAATTAAATCATTGTTTCGGTTCATTGAAAAAAAATATTTTTAATAATAGTTGATTTGGAATAACTAATCATAGCTTCATTGATTATCAGTAACATTTATTTCTCACCTAAGGTGACATAACCTATTTAGATTTTATTAATGGGATTTAATTCATATTGGTCACCAAACATGTTTCTCGAGAAATGAATATCTAGATACCATAGTTTCTCTAGTGATTTTATCTCAAAAACAATTTATTAAATAAGAAGTTAATTTTTTTATACTCAAACAAACTTGGGTTAACAAATGTTACATAATAATGATATAGGTATCAATATTTATTAACTATGTAAATTTATATAATAAACTCAAAAAAAAATTGAATTGGTTTTGTTATATTATATAGTTAATTCCAATAATCACAATCATAAATTAAATGTATAATTATTTTTCCAATTATTTAACATATTTCCTTTCAAGAAAAAAATTAATAAAATTAGTTTTGTGTATTTTTGTACGTTTTAGAATGATTTTAAAAACCCAGACCAAACTAATATTTTCTAAATAATTTATAGCCAAAAATAGTTTTTATATTATTTGTCACCATGGGTTTATTTGGAGATAGATTTATGAATTTATAGTATTTTATATTTGATCATATAAATTTCTTGTAGATTATTAATTTTTAGGGGTAAATTTTTATTTGATTTTAATATTTGTTCCTTCTCTTTTTGGAGTAATTATTTTTTATAATCTAGTTTTTTATAATTATTATCATGTTATTTTTATGGTGAATAATTCTAACAAAACCCATTTCCGATTGACCAAGTTAATATTTAAGGTCTTCAAAATTAAGGTGACTTGAATAATAATCGGAAGAATAAGAAAATGTGAGGGAAAAAGTATGAGAAAAAGAATATGGGGATAAAATGATAAGAGGGTAACTAAACATGATGTATCCATCTTGTTTTCTAATAAGAATATTAGTAATTAATTAACATGATGAGGTTTAGGACATCAAGTTTTTATATTCATCACATTCACTTCATTTTTTATCGTTAATATCGGTCTTAACTTGATTATTTTCTATATTTAACTTTTTATATATTGGAAACATGGGGTCGATATAACCCTTTTTTATGATTTCGTCACATGTCACTTCATGTTTTACCTTTTTATTCACTATATTGGATCGATTAGATGATTAATTTTTATGAAATAATATTTTAATATTCAGGATTTGTTCAAAATTTTCATTAACATCACCTCTATTTGATTCATACTTTGTAAACCTAGTGGCGGTTTTTTTCGTTATATCATTGGATTTGTTTTATTCTTTCTCAACTGTTCTCTTAATTGTAATTTCCTATAACATTAGAAAACAAATATGTTAATTTACTAAAATTTTATTTCTTTCATTCTCTTCTTTTGTTTCCATGACTTTAGTTACCCAAATTCTTAAAAAGACATATAATATCATTTTTAAAAACAGTTTATAGACAAATCATCACCAAGATACATTTACTATTACATATATAAGTAAAAAATATAAGTATAATACTAATTGATTATTTATATATATAAAGTCATTAAAAATATTTATTATACATTTTTAATGTAGTATAATTAACTATTTTTCATCCTAAATTATTTACTTTTATATATTTTTATATTTCATGGGCAGTTTTTCATATATAAACAAGATTAAATTTCATCCCATCAAGCCAACGGTGTATATTTGACATATATTTTCAATATTTTCAAGGGTTTTAATATCACTAGGTTAACAATAATCATTAGTATAATTAATAGTACTATATTCATGATCAAAAATTTCCGATACATGTTAACATATTATACTATAAAATGGTAGAAAATAATTTCCCTAAAAAGAAAAATTCATGACATCAAAAGAGGATCAGTTGAATTATAGTTAAATGAAATCATAAAAATATCATACATTTATGTGTAATAAGACTAAGGAAAAAATTTATCATAAGATATAATTAAAATAATGAGAATAGTATCAAAACGACATTTTGAACAAAATGAATTTTTTTAACAAAAAACATAAGAAAACTTTTGATAGAAGATTTTAGTTAAAGTAAGATGGAATGATTAGGGGTGGTGAATTTGCATATTAATGATTATGAAAATAGAAAATTTAAATTCAAAATATATTGATATTTATATGAAAATAATTAATTTAAATACAATTTTATTATATATTTTAAATGTTAAAAGAATTATTATTTATAATAAAAAAATAATGGATTATAATATTAAAATTAGTTTAAAATATTGTTTCATAATGGTATTAAAAAACATCTTGATGTGAGAATCTATAGATACTCCCATAAACTTGATATTTTTTTTTAATTTATCCATTTTTAATCATTGTGAAAAATAAACATGTGTGTCACTACTATTTATATGATCTTAATCCTTAACTTTATCGGTAGTCAAGGATCCTTACCCTCCCTTTTGAGGTAGTGACAACCTTCTGTAGAAGGAGAAGATTATAATTAGATTTTATTATATGAAAACCCATTATATATCACATCCCTAACACTCATATTTATTTTTATAATTTATATTATATAAATATATAATGAGGAGAACCTAAGATAATGATGGATAAATGTAGATATCTCTGTTGTGAACTTTGAGAATGAATAAAAATCAATAGAGTTTAATAATTAGTGTGATGATTCCTTAACCAATTTACTGGTTGTTCATAAATTCCTCCATGGTCCATTATATATAGTATAAAATATTACAAGAAATAATCTATATTCAATATAAATCATTACGTAACATCAAATTCCATGTTAGTATTGTGGAGTACACTATAAAAATATTTATTGAATTTTTATTTGAATGTCATCGGCTTCCTAGTATAATCCACTGGCTACCCAATAGGATTCATTTATCTCACTAATTCTACCAAAATTCCATCAATTACATGGTGGGAAGAACTAGATACACAATGGGGACGATTTAGGGTTGGAGGTTCTACATGAATGTTATCTGTGGGATGGCATCTATCCACTAGTTGGTCAGTGGAATTTTTTAAACTTAGTTATTCTGTTTATATAACACCCATTACCTAGTTCCTTCAAAATCAAGAATGTGCTACCATTAGTTCATAATCTCCAAGAAGGGCCACAATATCTTCCTTTTATGGATTCTCTTTGATCCTTAAACATTATTTAATGATCTCAAAACAAGATGAATGACAGTTTTATACCATCCACAAGACCAATATGATAAATTTGAGAAGTCTATAATATCTTCATTATGATCATTAAATTCATTGTTAATTTCTATCTAAATTTAATCAAATTTATTAAAATGATACTTTTAGATTTCTAATTGAGTGATTATAATTGGGAAATCAAAATGAGAGGTAGATATGTACATTAAATTCTTCATTATGAAGATTCCTTTACATGATTTAAAATGATTTCACTAATGAAGTTAATTTTTAATTATTTTGAAATGAAATTAGTATATTTTTATATATTTCAAATTAATTTAAAAAATGATTTTTTTATTTTATTAACAGAATTTAAAGGATTTTATTTTTAATAATCATTCACTAGTGTATTTATTTCTTCCCAAATAGTGTGTTTGAAAGAATTAATAATTTATAAAATCAATTCAAAAAAACATACATGTTCAAAAAGAACATTTCTTAAAACATTTATCAAACTAAAATTATTTTGTTTTAGATCAAAAAAATTATTGAGTTTTTATTATTTTTAAAGAGACCATTATTATTATTTTTTAAAGTGATTAATTAAATAATAAAAAATGGGGTTTTGTTTTCAAATTTCTATTTCCTTTGATTTTATTTTTTTCATACACATATATTTGTCATGAAAATATAATCAACCTTTTATCTATTGATGAATTATGATGATGATATTTTAAATAAGTTTTTATAAATCATGTTTCTTTCCTATATGTCTGGTATGATATATGAAAATGATTAATGTTCTATGAACTTGTGGAAAAGTTATATATTTATGCTGTTATGGGATGGTTTGGGTCTAATAATTTAGTAATATTTTCTTGGATATAATAATATCTGCATATATTTTTTATTCTGATAAATCTTAGAGATATTTTAGGTCAATTAAATCATAGGGGTAGTTAGGGTCTAATAAATATATTATATGGTTTGTGTATTTTAAATAACATTAAAAAATGTTTTAATAATTTATATCACCTTAAAAATGATATTTATCATGCATATTTTTTTACCACAACATGATGATTTGAAAATTTGTTTCCTCATAACATAATTTGTATACATTATAAAATTCCCTCACAATCTTATCATTTAACTATTCTTATGTTTTTGAAACTTTATTTGTCATTATATGTTTCATGTGATGGTATAAATTTTATTCCATATGAATATGATTATTCTATATGGATCATGTTTATTATCTCATTAATACACACACTTTTATAATAATATATTTTTATTTATTTGATATTCCATTTCATGTAATCTTGACTTATAGAAACTTATTATTGTTCTACGATCTTTTTAATATGATTTTTTCATCCCATATTTTATCAATTAATTATGATATAATGATTGATGTAATTTTTGTTACTTTTTTTATTACATAGTGTTACAGATAACCTATTTCTAATGTTTCCCTTCCCCAGGATAATGAGATGAGTATAACCACTTAGTTTTCTTGAAGGGGGTCTGGTTTTGTTAATTTATGAAGAAATTCTCTCAAGTATCATAAAAAAATTATTATATAGTTGATCATACAAGACAATAAACATTATATTCATGGGTTTGTGTTTACATTGATTGATATAATGTTTAATATATTTATATAATGTAAAATAGAGATATTTCTAGCATTGATCATCTCACTTTGTATCAATGTCTAAATGCAATGTATGTGATTTTTTATTTGCAGACTTTGGAGTGTGGGTCTATGGTTTCTAGTCCATTATTAGATTAGTGTTTATTTATTCATGAATATTAATTTGATTTTTCTAGGGATTAAGATGAATAACTTTATTAGATACTTAAAAATATGTAATAGGGTTAGTTCCTTGTGTAAGTTAACAATCTATTATTTTTGAAATGATTTGAGTATGTAGTTTTCCTCAAAATTATATCCATGGATGGATATTGTATAGTAGATGTGGTTGGGAAAAATGAATCTATCTGTAAATACCCTAGAAAACACTGGTTGAGTATCAACCAAATCTTCATTCATTGCATGATCTGTTTTAACATTACTATAAACCTGGATTGATAGTATTTGGTGATATTTATTAGTTGATTATTTGTTGTTTAAAAATAATTATGAATGATTTAAAAAGATTTTGATAATAGAATATATAACATGTTGGGTTTGAAAACATAACAGGAAAAAAATCATGGATAACCTGGGTTAAACTAAAGGAGATATTGGCTGATCAAACAATTTTATAGTGGAGGATATTGTATCATAGGGTGAAATTATAGTTTCATTGATGATGAAATCATTGGATTAAGGTTTAAGGTGATGATTTACATTATTTTTATTTGATATTGTCTTAAAAAATTATGGTTTTAGTATTTTGTTCACAATATGATCTTGTAAATGTTGTTGTCAGTGGTCTTTAACTAAAAAAATATTATTACCAACTAAGGAACCAAATATGGAATAAATTATTTAGATAATGTAAAATATCAACATATTCCTCTTATATAGGAAATGATGACTCCCATATTATATATGATTATGATGTCGATATCTCAACAAAAAATATATTTTCATTTTCTTATGGATCCCTTTTCTTTATTCTTTGGTGATATAAAATTAAGATAATTAAAACTCAATTTATATAGTGGGGGATAATGTAACACCCCAAGATTTTTCAATATATATATCCTTTAAATAAATCTAATGTATTTGGTATATTTCACCACACACAAATATAAAATGAAAGAAGATATTAAAATTTTGATTAACATTATTAATAAAATTATAAGAACCATAAAATACCTATAAAATAAAAATCATATTACTCATCTTAAATTAATTATATTTTGAGGATAAATAATTAATATTTTTTAACATTAAAATGGATTATTCTTTCTAAAATAACTTTTTTTGTAAATGTTTTATATTTTATTCTCATAAAATGAATTATAGTATTTTATAATATTATTATAATATATAGAATAATATATAATCATTTTTAAATTATAAATTGATAAGAAATTATATAAAGAAAACATACCGATTTAATACAACTTTTCCCAATAGAATATTTATTTTATTTTCATTTAATATATAATATATAAGCCTTAGAACTTTGAATTCAGAGAATAAACTTAATTGTTTATTCCCCCATGTCAAAAGTATCATAGAGTTCATTTTTTGGGGTTTTCTAAAATAATTGATTTGTATATAGAGAGTGAAAAATGTTGTTTTACATGAAATATAAAATTTATGAATCTTTCAAGAAAGAAGTATACCCTAAAAATGTATAAAATGTTTATCATGATAAATTTTTTATTTATCAAGATAAAAGAATAATTTTAAGAAACTATGACTAATTACGAAAACCCACAACCAACATTTTTAAAATTAAGCTATATTTTTATAGAAAAAATATATGTTAGTTTTTCCCATTAAATTGAGTTTTTGAATATGTTAAATTAGGTATTAAATTTATATTAATTTAGAATAAATATAATTTGGTTAATAATAAAACAATTAATTTCATTAAAATAAATAATATTTCATAATTATGTCCAAAACATAACCTTTATTCTTAAAATACAACTATTTTAAAAATAGTGTATTATGTATTACATGCTCTAATGTTTAAATTAATTTTTCTTTCAAATATTTTTTTTTATAAAATACAATTCAATACATTAAATTCTAGTTATATAATTTTTTAAAATGATTATTTTATTTTTGTTGCATGAAAATTAAATTACTTTGAAAAAAATTAATTATTAAGGTAAAAATATAGTAAAGGATATTATTCTAATACTAAAATAATAAATAAAATGTTAAAAACATGTGTTGAAATATATGGATGAGTCTCTATCAAACATATACATTCTATGAATCCATTTATTTTCTAGTTTTGGATCCATTTCTCCCTGAAAAACTAACTTTAGCTATTACATTATTGTCAAATTTCCACTCCCCCCACTTATAATTGGATCCTTAAACACCCCATTTTTCTATAGATCCATTCAAGTATATTACATTCAAAACACTACCCAAGTACATCCCCATAATTTCTAGAAACATCAATTTTGTTTTTTAATCCTGAAATACCTCCAATCAATGCATTAATCATTTTTTCAAAGGAGTTATCAAAGGATTAGGATAAAAATTACTAATTACTCTTTTCCCATTTCAATATTTTCATTATTCTTCCACCAAAATAAAATAAAATTAATTAATTATATTATAATAAAATTAGAATTATTAATTTAGTAAAATATTATTATGATGGTGTAATAATCATAAACATCCCCTTTTTTTACATAGTTAAATATAAGTTTCATCTTGTGTACGTGTAGAATACTACAACTATTAATAATGCAGTTAATGTTTTGTAATATCCATGAATGAATAGTTATAATGTAATATTTAATATAATCCTATAATATTTATGACATTATTAATATTATTTAATTATAAACCATTTATATTCTCTCTAATTATATATGGAAATTGAATCTATCAATCGGGCATACCTATAAACTGCTATCTCCATGAAAGTAATTTATTTTGTTTTTTGTCTAGTAATCCAATATTTATAATGATATATTAATATATTTATAAAATTGATATAAATATATGAATAATATCATTATTATTTATTAATAGCAATATTATTAATAAAGAATAAATTTCATAACCATACTCACTAATAGATGATAGCATTATCTTGTTTGATTTGCTTTAACCACCTAAAATAACAATGTCATATACTTCTATCATTAATTATTATGGAAACAAAAAATTATTTCAGTATATGATATTAATGATAAAATAATATTTAACTTATGTTTATGGAAGGGATAAATTAATATTTAATATAATATTGTTGTATAACCATTTATCTTCATTAAAAATTATATAAAACAAAATCTTCACCAAATTTTCCGACATGAATCATAAAGAAAATACTTTTGAAATGAAATTAGTATATTATAAATAATAATAAAAAATAAAATAAATTAAATATAAGGATATTTGAATGATAAAATTTTATTCTATAAATAATATTAACCACAACCATTGTAAGATAAGTACTGAAAAAACAATCAAAACTAATAACATCTAATTATGACAATAAAATATTAATAACTAGTATATATGGAATAAATAATAATATATGAAATTTAAATAATATTATATTTATGGATATAGTTATAAAACAGGTTATTGTGATATATATTTTTCTTATATAGTATTTTAGATAATATTCGAATTAAAAGGAACAAATATAGGGATTTTTTAATCCTAATGTTGATTCTTTGTGAAATGTTGTTTTTCACCACTTGTTTCTATTTTTTGGTATTTTTATTTTAAATTTATTTATTTTAATATTATACTTTATTCAGTATATGTAATTTCCAAATCCATTTCATGTTATACCATAAATTGGTTATGAATTCATAAAATAATGATGATGTAAGGGTGTATGGTCAAAATTTCCTTGAGGCATGTTCTATTTTATACACATTATTTCATTTGGAATAAAAATTATAAATTATATAATAAATACCATTTCATTTTTATAAATTAATATTAAATCTCATATATATAAATTAGTTATCATAATAAAAACCAAAATTATAAAAATGAAAAATGTAAGAATAAAAAACTAAAAAAAATGTTATAAACATGTACGAAAATTCATGGTTGAGGATGTATAGACCATAAAACTTCCATATATAAATTATTATTCGTTTTTGATATTGTTAACCCTAGAATTGAGAAAAAAAATTATATTATTACAAAAGTGTCACTCTATCCACTTTCAAAAGGATCTTTTCCCACTACACTGCTCATCACAACAAAATACACTTAATAAAAAATAAATTCCACCAAAGTTATCCCATAAAATATTTATTACCACAAAATAATGGGCTTTTATTCTAAAAATACCACCCTTTAATGGATTAACACATTTTTAAAGGATATTTTCAAGGAGAAATGTGAAAATTCGTAATTAGCCCTTTCAAAATCCAATTTGTTTCATATTTGAACTCATTAATATCTATTTTTTCCATTATATTATAATAAATAAATTATTATTTAAATACTAAAATTTTAATATAATTATGGAATCATTAGTAACTATCGTTTCCCTTTTACTTATAAAAATAAATGTGTCATTATGTGTACAAGCAGACCACCCCATATATGAATGACGTGTGGGTTTTTTCATGAATTCCATGATGGGTTATTTAAAATAGGGTATTTAATTAATTATTATAGTATAAATAAACTTTTTAATATTATAATATTATAATCCATTCTCTATCTTCCTCTTGTTCTATAGAAATGAACATATTTCTTGTACGTACGTGTCAACTGCTACTTCCACAAATTTGACATATTTTGTTTTTTTATAGATAGTAATTCTTTATCAAGTTATATTAATATATTAATCACCACATTTAAAATTACAAATAATATAATTTTTATTAACTAATAATTCTATTTTTTAAAAAATAACTTTTTCAGTTGTATTGAACAATAGATTATAACTTGTTCTAGTTTGAGTCTATTAATCAACCTTCAACAAAATTTCTGTAAAATTATTTCACTAATCAGTATGAAAAAATAACTATTTATTTTATTATAAATTAATGAGAATATATTTTTTATGGTTATAGAAAGGTTCTATAAATATATAACTTATTATGATTGTACCACCAATCATTTCTTAAAAATAATAAAAACAAACTTCTTTCCGACTCCACCTTCAAAAATAATAACTAAAATATATAGTAAATTAAATTATAGCATTATAAAATATTAATTTTGTCTATTTTAGAACCTAAAAGGATCTCTAAATAATAAAATTTTATTATATAAACAGTATTTGATACTACTATCATGAAAAAACTAAATAAATAGTTGAAACCCATAACATCTAATTATATAAAAAGACATTATAGAAAAACATCAATAAATTATTATAAATTAAGTTTATAAAATGTTATAAGTATGAATATTTTTCATAAATATATGGTTACGATAGTTATTTTAAATATATCATAGGTTAAATACTATTCAGCTAAGAGGGATTAATGTAATGTATTTTTGCATCTCAATTTTTTTATTGAAGTATGATGCATATAAACCGAATGGTTCCCTTTTTTCATGTATATAGTGCGATTTTATAAAAATTACCTCAATTTGTCATTAAATATATGTAAGTTTTATTTCCATGTCATTTTTTACCTTTTATGGGTTGTCAATAATAAATATACTTAAAATTTAATGGTGTTTCTTCATAATATCCACTCATTGATAAATGTTCTTTTTAGGGACCAAATTCCATTATAATTTTCTCCGTAGTTCCTATTAGATATAAAATATGATGAATTATATTTTATTCATGGTATTTATGGTTAAAATTAAGGATATATCTTTTAAGGGGTTTATATTAAATTATTTCTTTTGAAATAGGGGGTTTCCATGACTCAAATTCTTTTTTGGAGTCATAAAAAAAAATTTCATTAAATTTTTTATATATTTTTCATTGATTAAATATTCAGTAATATATATAAATTTAAATTGTTTAAAAAATAATCATTGCAAATTTTTGAATTTACTTTTTAATTTGATCAGTAACATTAAATTTTATGTTTTTGATAATAATGTTTTCTAAAAAAGACTTAGAGTTTATTTCACCAATAAGAGCATTATTATTTATGAATTATTCATTACATGTTTTAAAATGAATTTTATTTTTTTAATACAATAATATTTTTAATGTTAATTGAAATATTTTAATATTTTTCACATGTAATATTTCTTTTTAAAATTTATTACTTCATTTTACAATTGGATTTAAGGGCCCATATTTTGAAGAAATAAAACTCATTGTTTTTATTTATTCTCAAATAAAATTATTTATGTCTATTTAATTAAAAAATATTTCTAAATAACTTCATTTTAATAAATAATAATTTTGAAATTAATTATGAATGTTAAATTATATCTTTTTATTAAAATAAATTTTTAGGATTTTTCAAGTATTTTAAATTTTTATTTTTTCTTGTTTTTTAAATAGTGATTCATTGAATAATTTAAAAAACTAATTTTCATTTATATATGAATACTTTGATTTTAATTATGATATGAATGGGATATGTTATTTTGATTCCACCCTCTTCAATCTCTAGATATCTTATGATGACGATGTTTTGAAGAATTTTCCTTAATTTTTTTTATACACATGATATAATATGTCTATTATGTAATAATTAATTTTATTTAATATTTTGGTGTAAATATATATGGTTTTAATTCTTTCATGTTTTGGGTATGATAAATACCTCAGACTATTTGGCCCTAAAGTATCCCTTTGAAAGTTTGTGTCTAAAATACCTTGAGATATTTTTTCTCTGATAAATCCATGAGATGGTTTTGGTCCAACAAATAACTTGTAAGATTTAGGTCTATTAAATACCTAAGAGGGTTTGGGTTTAATAAATAGATAAGTTATTTGTTTCTATTATATCCCTCCAATACATTGGAAAATTTTTTATATCACATGATATAATTATGTTTAGAAAGGATGTATTGTGTGTTCACAATATGATGCATGGATACATTGTTTATTCAAAACATAATGTGTGGTTATTATTTGATTTCCTATTAATGCTATAAATTTACTATTCTTATCATTGTGACATGTTATTTTTCATGATATATTTCAATGGTATATTACTATCCTACACCATAGGTTGATGATTACATTCCATGTATCAGAATTTTTATCACATGATTTCACACTCTTTTTCCATGATACATGTCTATTTATTACAAATTATATTTCCTCTAATCAGGTATTGTAAAAAAAACTTATTATCCCATATCCATTTTATAAATATTTATATGTTATATTAAATTATTTCATATTTTTATTATATATCCCTTGATGAAATATGGATGAATTTTTATTTTACTAATATTTTATGCTAACCCCTTTCTTATTATTTCATTAATTAAGTTTTGAATATTCTTATAACTAAGGTGGTGTCTATAAATGTTCTAGTTTTTCAAAATTATAGTGATATGTTAAAATTTATCATAGAATAAAATGTTTATGTTTCATATCTTAAAAAAACTAAAACATTCATTCTTGGGGGTGTGTGTTAATTGGAATATCTATTGATTAATTTATGGAAACGTTGTTCAATAAATATACGTTTATCTTGGATCATATGAAATTGTATTATGTCATGTAGGAAATATACTATTTTTTACCAGACAAGAGAGAGTGGGTTTGGGGCACTATATATTTTATCAGAGTATGAGTTATTTATTTTTTAGAAATGGTTATGTTATTTTTATAGATTCATTTGATATTAATTTAGTGAAACCCTTATGGATATGTCTAAGTAAATGATAAAAACTATAATTATTTTAAAATTTTTAGTATGTCCCTTTTTTCATAATTAATATTTGTTTATATATAAGCACGTAGATGTAGTTGAGGCATAGAATCACCTGTTGGTAATCATTGTAAAAAATATTGAATTATTTCTAACTAGATCTTAAAATAGTTTACGATGAGTAGAACTGATATTTAACATTTTGGAAAAAACTTATAATGGAAATGATTTAGTAAATCAAAATTATCATTCTTAAAAATTTAGTTATATTTAACTAGAATTTGATAAGGTGTTATATAAATAGTTAGGTTACAAATGATGATAGGTAATTGACCATGGACTATCTAGAATAACCTAAATTAGTTATAGTTGGATCACAAAAACATGATAGTTTAAAAAAAATATAATATGTAAAAATTATTATTTCATTAGAGAATACAACTTAAGATCATGTTTTCACATGATAATTAAATCTAATTTTATTGGATATTATTATAATAATGTTTTTTATTATTTAGTTATAAAAAATATGAAGAAAATAATATTTTTATTCATTTTTCCTAGAATCTTATATAACAAACTAAGGAAATATAATTTGTTCTGATTTTAGAGATAAAGGAAAATATAAATAAATTCATATTATGTGGAAATTAATGAACCTCCTAGTATCAATTATTTTTTGGTTGATATCTTAGTTAAAAATATTTATTAATTTTTTTCTGGATACCTATGATTTTTTAGTTGGTGGGTGATAATTAAAATTGCAAGTATAATTTTTTTATAGATTATATTTTAATACCCAAATATTTTAATATATATATTAACTTCCCAAAACCCCCACTTGAAATCCAATTCCAAAAACACAATATTTAGCATTCTATCTTTGATATTGATATGCATGACCCAATTTCAACACTTTAAAACAAACAACATCAAATGAAAATATCGGATTACCTATATACCCATGGACCGTCAAGGATTATAGTCTCATAAAATTACTAAAAAGTCTTTCTTAGGGTACACTTAAATATAATAACCATTTTTAGAAAAAAATATTATTCATTATAATTATATTCTTAATTTATTTAAGTTGACATCCACTTAAGGTACTCTTACTTTATTGAATTTTTTACTCGTCCTCAAGAAATATAATATTTTTTTAAAAATATTTTATGTTTAAAAGAATATTGTTATGGTAAATAGAATAATAAAATATAAAATTAATATTAATAAAATATGTAAAATAATTATACTATTAACATTATCACTTTTTTATTTGACAATATGAAATAAATCATTTCACAAAAACATTTTATCATTAAAAATCATTAAAACCAATATAATTAAATTGAAAACTCATTTTTATACATATAGAGAATAATATTAAAAACAAAGATAATACTATATAATAAATAACTGGATCCATGTGAAATATAATGGAGAAACCACACTGGTGAACTCCCACCTTTTTTCCATTGATGAGATGGATCATTACCTAATTCATTGGAGAGATATAAAGGATATAACCTTTTTATAATATCTATTAGGGTCACCTATTTATCATTTATAATTTTCAAGTACCATAGCCTAAATAATTTTTTTTATTCTTTCTCCTTTTTATCATTAATCCCTGCAAAAAATCTTTTAAACACATATGAAAGCACATTAGTTTTTTGAAACAACCATTAAATTTAAAATTAATTTTCAAAACTAAATTACTAAGAACAAAGGTAAGGTTGGTTTTAGTTGAATAAAACATGAATTCTTGTTAATTAATAAAAATATAGAGCAATGGTTTGGGTGGTGAGAAAATACATTAATGTCTTATACAATAAAATAGCACATTCCTTTTTTCCTTTTATGAATAAAGTCAATACATTCCCCATAAAATACAAAAAAAACATTCTATTTAAAAAAACCCTTCAATAATGATAAAATAAATACAAAATTTCCCTAATTACTCATTTATTTCCATATTAAAAAATATGAAAATATTGTTTATGAATATTTACATTCAAGAGATATATTTTGATATTAAATCTTTATTACATTTTAAAACATTATTTTAATCTAAAGTTTCCCTTACCATGAGTTTTACACATAACATATATTCATTACAATCTCAAAAAACATACTTATGTTAATTATTTATTTTTATAATAACCATTTTCAATTTTATTACTCCTAAAATTTTATTTAGTTCCATTTTATATTTAATTACATAATCAATCAATATTTCATTGGACACTTTGACGATATTACACTCACATGTCCAAAATTAAATTATGAGGTTGACTATGGTTAAAGAGGTAATTATTCCATAAAATAAAATATGATTATAATAAAATAATTATAGTCCTTGTTAATCATTAATACAATTAAAACCAATCAGGAAATATCATAATGAAAATGATCTACATTACAATCATGTAGATGGTAGGTCATAAAAATAAAATAGGAGCTTGTGTATTTTTCAATGATCATGGTGGAAAATGGTAAGTATTGTTTTATCTTCATATAATTTTAATTATTTTATAAATAAATTTTTATTTCTATTATTTTACTTATATATATCATCTATTTTATTTTTTGATGAAGAATGAATAATGACACTTTATAGATGGGGTAGTCCACACATATGCATACACGAAAATACCATTTTTCGATGAATAGAATGGTAATAATATTGATTATATATTTATTTTAAATAATTATAATTGTATCATTAATATCATATATATATATATATATATATTAAATACATCATTATATCCAACCTTTATATGTAGCTATGGAAAATGAATTATATCGGTTCTCTAGGTGGTCAACTTTCGTACACATGAGTAATGGTTTTGTTTCCCATTTGATGGAATAGGAGATGCATATAGGTTATTACATTAACATAACAACCAATTAGTATATTTAATAAAATGGTTTTATTATTTAATAATGTTGGAATACAATGTAATTTTTTTATAAGAAGATATAAAATAATAATGTTGCAATAGGAAATAAAACTTTTCTCTAGACAACCTCCTTATGTTTATAACAAAATCCTTCAAATATTGGATATATAATCAAAAAAAGGCCTTGAAGATGTGTTTATGGATGTAAGGTTGGTTTTTTTATAGTATTTTATAAGTAAAATTGTTTTTGAAGTGTGAAGAAAACAAGGGAATAAGATCCCTTTTATAAGTGAGGGAAGGGACACTTTTCGAATTACATAGATAATTGAATTAATAAATATCAATTTACAATAAAAATAAATGAATAAAAATTGTATTATTATAATATAGGATAATTATGACTGTAAACATTATAATCTAATAAAAATAAAACATGTTCAAGTGATTTTTTAACTCTTTTATTTTTTTAATCCCCATTAAACCTTTTAATGATTACTATGATAATAATGATTTTTACTATTTAGGGGTCATGAAGTTATTGTAAAATAACAATTGTCCCATAAATTGGACATGTTTTTAATTTTTAAACATATTTATATCAATTGAATTAATATATAATTTTTATTAATTTTAAATTATTTAATTAAATATTATTTATTAGAAAATATCATGAGTGTCATTTTTTGGACAACATGAATTATTGTAATATGTTATGTGTCTAACTGATGAAAATTTTTCCAAAATAACATTAATATTATGATAACAAAGATATAGTATTAATATAATTTTTTAACCAAATTATTAATTTATTTAATATTATATTAAATATTATCATTTTTTAACACCTCAAATATAAAAGTTTATCGTTAAAAGTGCCAATGACTTTCCATTATAGAAGGGAAATAATTTTACATTTGAGTGACCAATTTTCTTATAAAATTTTATGGTATGATATTTTAAACCACATATAATCATTATATTACTATTTCATTATTTTTATTACGTTTAAATAATTTAATGAAATAATTTTCTAAATAAAATTTCATCAATGTAATTTTTGAAACTATTCATTTAATTTGACATTGAAAACATCATGAAAACAAATAAATTCGAATATAATCCACTCATAAATACCTAAAATGTTATATTAGTGTAAAGAGTTCATGGGACACATTAAATTATTCAAACAAATTACTTGTAGAGTTTTTAAAATAATTTTCTTTATTTTTCAACTACATGCACAAGCATTTTGTTGGTGTTTGTAAACATTTATGGTTATTATTTCAACTCTAAAATTTTAAAAAAATTTAACAAGATAAAAAAATAATAAATATATAAAATTTCAATTTATAAATAAATATATGTTTATTTTATCTCGATAAATTTTTTTCTATACAATAAAATAAATAATATGACAGTTTTGACATTATATTTTATATAAATATTATAATTGTCAAAATCCAAAAAATATGGCACCATGTTTCAATATTTTAAAAACATGGATGTGTATGTATGAATTAAAATCATTTAATATGTTAATAGAATGATAGGGTAATTCTTTAGTCCTTATCATATTATTTTTAACCATAATAACCTAATTTATTATTACTATGATGAAAATTATTTATTATGGTTATTATTCATAATGAAAAAAATAAAACCTCCTTAATAAATACAGACCTTATAATAATAGATATAGAATAATTTTTTCTGGATTTAATTTCTATATGTGGCAGAGATTAATTTAATATTGAAACATATAACACAATAAAAATTAGTTTTCAGGAAAAAATTTTTTACATATAAAAAAATTTTATACCAAATTTGTAAAATTAATTCCAATTAACATTACTATATTATTAATAACATAATATAAATATTACTATTTTGAAAACCTTTTTTAAAGAATAAATATTGTAAATTCTAGAATATGAAAAGGAGTATTTAATGAATATAATGATTTTTCATATTTCACTGAAAAAAATATTTTTAGAAAAATAATTATATTTATCTCTAGAACAATTTTCAAATAATAATTATAAAAATGATACATTTTTATCATATAAAATTTCTAAATGTTTATAAAATTTATTATAATATTACCTCAAAAAATAAATAAAAACCATTTAAAAATATACTTTTGAAGAAAAAAAAATACATTACTAAAAATTCAGTTCATATTTCATAATAATTAATAATTTTTTTATTAATTATATAATTTATTCTAATTTCATAATTTGGTTAATCATAATCTCACTTTCAAATTCAATGATATGATTATAATTGTCGAAATCTAACAATAATATTTCATGCTTCATTTACGATCAGTTTTTTCATCTGTTATATTCTCTTGAAAATAATCTATAATTTAAATTTTTTTATATTATGTTCTACCCTGTTTAATAAATTATTTATACAAAATTTCAAATTTGTTGGATAATAAATGCATTGAAATTTTAAAATACCATTGATGAAATCCCACATCATTAAAGGGGTTAGTAAATCTTCCTCTTGAAGGAGATATGGAGAATCGAGAATGTCATCTGGAATAAAAAATAATTGATTTTTAAGTTGTCTAAAATTAATTCAAAGTTGTAATATGGAAATGGTGGAAAATTAATATCTAAATAACGATTGATAGTGAGAGTGAACATTGATCTGAAAAAAGTAAATCCTCCTGAGAAAGTCAATGACCAAAAAACTATAAACCAAAGAGGTGTGAAAAAATCATAGATTAACCAGAAATGGATGTGATTAGATAAAATTATTTTTTCATCATCTATTTCTCAGAGTTAGAGAATACCATTACGATTTCGACTAATTACATAATGAATTATACATACATGAGAAGTATAATATTCAATGTCAATCAATTTACACCAAAATCTCATATTTTCCCCAATTGATTATTATTTGAGATGAATTTTTCATTTCAAAACACTAAAATAAACTTCTAATGGATCTTATAATTCCACATGTAGAAAACAATATATTACTACTATCATTACACATTGACAGAAAAAATATTTTTATCACAAGTCATGATAATTCATGAAATAAATAAACCTTAATATTATGAAATAAAATTTTAATATATAATTAAAGATCAATAAAAAATAATTTTAATGTTAAACTAGTTGATAAATAAATATCCTTACAATTCAAGGAAATATTTCCAAATAATTTCCAAAACCAAAAAATAGAAAAATTGGGTCATAATTTCATCTAAAATTAAGTTAATATTTATCTATAATTAACATTTGTTCTTCATAAATTCATTTACCCAAAAATGTATATTCCCTTATTTTATAATATCAATAATATTCTAACCATTTCCATAAATAAACTAAATCACAATAATGACATATTAAAAATATATATTTTTGAAAAAGATAATTTATCATTTATTCATGAAATAAAATGCCATATTATATAATAATATTATGTTTAGCACAATCATATAAAGGTCCCCAAATATATAGTGATCTTATTGTGAGATAAAAATAATCATGAAATCATATTTTCATCCCATCATCATCTATATGGTAAGACGCATATTACAAAATTATTATAACCCATAATTACCTCAATACCAATGATCTTAAAAACACTAAATTTTGACAATACCTTCAATATTATGTCCATAATATGTAAAGTATTTCAACCTAAAATAATTATTATATTTAATACTAAAGGTTATTTATACCCAAACCTATTAACACATCTTCAAAAATTTCATTAATCACTTTAATATCTCATCATTTATCACATAAAAATGGATTTTTATGAATTTTAACTTATTATCAACTATAAAATCACAAACCCAGAATTGCATCTTTAAATGTAATTATATTATATCTTTGAAAAATAAAAATATTTGATTTTTTTTATCCCTCCTCTAATACTGAATTTAATATCCCCAAACCCAAACTCTTAAATCTGGTGCTAAAATCATAATCACTACATTTTTGGATTTGATAATGATAACATTACCCCATTTCAGCAATACAAAACAAAAAATCTAAAAATGAAGTATCAGATATCATGCACACCCAAACATATTTTAGTTTTAGTGTTTTACATAATTAGGATAAACTCTTTCATAGTGGACACTTCATTATAGTAACCATTTTTTCAAAAGTCATGTTCTTTATAATAGAATGTTTGCATCATTTAAGGTTACTTCCATATATAGAACTCTTACATTAAAAAAGTTTATATTCATCCTTAATCCCTATGAAAAAATATCCAAAAACATGGGGTGACCCCAAATATATCATTAAGGTATATAAAGAAGAAATTTAGTTTATCTGGTTAAAAAATGAAGACCCATTAAATTCATACCTTTATGACATTATCCATTGATAGTATAAAATAAATCATTTTTACATAAAACATAAACCATTATTTCTCAAATAAAAACATTAAAACATGAATAAAGTTATTGTAATACCTTTTTAAGAAATATAGATCCTATTATTCATAACCCATATAAAAATTGTGTAAACATAACTGGGTTCTGGTTGAAAATATATAATAAACCACATTACATAACACTTTCATTCTTTCCATTGAAGAAAAGGGAGATTACCTAATGCATTGGAGAGGTATAATGGGTAGAGACCATAATAATAGATGTATTTCTATCACATGTCTCTCATTAATAATTCTTAGTTACCATATCATGATTATAAAATTTTATTCTTTCATGTTTTCATCATAAAACCCTTGAAAAACACTATTGAAAATGTATGAAAAATACATTCAGTTATTGAAATATACATTTATTTTAAAATAAATTTTCAAAACTAAATTACCAATAAAAATTTAAATAGTATTTTTCATTGAAGAAAAGATAAAATCTAGTATTATAATACAAAACTAAAATAATGGTTATGGTGGTGAGAAAAACCACTAATGTTGTATATATTAAATTATGTCATTCATTATCTTATTCATAAATAATGTCAAAATGTTCCATAGAACATATGAAAAAAGATTAGTTTTGAAAACTTTTTAATGAAATTTAATAGAAATATTACATTTCCTTTAAAATAAATTTACATGGAAATAAAAAAAAGAAAAATTATTTTAAAATATATTCAATTTGAAAGAAATGTTATAGGGAATAAATCCTTAAAAAGATTTAAGATACGGTTTTAATATAAATTATACCTTTCCTTGAGTTTGAATCATTAAATATGCTCCTTAAATTCTTGAATAATAAAATAATTTGAATTATATATATATTCCTATAACCTTTTTGAATTTCATTATTACATTTAATTCATTTAATAACATGTTATGGTGAATTACCTACTCAACTAAGTTTTCATCAAAAGTTTTGATGACATTAAAACCATATGAAAAAATAACACTCGTAGGATAACTATAGTCAAAGAGGTAATTATTAAATCATCTATAGATTAATTATCATAAAATAAATTTAAATCATATATGTTATTTTTTACTTTTAAAAATATTCATGAATGATGGTTAGAAAAAATGAACTATGTGATAATTATTGAGACGTACGGTGTACGTACATATGTGTAACATCTGCATTTTTCAATGATCATGATGTAAATAAAGTAACTATTATTTAGTCTTTAAATAATATTCAATATATCACAAATAAAACATTTTTTTACATATAATATTCTACATAATCCATGAGATTTAGTTTTGAAAAATAAATCACATGGCTTCGTGGAGGTGGTAGTCCACATGTTTTCCCGAACTACATTATCATTTTTAATGAATTATATTTCATTAAGATAAATGATAAAATAAATTCTCATTTTTATAATAATTTAAAATTTATCATATAAATAATTTAAATTTATCAATATTATGATCCATGAGAGTTGGTGAGGGAAAATTAATTTCAACTATTTGTGAGGTGGTTGTCTTATGTACTCATGAATGAGGGTTTTGTTTCCCATTTTATAGAAGAGTAGATGGATATAGATTATTCCATTTTCAAAAAAATATATAAGTATTTTTAATATAATGATTTCCTAATTTTTTATGATTTAATTTGTTTTCAAGGAGGTAGCAGAATAAATAAAAAAACAGTTTGGTTAAGAACATTACCTCTTCTTTAAAAAACCTCTATATGTTTATAACTAATTCCATTCTAGGATGGATATTGGTTAAAAAATACATAGAGAAGTGGTTATGGGTTTAATAATGATAGTTGGGTATGAATTTTTGGAACCAAAATGTTTTCTATCTGTGAAGAAAAGAGGAGTTGAGGTGCCCTTGTATAATTAAATGAAGGGGTACTTTTGGAAATATATAATTTATTAAATTAATATAAATTAGTATTCAAATAATAAATGATAAAATTGATATTACATAAATATAAGATGTTAATGTGTCTAAATTATCTTATAAAATATAAATTTTACAAGATTAGGTTATGTTTTAACCGTTATCATGTTTATATAACCTGCTCCCCTATATTAACTCTTTTGATGATTACCGTGATAATAATGCTTTTACACCTCATAGGTCGAGTTAGTTACTATAAAAGTAAAATTTGCCCATAAATTGACCAAGGAAGAATTTTTAATAAAAATCATAATCACTTTCCTGAAGATATGATTTTTACTATGTTTAAATCATTTAATAAAATATTTTTTATTATAAAATATCATTAATGTCATTTTCGAAACTACATGAAATAAAATAATATATTTTTTGTCTAACTCATGTAAAATGGTTCCAAGAACAAATTAACCTTATGATAAAGTGTATATGGTATTAATAAAATATGTCATTTAAAATAATTATAGATTTTAATATCTTTTAAATGATTATCTTATCAGTTTAACCCATATGCTGATCAATGTTATACTTAACCGTGTTTGTAAAATTTCAATAATAATTGGTGATATTTTTTTATGTGATGAAAATTTTCACATAAATGGCTAAGTAATAATAATGGTTGAAAAATTATATTCATAATTTTCGTCCTTAAATTTTTTTCTGATTTTAAAAAATTGAATAAAATATTATTTAACATAAAATATATTTAACGTCATTTTTACACCATTCATTTAATTATAAATTTAAAATACATTGAATGAAATTAAATTGGAATATAATTCTTTAAAACATCCCAAAATTTTTTTATTTATCTAAAACATTTATTATAAATAATAAATTACACATAAAATCATACTTTTAGTGTTTTTAATATTATTTTCTTGATTTTTCTGCTGTTTTCACAAGAAATGCGGCGGTCATACATTATCATTTAATATAATTATCTCATATCTTAAAATAATAAAATAAAATAACCATAAAGAATGAATATTTAAAATAAAAAATTTAATCAAGAAAAATTTGTTTTTATCACTATGATTAAACATTTTAAATACAAAAATCAAGAAAGTTACATATATTTAAATTATGATTAACTTTAATATTATAAAGGTCTAAATCAAGGAAATATAGCACAAAGATTCCATATTTTATAATATTCAATGAAAATGGATAAACTAATCTCATCTTATAGGACAATGGTATGTTTTAGTGCAATTTTACATGCCATATGATTTTATTTTTACCCTTAATTTCCTAATTTTCCATTATAGTAGTGACAATTAATTAATTTTTTTATAATTCATAATTACCGAAAATAACTGTTAAATACTTTTAAAATTCCACCTATTTATTCCAAATATGGAATCAATTTTTCAATATTAAATTTCTAAAATTCGGAAAAATAATTTAAGATTAAAATGAAAAATGAGATAAATAACATTGTTCCTGATTAAAGTATTTTTAAGTAAAAAAATTAATACAAAATTCATAAAATTTATTTTAATGAACATAATTATATTATTAATAATATAAGAGGAATAATTTTACATTTTAACTATTTTTTAAAAAAAAATCTTCATTGAAAATGATTAATTCAAAAATAAAGTTATCAATCAAAAATAATATCATTCTCTATTCACTAAAAAACAATCAATTCAAAAAAATCCCTAAAATTCACCCTATGATAAATTTTACATACTGATTTAAGAAAATTTATCCTTTTTTATTGGATAAAATTTAAAACTTCCTAAAAAATATTCATAATATTCATTTATAAAAGTAAATAAACATTATTTTTTAAGAAAAACTATTTTTGAATATTAAAATTACTTTACTAATAATTGAGTTATTATTTCATATGAATTAATATATATATATATATATATATTGAATATGATATTTATATAAAGGACGTAATGTGGGTAATCCTTTTAATACTCACCAATTCAGCATCTTGGTTAATATATTCATATTTAATTAATAATATTTTTTTGGTTCATTGAAACTCAATGATGCATATAATTTATTCTATCAAATAACGTCATTCTTTTAATATATTATTGTATTACATTTAAAATTCCTTTAAATAAATAAAATGTATTCAGTATCTTTCTATACACACAATACTAAAATTAAATGATTGATGACTTATGAGAAAAATATTATTAAGATAATTATAATAACAAAAAAACTCTAATAAATAAAAAGGGTATTGCTGAAGTAAATTTTTTACATTTATAAGATAAATAATTAATATGGCTCACCATTAAAAATACTAATATTTCTATAAAAATTATTTTCTAAAAGGTTTTAACAATTCATCATAACAAATAAAATTGAACATATTTATAATTTTAATATAATATATATAATAATATATTAAAATTAATTAAATTATCAATTGATATGAAACAATATTAAGAACATCTAATGTTCAAAAAAAGAGAATTTTTTGTAAAATATGTATTTCACTACATATATTTTATCATTTTAAAAAATAGTTTTAAATATTATAAATGTCATTTAAAAAATGAACTTCATTATTAATTCAATAATATTATAGATAAATTATAGAATTGTTTTGAAAAAAGTATTTTTTAGGTGGATAATGAAAAATACATTTTTTTACTAATACCATAGGTTTTATGACTATAAATAATTAAGTATAATGAAATATAAACAATTCATCATGATAGAAAAATTACTTATTGAGTGAAATAATGAATTTAAAAAAACTATGTTGAATTTATAAAACCCGTGGCTAAAATTTTGAAAATTATGAAATATTATTTCTAATAAAAACAATTTTTATTCTTATTCATTTAATTATGTTTTTATAGGAAATTATGCTTTTGTAACTCCTTGAGATTCTACATTATGTTTATTCTAATGAAAATTTAATCTCAAAAATATATTGATGTACATGAAACATCATGATTTTTAATGAATAAAATTGTGTTTTATTACGTATATAACAGAAAATACTCTGAATGCACTGAAGGCCTTTACTTTTTTATTTATTTCTGTATAATACAATTTTTAACAAGGTTGAGAGGGAACCCATACATGGCCCGTAGTCCTAGAGGAATGATAACCAATACATTTTTTGAGGGACTGAATACCCAAAATAATTAAACTGCCCATTCCCAATTTCTACTTTGTTGATCAGATCTGGCTCCCCACCTCGCATGGATGATTGACAAGAATTTCCCCATGCAGAGTTTCAGAGTGCCTGGTACTGATGGAGGTAGCCATACCCACTCATTCTTCGGATGTATTTAGCTCTACCTAGGGATGCTACTACTCTGATTCCTCTTTTGGGGACTACTCCCATGAGCTTTAATCTCATAACATATCCCAATGGCCCAATGGCCTTGAAACCTTTTTGATATCCTAAATACCCATGCTACGACAACTTTCCAAGGGATTGCACCCCTACCTACATCATGTATACATCACCGCAGACCTGTATCATCCATATTTCACCGACACATCATAACTATTCTAATGTGGGGCCTCTCCATATTAGATCCTAGATCTTTTTTATTCCAATCCAGATCCTTTACCACCCAGGTACATGCTCATTGCCTATACGACACACAATACCGATCTTAAACGTCCTCTGAAATATAATATAAAACTGTTAAAACTTTTATATTGATTTGATAGATATTAATATGATACAATGAAATAAAAAACCTATATAATTATCTCTTAATCAATAGAAAATTTATTAATACGTACTTACAAAATTATCATTAGATTTCTTAGTAATGTCATTTTATGATGAAAAATGCATATTCATCAAAAAAATGTCTTATATTTCGTTTTATATATAGGAACTGAAGTTAATTTATAGAAATTTTAGATATTTTGTTTTCAAAAATTAATTTCATTTTTAAAATTTGAATATAAAAATTTTCTTATAGTGAATATTTTGGTTTTTCTAATAGGAGTGGTTTTTTATTAAATAGAAAAGAATACCACTTTTTGAAAAACCATCATTTCATTTCAAAAAATTCTGTAATTTAAAATTAACATCATGCATAAAATTTATTTTCATAGTAATAAAATTATTATTTATTTATCATTAAAATATCTAAATTCATTTGAATAGTTTTTATCCCTTATTTTGGGATAAGGTAATTTTATGCTTAAAAAACGGTTTTATGAAAACTTTTTTTAAATACATAATGTTCCTCCATTTTAATTAATTAAAATAACCACAAATAAGAAAATATTAAACATAAATTTATATTATATATATATATATGAATTTAATTCTATATAATGATGATTTCTAGTAATATAGTTGTTGTAAGATCATTTTCTGCTTGAAAAATGTATTTTTGGAAGCTGTTTTTTGACATGATTTGAGGGGTATTTTTTTATTTAAATTATTCTATTCATGGGAATACAATTTAATTAAATGGGATACATTATTTAATATTAATAATAAACATTTAATGATAATTACAACTTATTTTTTGTTCAAAATGTTTAGTAAATACAGAAACCTTTATTTATCGTGATTATAGTTAAAACTCTGTTTTTAAAATTACATTTGTTTGTGTAAAATATAATTTTCCAACACACAAATAATTTTTAGTTTATAATTTGGAATTAATATTTAGAATAAATATATCTATATTATATAATATTGTTTATTTTATTTTCTTCTTAATGTATTGATTACCATGTATTAATAACATATTACAGTGGTGAAAACTAAACTTGTAAAAGTAAAATTAGAGGATAAGAGAGTAACAAGATTGAAAAATGTTTATTTTTGTGTTTTTAGGGTTTTTATCATACTTATATTATATTAAATACATTATTTTATCAATTTTGGAGTCACATGAGGTGATTGTGATATATGATTATAGAATAGTTTTGGGCATTTACAAATATTCCAGTCCTCTCAAATTATAAAAGGGAACTCCCTCCCATATCATATTATCACTAAAATATATCTAAAACATCCTTATACACATTCTAGAATTTACTTTATTCCCATAAAACCATCCTTGTTATTCTTAAGATGTTATCCAAAGGAGAGTTCTCTAAGATATGATAATCTTCTTAATGAAGGTCTTTATTTTTATTTCTTCATTTAAAAAATTCAATTATTTATTAACACAAATAATTTAATAAAATAAGTTTCTAATTATACATAGATGTTAATATTTTTATGGAATAATATTAATTAATCTTCTTCCATGTCAAATTAAAAAACAATCCATCACTTGTGTGTGTGGAGGACTTTCACCTCATGAGCCGATGTATTTTTTTCAATCATTGGATCACATGGATATTAATAATTATTGAAATAATAAATATCTAAGATAAATATTAAAATATATTAATTATTGAAATAAATATATAATCTAATTAACTTCTCACTCATTAATGGAATGATATCCTCACTCTTGCCTACATAAGACATACTGTATCCACAAAGAGATGTGATTCATTTTTTATATCCTAAATTCAATAATAGTACTAAAAATATTTATTATTAATAAATATAAATTTATATAATTATTTTAATTATAAATATTATGCATATATATCCTACTAATGAGAACAATAACTTTCATGAAAAAACATGCATAATAAAACAAGGTAATTTACACCCAAAACAATAAAAATGATGAAATATTATTAAGAAACAGGTGGTTAAATGTTATAGGAGGATAATATATGATATAATATATATAAATATTTCTATTTTTATATTAGTATAAAACATAAAAACATTAATAAGGTGGTTAAATTTTGTTAAACTAAAAGGAATCACGAGATAAGGGACTTCATCTCATTTGTTCATTGTGGCATAATTAAATTTTATGCATAAATTTAATTTATATGGTGTATATACATAACCAATTATATGCAATATCATGAATACATAATATTTAATGTTTTTTAATAATTATTTTTAATTATTTATTATTATGATTTTGACTTAAAATTTACCCAATGGTAAAGAATTTTATAACTCAATTTATTTTTAATGGGTTATATTAATTCTCCATTTTCATTGATATTATAAGATTATTTATATAATATCATATGATTATTTTTTGTCATATTTCCATATTTATAGAGATTTAAATTTTATAAAAAAATCCATTGGTTCATCATCACGACAATGGTATGATCATTGTAAGATATTTCATCTCAATTTCACTTCATGGATTCATATGTTATATTATGAAACTATTTATTTCAATGAGGTGTATCTACTAACCCACTAGTTTTTTATATAATGAATATTTTAATATTAATTATATTTATTATTTCATTTTATGTTGTTCTTTTATGGGCCGTAAGATTCAAAAGTTACCAACATAGTAAGAGTTTATTCCACAATCTCATTATTATTTGAGATCGTTCAACTATAAGTATCCACTAGGATAATGGTTTGATATTTTAATGATTAACCCAACATATTTTAATCTAATTTGGTTATTCATGATTATTTCATGTAGTATCATAGTTTTCTTAAAACACATTATTAAAATGACTTAGAAAAAGTTGTTAAAGAAATTTGAACTTATTTATCTCTTCAGTAGAAAATCTGTTTTCTTCTAAAACCATGTTTTCCAAAATTATTTTCAAGAATGATTAAAATAATATCCTATGATTTCTTAAATTCTGTTTTAAACATGATTTGTAATTTTAAGGAGTTATAATATGAATATTATTGTGTTATTACAAAAAGGTATATTTTGAATTTTCATACAATAATGTGAATGTCATCTTTGTATTAATGTACTCAGCACCAAAAAAATTTATATCCATCATGGCCACTCATTTCTATGCTAATTAAATTAAAACATCATAGTATTAATTTAAAATAGATATTTTCTCTAATATTTATTAATTTTTTATTTTTTGAAAATAACTTTCAAAATGAAATGGTTATTTTCCGGAATAATCCATTTAGTGATCTTTTTATGGTATTTTTATTCATCAAAGATAATAAACATTTATTTTACTTATTCTACACTATGGATATGTCAAAATGATTACATCCATATTTTTTTGGAGGGTTTGTGGAAATTTGAAATGATAAAAGTTTTAATGTTCACTTTCATGATATATTTTTTGTTATTAACTTTCCCTTGAAACATTCACTTTCCAACGACCCGACCTAAGTGCCAAACTCTAGTTCCCCGAGCTGGTTCAGAACATGATCTCAGGTACTCCTACCAATACACAGGAGGCTACCAACAAGTAGTGAGTGTCTAATATTAATCATTGGGATATTATACCCTCTTTATCAAATTAGAATAATAGTAGAAATAAATAATAAAACCAAATTATATAATCATGTCAAGAATAATAGTAATATCACATGATAACCAAAACATGAAATTGAATATCCAAAACCAAACAGTTGATATGTCCTACCAAAAAATGTCAAGTGTTAATATGATAAAAAATAAAGACAATGAAAACTCCCAATTGGGTTCTAAACCATGTATGGTTCCCCCATCCATGCTCCACATCTACTCAGCCATCTAACATATAGATCTTTCCCTCATACTGTCCTGGAACCATGAATTCTATTCAGGTACTGATCAACCATCCTAAGTAGGGTTTGATTAAAACTCGATAGGGCATCACGAAAAACATCTAAATCAATATCTAATTATTAAAAGTGTATATAGTTGTATAAATAATAATTAAAATCAATAAATTAAATAGTTTACAATTATTAAATTTCTATTTATTTTACTATATAAACCATCTAGTTCTTGATGAAACCCAAATATCCATACCTATTTTGACAAATTAGGTATTTTAAATAAAATCACATATTTAACTCACAATTCATTATAACAATTTAGATTTCAATATCCAATTAATTTCAATTCATAATATAGAAAATTTAAACCATAGTAAAATTCCAATATCATGGGCATATAACATTGTGTCTAGCACCCCTTGGGTATTTGGAGCATCGTTACCTATCCCACACCTCATGGATATTTTTAGCATCAATACGTGTCCCATACAAATATTCACATGCATGAATTTAGGTCTAGAATTCCAATTCTATTGCCCCATGGGTATTTGGAGCATCTGTCTATTTTCCACACTCTATTTCTTAATCAAACACATATATGAAATATATGACATCATTCATTGACAATCAAAAATAAAATTCTTATCATAAAACCCAAAAAAGTCTTCTATTAATTAATTAAAAAATTAATTAATCCTCATCATTCAATTTCATAACCATAATAACTATTATTACTTAATTCAAAAATAAATTATTCCAATTTAACAATCTCTATATCCCCATTGTTAATTGAAAAATTAATTATTCTGCTAAATTTCACAATCTAAACATAAAATTAATTAAATAATAAATTTATTAATCAAATAAATTTTAAAATAAAAACATCTCATTAATTAATTCAATAATTATTTAATCAAACCAATTTCTTAATCTCAAAATCACATTAATTAATTCTAGAATTAATTAACAAAATAAATTTCACAATCTAAACATATCATTAGTTAATTCAGAAATTAATTAATCAAATAAATTTCACAATCCCAATATCTCATTAATTAATTCAATAATCATTTAATCCAACTTCACAACCCTTTAATTAATTAATTCAATTAAGAAAAATAAATTTCTAAACATGCTATGAAAAATCTAAAATTAAATACATGTAATTAAAATAAAGACATTCGGATTTGAATAATATACTTCCTACCCCAATTCGTTGTCGAGTGACCACCCAACGAAAGTTCCCAATTTTAAGTGGATCAGTCATGAATGTGATAAAAAATGAGATCTAGATATGAATCCTAAAACCAAGATAAAAAAATCAAGATCCAACAAATATAGCTTTGGATCTAGAACCAATAGAGAATAAACAACCCTCTTTTACCTGCGAGGAGAACCATGAGAGATATAGAGAGAGATCTAAATGGGAAGAAAATATATACCTGAATAGGTGCATATTTGACAACCCAACTTTTGAATTGAAATGAATGGAGGTAGATAGCCCTAGGATTTCATTTGTGAGCCTCAAAAAATAAGAGGTATAAATTAGGTCCTAGGTATGGTTTATTTTGGGTTAAAAAGGAGAGTTAAAAAATTTTATATCTAATATTTGGTTAATTAATAACACGAGCTTGGTTTCCTGGGTTGGGAACAAGATTTTCCAAACCAGGCATCATAATCATTCACCTATTCTAGGCGGGCATGGTTTATCTGATGAGAGATAACTCTTTGAAACAATATGCACCATCTATGTGAATCCACTATTCTTGGGATCAAACGGTTTGTAGGTTGGGCACACAGTTTGGGGAAACCATGTGTGAACTGTGTACAACCTCTCTTCCTTCCAAATTTCTCCAATTTTCAACCAAATGTACTGATGTTAGAAATGAAACATGCTATACTAAAAAACCTCAAAATAATACATATAACCGATCTTGAGACATCTCCAGAAAAGGTTGGGTTCTTACATCCTCCCCATCTTATAATTGATCATCATTGACCTATACTCCCATGCATCTCTAAGATTACGATTCTAATATATTAGGCCATTGATTCCTCATATCTAATTCTCTATCCCATGTTTCCTTGTATACACACATTTTTCAACAATACCCAAACTAAAAGAATGGTATTTCCCCACAACACCATCCCACTATGATCTAACAGGCGTATCATATGCTCCTCGAAGGACACATATATCCCATCCTCAAATTCATTGACATCAATTACATTTGAAGGGTCAGGGTGATACCTATGAAGTTATGATACATGATAAATGTCATGAATATCACTATATCTCTATAGAATATCCAATTGATTTTCCACCAATCCTATTCTCTCTACAACATCAAACAGTCCAACAAACATGGGTGCCATTATTCCCCATCTCAATATTCTACGGTGGCTCAGTCTAAGTGAAACCCAAAGTAATACATGATCACCCTCTATAAACTCTTGGGGTGGTCAATTTTTATCATCACAAGACTTTTATTTACTCTGATCTATAGCCATATTCTTTATAATCAATTGAACATACTCCAACCTCTCCTACATGAGACTCGGTCCCAAAAACTCTTACTCACATTCCTCCATCCTCAATAGAGTTGATCTGTATGGCCTACCATAAAGATCCATATATGGATTTATCTAAATAGTTACCTGATTACTATTATTATAGGAATAATTCATAATGGTTAAGTTATTCTCCCAAAAAAAATTGAACACTAAGACACATGCCCGAAATATTTACTCAAGAACCTGCATCGTACGCTCCGACTGCCCATATATCTGTGGGTGAAAAGTCGTACTCTGTAAAACCTTTCTATAAAGATCCTTATGCAAGACGTTTTAGAAGTGTGAAGTAAAACAAAATCCACAGTCTGGAATAATAGTTTGTGGCACCCTGTGTATAAAGACTATTTCTAGAATATATATATTTCCCAGTTTCTCTACTAAGAAAGTATCCCATAGAGGAAAGAAATGTTCCACCTTTTTAAAATGGTTTACAGTCACCCAAATAGAGTCATCCTTCTAAGGCGTCCTTGATATACCCACTATAAAACCTCTGGCAACATATTCTCACATCCATTACAAAATTGGAAATGGATATAGTAAACCATCATGTATTTGATGCCCAATATTCACATGTTTATTGGTGTAATATCGTTTCATGAACCCTCCTATCTCATTTTTCATGCATGGAATCCAAAACTACCATCGTAGGTCATAGAACATTTTGTTCACACCTAGATGCACCACCCACGTCAAGGTATGAAATTCTTGTATCAACACCGAACACAGATCCATAGGGATGACAACCTTATTCCTGACATAGATGATATCATCCTCATCTAGTATCCAATATGAAGGTGTCTCGACACCTTAATAGATTTCCCTCAAGTCTAAATATTCTTGATTCCTCAAACGGCTTATCCCTGATCTGATTCAAAAGTTTAGACTCCACTAAAAAAGATATAAGAGTTATCTTCCCAAAAACTCCTAAACTAGTACATGCATCTCATCCATTATATTCATCATATTCTACTTAGAAATATAATATTGAACTTATTGAGTCTGTGTTTTCCTTTTTAAGAGTTTCAGAAACACATTTTTTTGTTCCTTGACATATATTATAGGTCAATGATTAATGACATCATATACTCAACCCATCTTCCATGTTATATATTCTTGTCTCTCTATAAAAATACATACTTCAACCTATGGTGATCTATATACACAAAAAAATTGTTTCCCAAGAGACAGTGTCGGCAACACTTCAATGAAAAAAATACTATAGATAAATCAAGGATGTGTGTAGGTTTATTCTATTAACATGGCCTCAATTTCTACGATCCATACCCCACAACTCGATCTCCCTGCATCATCATTGTCCATTTATGACCCCATAAGTGATAAAAAGCACCATATATTCCTAACATAGATCAAGTAGAATCAATATCAGTGTCTATGTCAAATTATTCTTCATCTCTTAGAAAGAATTATCACATGCTTCTAACCATTCAAACATTATCCCCTTCCTGGAAAAACTCGAAAGAGGTGATACCAATCCTGAAAAGTCATGAATGAGCCTCATATAATAATCCAAAAAACCTTAGTAAACTACATATTTTAAAATAATATTAATTTCCTTGAATGATGCATGAATAATCAACCATTGTTCCATATCAGGCCATGAGTTAAATCTCATAAAATCCTATAAACAATAATCACATTACACAACAAGTGTGTCACTCAAGGTAAAATAACATCAACTGTAACAACACACATCAATAACAAAAATCCCACCATGGGTACTTGGATTTTACCCCATACATGGGTTAGCTACTCCAATGCACAAGCTCTTAACCAAGGCTTGACTCAACCTATTCTCCAATCCATCTTTCCCAAATATCAATAAAAAACAAAATAAAAGAAACCATAATTCGATAACACTTTTTTACATACCTACCTAGGTTCCACACACTGATTCCCCAAGTACGATTGTTACGTGACCTCAACCACACCACCCCATATGCCATATGCTTCTAACTAGTAGTGAGGGTAAAATATCGATCATGGGGAGACTATAACCTCTTTATAAATGTAGTAAAATAACATAAATAAATAAGTATAAAAAAATTATTTAAGCATGACTGGAGTAATAAAAATATAACATGATGACCAAAATAAGAAATACAATATCAAAAAATAAGAAATATATTTTTTTGAAATTAAGTATCATGTTTCAATATGGAAAAAAACCAAAATAAATAAAGACACTTACAATTCCCAAGTGGGTCCCAAACCATGTTTTGTTACCTCATCCTTGATCTATCATGAGTCATCCTTCTAACACATTAATCTTTCCCTTATGATGTCATAAAACTAGGAAATCTATTTGGGTACTGATCAAGAATCTCTAGTAGGCTGTTATTACAACTAAGTTAGCCACCAGAAATATCATATAAAATAGTATCCAGTCAATAACCATGTATGAAATTATATATATAATAAATAAAATCAATAAATTAAAATATTTACATTAATTTTATTACGCATTATTTAACACATAAACTATTGGGTTTCTAAGGACATAATAATCTTAATACCCACCTCGTCTCGTGATGAATTCTAAACCAAATCACATATTCAACTCACACTTCCTTATAAAAAAATCGTCTTTCATTTTTGATTTCATTTCAATTCATAATATGGATTATTATAAAAAATGTAAAATGAAAATCTTATAGCCATATAACATCTTGTTTAGCACCCTGAGGGTATTTGGAGCATCATTTCTTATCCCACACCTCATGAGTATTTGGAGCATTTGTCCTTGTCCCATGAAAAATATTCACATTATTGGATTTGGCTCTACAATGTCATGTCTAGAACCCCATGGGTATTTGGAGTATCATCTCATCTCACACACCCCATTTCCAAATCAAACACATATATCACATTATTCAAGTTTAATCAACATCCACCTTCTTATAAAAAACACCAATCAAATAGTTATTAATTAATTCTATAATTAAGTTTTGTATTTCATTCAATTACATAATCAAAAAAATTATACTTAATTAATTCAACAATTAATTAATCCAATTAAACAATCCCAATTTCCCAATAATTAATTCAACAATAAATTCTTCAATTAAATATCACATCTTCAACATCACATTAATTGTTTGAAAAATTAATTAATCTAATCAATTTCACAATCTCAATATCTCATTAATTAATTAAAAAATTAATTAATCAAATATATTTTTTAATCTAAGCATCTCATTAATTAAATCAACAATTAATTATTCAAATAAATTTTATAATATCAAAATATCATTAAATAATTAAAGATTTAATTTTTCAAATCAATTTCACAATCCCAAAATCTCATTAATTAATTCAATAATAAATTAGTATGTCTTTATAATCCTTTAATTAATTATTTTACCAAAATAATTAATATAATTACATAAATTCATTTACTAAACATGTAGTAGAAATCCTAAAATTAAATACTTGTAAATGAATGGATAACATTGGGATTCGAATAATAGACCAACTTCCTCAATTCATCGATGATCCATCACCTAACAAAAATCCCCGATTTGAAGAGAATCAATCAAGAACACAATGAAAAATGATATGTAGATATGAATCCTAGATATATGGTCAAAACAATTTGATCTAATAAACCTAGATCTAGATATATAACCACCAATGGATAAACATCCCTCTATTATTTTAGAATATGAGTGGGGGATAGAGAGAGATCTAAATGGGGAGAAAAATATATAGTTAGATATTTGAAGATATGAAAATCCAGGCTTTAAATCATGAAGAACGGAGGTCAGGAGCCATAGGAATGTGTTTAGAAGCCTCTAAAAATCGGAGGAATCAATTAGTTATGAGTAAGGGTCAATTTTTTTGTCAAAGGGGGGTGGGGATCAAGAATTTTAAATCTATTTTTCAGGTTAATAAAATACATGTTCACTATTTCTTGGGTTGCGGAACACCATCTTCCAAACCTTATGCCTCTTATAGGGGGGATGCAAGGCTTATCTTAAGAGAGTGCACAATTTTACAAACCATGAACTAGACAGATGAATACGCTTTTCTTGGGTTCACATGGTTTTCTAGGATAGGCATACTGTTTGGAAAAACTATGCACCAACTAGGCACAACCTCTAGTCCTTCCAAATTTCCCTAATTTTCCCCCAAATGCACCCATGTGATGACCAAAATTTGTCATGATAAAAACAAGGAACACAGTACATGTAACTGAGTTAGATACATCTCTAGAAAAGGTTGGGTTTTTACACACTATCTTGTGATTATTGGAAATCAAATTTCCCTTAAATATAAATAATATTTATCATGTATATGCATATTGAATAAACTATACATAATTTCCAAATATGATGCTTTTCAAAGAATATAATTTTATTTATTTGAGAAATACTGATAAATTAATATTCTATACTAAATACAGATATTTTTTATTCCATATTGTTTATTTATTAAATAAATCATTATATATATGAGTAATGTATTAGAAATTCATGGAACGTTTTGATATATAATTCTATATCCCCTTTATATATAGGTAATAACATAAGAAAAATCAGTTTACTATCATTATTTTCACAGGTTTTGTGCATATATACTGATTGATTGAACTATCTATGTGTTGGGTATTAAGGGAATTATTTTCGTGATTTTTGAGATATTGATGTGTAATATTAATCATCTCCACCCTTGAAAATTTAGTTTTTATTATCAATGAAATTTTTTCATTGATATTATCCAATGATGCATTCTGTGAATAGGTTATGGATTAAATGAAATCTGTTTTCAGATATTTATCATTCCATATTTATTATTCCATTTTTAATCTGGATAATCAAGTATTTTTTTAAATATAATGTTTGTTAATTTATTTTCCTTCAAATATTTATAATTATGTATTTAATTATGATAGCTTCCACTATAAGTAACCCTTTCTAAGTAATTGATCGCACCCAAATTTTGTTTCCGTTCCCCGTGTGATGAATAAGAGTTCTTAAAATGGGTTCAAGGAAGCTGAATGATTTCCATTACTATGTTTTATATTTTGTCCCAATGTAACGTGTGTATCGGGTATGTATTTGTCTCTCCATGAATCCTAAACTAATTGGTCATTTAATATTTGACCCCATGTATATATTCCAGTATAATAAAGTAACCACCATCTTTGTGTTTGTAATTTTAGTGTTATTACAATTGGTATCATTTCATTTTTTAGTCAAGAACATGGAAATTATATATAATAAAACATATAATAGTGAACATAAACCTATGATAAACTTTGAAGATAAGTATAGAAGAACATATTAATGTTTTTTTAGGGAGATATTTTGTGGTTCTTTCTAAAAATACATCCATGTTAAGATACTAAAAGTTGAAATGGTTCTTGCATAATTTTACCTATGGGTAATAACACTAAAAGGCTGCATTTGGATTTTAATTGATTATGATCAAGTTCATGAAAATGGTTCTTAATATACACCTTTTTTGAAACACTTAGGGGATATTCTTTGGATGATTCACATGTTCTTTAAAATACATTGTTATGTTTTCAAAAAATAATATATTCCTATAGATAATATGTTTTTATTCATATTATGAGAGTTGAATATTATTAGGCAGTATTTATGGGTAAATAATTATAAGGATGATTATAATATATACTACATAGAAACCCTTTTAGATTATTCATGTGATGGACACACCATAGATACTTTTTTTAGTTTTTATAGATGTTTGAGTTATATGTAACCCTTCTATATAAGATGTATTTTAGTGAGAATATTATTTAATAAATAATTATTTTAATTTTCTTTAGAAATTAGTATATGGTTAGTGAAATCATTTAAGGTTAATATGATCTATTATATTAATGTTATTATAGTCAATAAAAATTATTTTATTTTATGTAAAAGATAAGATTTATAAATAAACATGTTGGTTAAAATTTTATATGATGATTTGTTTTATTTTTTAGGATGTTCATTATACATTTTTGTAATATTATGGAAAATATGATGACATTGATTTATAAATAGGAAAACCTGTCACATCTGGCATATTCCTAGGGCTTGAATAGAAAACTAAAGGGTAACAACGATAAAGTGCCAACCACTGGACTATGTGATATACTGGTTAATATGAAATTGTTTTAACATAAACGATTTGACTGATAGAAACATATGGAATTGATTAAGCTTAATATTGAGTGTTACTATTGACATTTTAGAGATTAATGAATTATATTGGATAATCTATAAAAAATATTTTATTTTGGAAAATAATTTGAGTCATATGGATGGGCATGTCACTATTTTATAGATCTTATAACCCGTTAAAAGTTAATTTTAGTACATCAAGCATAAAATAATTAATATTGAATATTAATTACTTAGAAAAATAAGTGATGTGGAAATTTTTTTAATGAAAAATAATATGAATAAATATTTCATATAAAATATAATGATATAAAGTAAATATTTTTCCTTATATTCGTAAATAGTAATAAAATTCCTCAACTTTATGAAAAGTATCTTAAAACAAATTATCATATTACCTTATTATCCAATAAATTTGTGTTCATATAACTCATAATAGATTTATATTTTTGTGTTCATTTACATTCTCTTAAATATTCACTTCCTTGTGATCAATGAACTCTATAATTATCAATAATTATTTACTCATTTCGTCCACTCACATATTTTTACATTCCACAAATTTACTATTAATTTGAAACCTAGTAACAGTTCATTGAAAATTAACTTTTCATTTCCATTTTCATTTTTAAGAGTAAGATTTATTATCCTTTTTTTATGTTTATTTTCAATAAGTATATTTTCAAATAACTAACCCATCATTTCTGAGTGCAAGTTCAAATTGAGAAGAAGAAATTTTTTATAGGTTGGTAGAATATAACCCTCCAAGGTTTTACAATATGTTTATTTAAAAAAAATTAATCACATTTATAAATTAAATAACATGAATCCCCATGATTCTATAATAATAAAATTGAGTTCTATAGTGTATATGACACAAAACACTAAGCATAAATTTCCCGTGAAATATATTATTTAAATATAAACATTATAACTAAGATGTTGAATTAGAGAATAATAATTGGATCAATAAAATGAATATATAAATATAGTTGATAATCAATAAAAATTTATTGAAAATTTATTATTAAATTATCACTTAAAATATTTATTAAAAATATTTTTCACCTCAAAATACAATTTCTTTTAAAATAGTTTAACTATTCATATTAAGTTTGGGAAATTTAATTAATTTATAAGACTTTTAAAAAATTAATTTCTAAAAATATTATTAGTTTAAAATAACTAAATCCAAATTATCAGAGTGATAAATTTTGGGATTTTTTAAAAAGAGTTTTTTTTCAATGAATAGTAACAAATACCACTTTTTGTCAAACTGTCATATAGTTTCAATAAATTATATAATATAGAAGTCCAATGTAGATTAAATTTTATTTAAATGTAATTAATTTATTATTTTTTAATATTTTTAATAATTAATTACATTTGAAACATATATAGAATTTATTTTGTTCTAAGTTTATTTTTAGGCATAAAAACACATTATTCTAAAAACAGTTTTGAAATGTATAATTTTCTACCATTTTATTTAATTATAGTAAAATTTAATAAAGAAATATTTTAATAAAATTTATAGATTATATATCTAAATATATTAATTTCAATCCATATAATTGTGATTGAATCACATATAGTTAATGTAAGATCATATTATGCAGGAAAGTTTAATTTATTAAAAAATAGTTTATTGACACAATTAGAGAGTTTATTTTAAAATTATATTCTACCATTTCTGCCTGCGGGGAATGGGTGAGTTGGTTTAACGTGGTGGCGTCCCATCGTTGAGGTTTAGGGTTCGAGTCCTCGCAAAGGCAACGTGCACCATACGCCAGCGTTCCTCTTGTCCCCTTGACTCCGTGGGAACTGGCCCTAGCCCAAGGTTGGCCACCTTGGCCCAAGATGGGGACATGTGACAGGGGGTGGGGTAAGGCCGCCTCAATACCCTCAAAACCGATAACACATTTTGAAATTAGATAAGATGGAGAGTCTCTCTCTCAATATTAGAGAGCATCTCTCTCATGGATTTCAAGGGGATTTCATTTGTAGTCCCACCTCTTCCTTGCTACCTCCACCAATCAGAAATCATGAGGATGAGATTTTTAGTCATTTTTCTCTTTTTTCTGCTTATGGTAGGAGGAAAGGAAATTTCGTTTCTGATCTCGGTGGGTTTGTGCCCTGTGAGGACCCTGAGGTGGTGGCTGGTAAGTGTATTTTGATGAAGGGGATAGGAGGAGACGCCTTGATGGAGGTTGAAGGTGATGATACCTTGAAGATGGAGGCGGGTGATGATGATTTGATTGTAGTGGATGGCGATGTGATCGCGATGGAGGCTGTGAGAAGTAGGGTTTTTTTCGGAAAAACCTAAGGGTTGACTCCGAGGTAAGGCCGATTATAGGCTTTGAGCAATGTCGAAACTGGAGATCCTGTTTGGCTTCGATGTACGATGATGATCAATTCATGGGTGACAAGGTTGTGTGGCTGGCGTCCATTCAGTGATAGAATATGAGGTGATCTCATTTTCGATGGCGGGATAGATCTTTTTCATGGTGGACGACAGGGAGACCATGGATCTGAGGTGTTATCAATAGGGTGTTGTCCAGAGGGCGTCGAAGGTGTTGGGATCCCAGTGGTGTTGAGATCCCATCGGGGATGCGAGAGCATCGGCGGTTCGTGGGGTGTAGGCTGGGGGCGCGATGGCGCTGGAGGTGATCTAGTAAAGGCGGTACCCTGCGATGTATGGTCCAGGGGTGAGATGACACTGGAGGTAGTGGGGATCCCGGTGGAGATGGTTCTCGGAGGAAATGTCCGGCGGTGACCTCGAAGCTGGGAGACGACATCGGTGGCATACAGGCTAGTTTCGAGTAGGTATCCTTGCAATGCAGGTAAATACTTTTTAGCGTAGAGGTTGTAAGCATGTATCCTTGGAAGGCGGGTGGGGACCTCAGTCAAGCGGGCTTGGTCATGGGAGCTATTGCGGGGAAGATACATCCACAAGCGGAGCAGGTGGTCGACTTCACATGGGGTGTCAGCGTGACATGCTGTTATCTCACTGGGCAGAGATGGAAAACTCTCTCGGAATGAGGGCTGATGCGGTTTTGGCTGGCATCGCACAGACTTATTGTTGCAGGAAAGTTGTGGCTGGCACGTGGGGTTGGATCGCATATTACAGTTTTAATTTTTATGTTCACTTTGATTATTTTGGGTTTCATGACCTCTTATTTTATGGCTGGGTTTTCGCTTTTTTGGGTGGTACTAGTTTCACCACATCTTTTTTTTGGTGACATTGTGTGTCGCATGCTTTGTTCTTGGTGTACTTTTAATTTCGTTAATAAATTTTTAGGACCGAGTACGCTCAGATCCTGAACATTCCTGGTATATCCTACCATTTCTATGAAATTATTTTAATTAAATGGATTAAATATTTTTAATTATTATAATTTATATTTTATAATATGTTAAACTTAATTTTTTTTCATAATGATTAGTAAAGAATGTAAATTTTTCTTACACAGATTGATGTTAAAATGGTGTTTTATGCATTACATGTGCTTGTATTAAAAGTAATTTTCTTAATAATATAATATTTATTTGATAAAGTGAATTTAATAAGTTGAAAAATAATTTAAAAAATATATACTATGAAAATTTTATTTTATTATTATATGATTTATTATGTATGTTTCAAAACAAGTTACTCTGCTGAAAACTAAAATTGTAAAAGTATGTAAATTTAGAGGATATATAAGTGAATAACCCTTCTAAAAAACATTTAATTTTATGTTTTTGATGTTTTAATTGAAAATAAATTCCATAAACTCCATTATTTAATTTTTTTTGATGAACATGGTTTGAGGGTGACTTCACTTTATTGAATAGTTTTTGGTATTTACTAAAATGTCACTCCTTAGTTATAAAAGGGAACTCCCTCCCCTCACTTCTTCACGTATCTCAATCAATTTTAATTCTCCAAAAGCATCCAAAATATCTCCCCTAAATCCTTATCCAAATTATACAAGCTATTTTCTTCCCAAAATAATTACCCTATAGACCTTATGAAAAGATCAAAATTAGGTTTTCTAAAATAAGAAAATTGACTTCATGAAGATCTATCTTTTTTATTTATTTTTTAAAACTTTAGATTTTGTTATAAATCATCCAGTATAATAATAATAATATATACCATATAAATATATGTTATAATGTTTATAAAATAATATTTATACATATTCTTCTCCATAAAATGGGAAACAAATCTATAGCTCATATGTACAATGGACTACAACCCTATGAACTGATATAATTTGATTTCCATCACCGAATCACATAGATATTAATGATGATGTACATAATAAATATATATGAAAAAATTGACTTTTATTAATTCTTTAATTTTATAAATCATCAAATTTATTACCCATTTTTTTATTAATGGAATGATATTTCGTCCATGTGTAAGTACGACATATTGTCTCCAGGAAGCAATGTGCTGGATTTCCCATATCCAAAATTCAGTAATGGTTAAAAAAGGTATTCAATAACAAATTATAATATTTATAAAATTAATATAATTATAGAGATGATTAATCTATATACTGTTGATAAGAACTATGAAATTCATGACAAGATAGGTAATAGAGAAAATGAAATTTGACACTCAAAATAATGAAAATAATTAAATATTATTAACAAACGGGTGGTAAAATGTAATAATTGGATCATATAATATATTATAGATATAAATAAAGTTATGGTATAAATAATAGTATTATTAAAACCATTATAAAAGAGGTTATTTCCTGTGCATCCAAACAGAAACATGGTGGAATGGACTTTATCTCGATTTTCCTTCATTAAAGAGTATATAAATGTATACACTAATTTTTTATAGGGTATATATAATCCCATTTTTAAGATTAATATATTGAATCCATAATATTTCATGGTACTTAATGTTTTAATATGAATTATTTAATTCAAGGGGATTGAGATTAAAAGTTACCATATTGAAAGAAATTTTATTGAGCAATTTCATTTAATTTTGTTATATTAATTCTCCATTCTCATAGATATTATAATATTATATTTCTAATGTTTTTTATTATGTTATGTTTTATTTACAATTGTTTTAAATGGTTTTAAATTTGATATTGAAAAATAATTGATAAATCTTCACTTTAATGTCATTATAATTATAAGAAATTTTATCTGAATTTCCACTCCATTTAGATGTATTTGGTATTTTTCACGTATTTATTTATATGAGGTTTATATACTTCCCCATTGATATTTAATATCATTAATATATTTATATTAATTTAATTTAATTTATTATTTTGATTTATTCATTCATAGGGATTATTATTCAAAAGTTACCAACGTGGTAAAGGTTTAATTCACATTCTAGTCATTATTTAAAATTATCTACAATTAAGTATAAGTTGAGGGAATTTATTGATATTTCCATAATAAAACCCATAAATTTAACTTTACACTGTTAACTAATTAATTTTTTAGGAAATAGCATAATTTTCCTCTCATTCATACTGATAATTATTAATAAAATGTTTTTAGTAATATCTGACTTTATTCCTCTATTTGATTCAAAGTCCAATTTCTTCTAAATCCATGATTTATATAAATGTTTTCAATAATATTTTTAATATTAACCAATGATATTTTAATTTCATTTTCACCCATTATTGATTTTTTATAATTTTTTAAAAAGGAATCTTCTTTTCATTTTCAAACTATGGTATTTTTTACTTTTCATAAGTAAACAAAATAGGTATATTTGTTACATACTCGGCATGAATAGAAAATTCTTGCCATAATGAACACTGATTTAACTGAATATTCCACTTAATGTTTAATAGGTTTATTTACATGAAATTTATATTCCTAATATTTTGAAAATTTTTGGTTTTGGAATGTTGTTTTTAAAGTGAAATAGATATTTTCCCCAATAATGTTTTTAATAAATTTTTTATGGAATTTATTTTCATAAAAAACAATAACCCTTTGATTTAAATATAAACCACAAGGGGTTTGTCTTAATGATATCATCCGTATTCATTCTATAGATGGTTTTTGACCTATTTGATCTAGGAATGTATTGACATTTATTTTCTTTATTCATTTTTTAGTCATTCACCTTCTCATGAAACAATCACTTTCTTATGAACATTAGACAATACATTTACATTAAATATACATGTTATTTATCATGGATATTCTTATTTATAAAATAATATATCAATTTTTAATAGGTATGAATAATTTGAATGTTATTCTATTTATTAAATAAATATTAATAAAATAATTATTTACTCAACACACACACACACACATATATACATTGATAAGGAATATTTTCATTAAATAAAAATAGTCATTTTATATATGAGTAATTCATTGGACATGCGGTAATATATGGGGTTTGGACTTATATACCAAATTTATGCATTGGTAGTCACCTGAGACGAATTAGTTTATATTCTTATTTAAATGGGATGTGTCTATAACTAAAAATCAGTTAAACTGAAATATCCCATGGTCTTAATATTATATAAATCCTGATTTATAATATCATGATGTCCAATATTAACAAAGTCCTTAAATTATAATTTAGTTATTATTATCTATGAAATTATCTCATTGATAATATCAATCGATTCAATTTTTGATTAATTTAATTATTACATGACATTTTTCTGATATTTAACATTCCATAATGGTTATGGTTTATCTAAACATGATAGTTGAGTAATCTAATAAATTCTTTTTGTGTTATTTTATTAACATTTTTATACCATATTGATTCATGATATATTTATCCATTTATAACCCATACTGAGAATTTGAGATCAACCTTATTTTCTTCCATTTCCAATGTATATGAAGAGGAGATTATTGAATGACTTAAATAATTGTGAATTTTTTCCGTTACTATGTTTTATACTTTATGAGTAATGTAAATTGGGTATAATTTTTGTATATATCTCTCCAATTATATATAATTGATCGGCCCATTGATATTTGACCCCTTGTATTTAATCTAATGATATAAAGTAACCACTAACTCTGAGCTACTGGGGTCGAGGTTGTTATTGGTTTGGATTTATTATAATGTCACATAAATAAAATAAATTTATTAATAATAAAATAATTTTATCTAAAATCATTAATATTGATATTTTTATTGTAAACATTAATTTTTTAAAATAAATATTTTTTTTAAAATAGATTTTTACGTGTTATATGCGCTATTGTTAAAATTATATTTTTATATAAATAAAAAAATTAATTTAGAAAATTGATCTTATATTAGAAATCCTTAGGCATTGATTAAGAAATAAGAGCCATTTTTTGGAATTAATAAAAAACTACTTAATTTTAAACTAGTTAGAATGGTAGAAACCAAAAATAGTCAAATGTAAAATATCTAAGAGTAACAAATATGAAAAAATAAAAAAATTGTTTAAATGTTTGTATGAGGATTGAACTACCCTATCTCATAAACTAGTCCATTATTATCTATTATTGGAATCATTTAAACCATGAATTAGGACTTTGATATTTATATTATTAAAAATATTCCACTCCATCAAGTAATAAAAGGATTTATCACCACCCCAAATATCCTGACACATGAATCCACTTATTTTGAAAAACATTACCCTAATCCCTCCTTAATTTTCCTATGAATATCAATGTTATTCTATACCTCTATAAAGAAAACCCATTAATGGACTAATAATTTTTGAAAATGACTTTTCCAAGGATTAAAGATAAAATTCATAGTTATTCCCTTTCAATTAAAATTATTTTCCTTAATAGTACACATATATAAGATATATTTTATCCATTATATTATAATAAAATTTATATTATTAGTATACTGAAATTTTTTTATGATCATGTAATAATCATTAACTACCCTTTCGCTTTTACTAGAAAAAAAATTATGTCATGCACGTGTTCAGACTACTACCTCCATTAATGACATGTTAAATTTTACATAGTATCCTAGTAAGGATGGTTTAAATGATTTACTTAATGGGAAAATATGATATATATAACCATGTTATGATTATGAAAGTATAAACCATTCTTTAAATTCTTGTCATTATATGGAAAATATAGGTGTTTCATGTGTATACATACAGACTATCACATCAACAAAAGAGAAATATTTAATTTTTCATCTAGTATTTTTTTATTTATCATGATATCATTAAATATGATTAAGTTTCTTAAAAAAATATTACTAATATGACTAATAATTTTTAGTAATGATATTATTCCAAAATAATCACATTATGAACTATAATTTTCTATATATCATAGTTTTTACTTTTTTTGGTTCGTCTAACCACCAACCTGACAATGTAACAACTCCTAACCACAAATTAATTTTTTTAAATGAAATATATCATATAATATCCCTCCTTATCATCAATTTAATAAATGATTACATTGTTCATGTGTACAACCGAGAACCTTCTCTTGAAGTGATGTGATTCAATTTCATTACTAAATCAAATGGAAGGTATATTTAAGGGTATTTTCACGACCCGTTCCCTGGGAACCGCATCGTGACTACCCCAATCCCGCCTTCCATAGGCCAGGGGCTAGTGACTAGCACCAAATTCATAATTCCTTAAAACTGGGAAGGCGTTGCCTTTAGAAATTGTAAACACACACAACCAGAGTACAAGAAAAAGAAAAAACTAAGTAAAGGCTGTATTACAAGTGTACTGAATGTAAAGGGGGCCAGAATACAAGCCCAACTGTAAAGTACAAAGAAAAGACAGAACAAGTACAACTAAAAGAAAAATAGCTGGAAGGTGTCTAGCAGCTCCGGGATCGTCCACCATAGATCCAACCTAAAGGGTAGGTACCGATTGCCTCCTCAGCGCTCCACGTCCGTCCGTCTCCTCTGGGTAACAACTCGTCATGAGGTCCACCTCCGGGAACTGTCTAGTCCTGGAGCTCTCGGCCACCAACAGCGCTATCCGTCGTCTACATCCAAAACAATGAGGTGTGGGCATAGCACGTGCCGGGGTGAGTATAATGATACTCAGTAGGGACATCGAGACCCTCAAGGTCTCACAAATCTAAAAAGGATAAACCACAAAGTATGATTTCAACAGATAACCATTACTTACGTATATGCCCATACATATACCAAAGTAACCAAGTAACCAATCTCAATCATGAGGAAATCACAAAGGTCATCGACTCATCTCAAACCAAGATTTTCATTATCGAAACCATAGCTGTGGCAGAACTCCTCCTCTGTCGAGTACAATGGCCATGTTGCGACTCCAAGGTGCTACTCACTAACCTTAGACTACTGGGGTACTCCTTCTGTAATGTACCGCAAGTATAGTGCCAAACCGGGCACTCCATCCGCTGTGGGTCTACCGCCAAACCGGGTGCTCCCACTAATAGTCGTCAGAGGTACTCCTCCTATCAAGTACCACAGGTCTGCTGCCAATCCAGGCACTCTGTCCACTGTAGGTCTATGGCCAAACCGGGTGCTCCGTCCAATGGGATTGTCGAATCACTCCGAGTCAAATCGGTCAAGCAGTCATCAGGTCTACAGCTACTAGGTTTCCAGACTCCGTATGCTCATCTCCAAAAGGATCCGTTCCACAAGCTACTGGCCGATACTCCAAGTGTCATGAAGTCTCATGTGGAATTATCCCAACGGACCGCCACGTCATAGGGATTTAAACACAGCATACAACGTGACAATCAGACGCTTAGTCTGCGAGTTATTAACATATTAGTCTCGTGGGCCCAGTTGGATTCGTGTACGAACCAACCTGACTGTGACTCAACTATACCCCGAATTCAGTGGGGTATACTCAACGGGACGACTATGCTCCAAGAAGACAGGCACCCCTGACTGCTCGTCAAACGGACGTCTGGTGCTAAAGATATGGCCCAGGAAGGTAAAGGGGTCAGTAATGGGCCCGGGTCCGGTCCGACCCGGTCAGACTGACTCGGCCCAACCCAGTCTGGGCCGACCCAGTTTGGGTCGACCCGGTCAGACTCGCAGGGTCTGACCCGACCCATTTGGCGGGTCATCCCGCTACGTTTTTACCTGGTCCGTTGGGCCCATCCCAGCGGACCATGCGGGTGGTTCGACTCGATAGTCACCATGTAGGCGGCTCGGTAACTCAGCCCTGGAGACCGGGCCGGTTCGGCCAGCAACATCGTGGGGGACACCGCAAGTCGGCTCGAGAGGATGGTGGCTGGGAGGCCAGCAGGCAGGCCGCGCGGGGTGCTGGCCGGCAGGCTGGTCACCGGCAGTCTGCGGGTGCACCGGCCAGGGTGCGATTAGCTGAGGTGGCACCGGGCAGTCATCGGCAGAGGTCGGTCAGGCCGCCAAGGGCATGAGCAGTGCTCTGGGGTAGCGCTTGGGTGCCATTGGCGCCGTTCACCACAGCGAAGGGGTGTCGGGCTGACTGGGAAGCGTGTCGAAGGATGTGGGAGGGCTGGGCAACACTCCGTGGGGGTGCCGGGAAGGGCAGAAGGTCACCATGGGGGAATTGGGAAGCGCGCCGGGGTGTGCGGCCAGTGTGTCAGCGAGGTGCGGTAGCCGGGAAGTGCATCGGGGCACGGGCAAGCGCCGCTTGGTCGGCGGTGCGGTTCACGGAGGCCACGGGTAGCGTGGCCTTTGTTCGCTGTTTTCGTCACTGTCGCCTCTTTTCCGCTTCGAAGTACACCACAAAGAAATCGACAGAGAGTGTCGGGCCATGTGAGGTTGGCCCGAACTCTCTGCGTTTATGGTGATAACAATTAGATGTTCACAATCCATAAAATAGAATGTCGTAGAAAGAGAATAAAACCAACAAAAATCCCCCTACCTTTGATTCACCACTCGATGTTCATTGATGGAGTTGCAGGAAGAAGAAGAAGTCATTCGTCTTTCACTGCGTTCGTCACGCACTCCCAACCCAAGCTCGTGCGTCGGTTCGTTGACCACGATGAGGAGGGAGGTTTCTCTATGTTGGAAAGTGTACGGGGGAGGAAGTCGAAGAAGTCGGTGTTCTTCTTTCTTTGTTGGAGAAGTCGTAATCTTCCAAGTGTTGGGCGTCGCAACACTTTACCAGCGCTTCATAACTTGGTGAAGCCATCCCAAATTCTCCTCCCAAGCTCCATATATATTGGAGATGGGGGAAGTAGGCAACGCTCGTTGAAATTTATGATGGTTCATTTATTAGGAACCTTCCTAAATTCCAACGACGCTGTTACTTAACATAAAAATGGAAAAACCAATTAATTTATGATGGCGAAGCAATGTCGTGCATTGGAAAGATTAACATTATGTGCATTGGCACAATTATGGTGTAGGAGGTCAAGAGGAGCACCCTCATTTATGAGGGAGTTGGGAGGTTTCTCTCAATTAATGGGAGGTTTCAAGGGGGTTTTTAACCCAGGTGGTCCCCACCACCATAACATCTAATGAGAGGTTATGGTTCGGGTGGTCCCCACCACCATAACCTCTCATGGGAGGTTAAGGTGTGGGGGTCCCCACTTTTAAACTCCACAAGGAGTGGTTATAATAGATAAAATAAAATAAAACATGTGTTTATTTGATTTTATTATTTCCACGAAAAACCCAAAAACTAACTTTCACCCTCGACCAACTGTCATCGACGTGAAAGTATTATTAAGTAAATATAGGCGCTGCGAGTTCAACGGTTTCCTTAGATTTAAATTCTGAGCACCGGTTCAATAGTTACAAAACGCTGCTCGCACGTTTACTGAATGTACCCGAGAAAAAGTTTGGAAAATTATTATCAGTCACCCTCGACCAACTGCCATCGAGGTTAAGCTCTGCCAAGGTAAAAAACTCCCCAAAGAACCCAACGGTACTCTCTGATTTTCAATCTGAGTTACCATTTAGTAGTTATGAATATTAAAATAGAATAATTGTCACTTAATTATTTTATTTGCGGCAAAAAATGTATCATTTTCTGGGGGTCTGTGCCGGATAAAGTTAGTATTTTCATAAATAAATCATGCCCTAACGAGTTTAGAGGTGGCATCAGATTTATAATACGATCTACCCTTTGTGAGTTATAAGCATTTGGAAAATAAAATAATTTATTTAATAATTTTATTCACGGTTCTGCCATTTTTTGGATTTTTCATAGGAGGCGCATGCCGACTAAACAGAATTCACGCTTAGGGTAAACCTACCTTCCTGAGTGCAACGGTGCCCTCAGATTTCTGATCCGAGTTACCATTTAAGAGATATTCCACTTTTTCAGGAAAACCGCTTACACATGTTAATTTAAACTTAACAAAACTTCAGAAATTAATTCCGGGCACACCGGGCCTCGAAATCAAGCGCCGTAAGGAACTGCAGGCTCATAAAATTTCCATGAAATTAAAAAAAAAATCCATGAAATTTCAGGGTCTTTACATTCTCCCCACCTTAGGGATTTACGTCCCCATAAGCTACAACTCACACTAAGAAAACAAATGAGGGTACTGAGAATGAATCTGAGCCTTCTGTTCCCATGTGCTCTCCTGGAGGTTCCCATGCTGCGATAAAAAGAGAACCAGATGTATCGATCATCCACATAGGACCCGCTCCTGTCGATTATCAATCTCCACTAGAACCTCCGTGAAATTTTCCCCATCATCGATCTCCAACTCTCCATGTTCAATGATGTGGTAAGGGTCATGTATGTATCTTCTCAGTTGAGATACGTGGAAGGCGTCATGTACCCGGTGCAACTAAGGTGGAAGAGCTATGCGGTAAGCCTCCTCGCCTATTCTGTTGAAGACCTAGAAAGGTCTAATGAATCTCGGAGATAACATGCCACATCGGACAAATCTCCACAGACCTAGTCTATGTGAGAACCATAGAAAGACTTGGTTGCCATCCTCGAACTTCAGAGGTCTCCGTCTCTTAGATATATATGGAAGACTCATCACGGAGTCCATGGATATCTCATCCCTCTTCCACTTTGGGACCGCTAAAGGATCAACCAAGCCTGTTGGTACATGATGCTCTACCTTCACTTGCTGACAAGTGAGGTATCATGAGACAAACTCATCTACTGACCCCTTCATACCTGGCCACCAGTGATGTCGTCTGAGGTCCTGATACATCTTCGCCACTCCTGGATGTACCGCTAGAGGGGAAGTTTTGAACTCTCTCAAAACATCCTCTTAATGTGTAACTGGTACCATGTTACGTCCTCTAAAAAGAATTTCATGCTCCCCACCATTTGAAAATTCATTAGGTGCCTGCCCTGTGGATATTTGAGCACATCGCGTCTCACAGTCAGCATCTCCACGATGTGCCTCCACGACTCGCTAACAAAGGGGAGGAGTGACTGTAAGAGACTGTATAAAGGCTCTTCCATCCCTATCCACGAGGGATATATGTAAGGCAGCCATCTTCTATGTCGCCTCTTCTAGAGGATGAATGTTTGATCTCCGACCGAGTTCATCTGCTACAATGTTTCCCTTCCTAGGAGTATGAACTATCTCGAAGTCATAGTCATGAAGGAACTCAAGCCATTGCAGATGTCTCAGGTTCAGGTCCTTCCGAGTGAAGATATACCTTAGAATCTTGTGATCAGAGTACACGGTAAAATTTTCACCTATAAGGTAATGCCACCACAACTTCAAGGAGAAGACCAATGCTGCTAATTTCAAGTCATGGGATGCGTAGTTCTGCTCATGCTGTCTCAGCTACTGAGAACCATAGGTGATCACCTCTCACTCCTGTGTGAGGACACATCCGAGTATGGTCCCTAATGTGTCACAAAAAACTAAGTATCCTAAACCTTACTCTGGAAGCCTCAAGATTGGGAACTATTCAGCCTCTGCCTCAGCTCCTGAAAGCTCTGCTGGAATATCTCCATCCACATGAAGGGTTGCACCTTCTTCATGAAGTTTGATAGTGGTGCAAAAACTCTGGAGAAGTATGGCACAAAGGTAAGTCTGGCCGACTCAAGAGCGATCGACTGCACCCTATTTTGTATGAGTCCATCCTGTGCTGCATGTTTTTTCATTTTCAACAACCAAGGAAAACCTCATCCAAAAATTGTAGATAAACCGAAACCTTTTTTCCCAATACAGTCAATCTATGTATGAACTGTGGTTTCCCAATCCATACCCAAACTAACGTCGTAAGGCCTCGACGCTGCCACCAAGAGGTTCCAACTGATACTCTCACCTTAAGGGCCAGATCACACCATCGACATAAGTGTGATTATCGAGTCTCCTCCCAAAGGTATCTACAGATGTGATGTTCAAGTCAACAATTTAACAAGAAACTCTAGTCCTGGTAAATGATTCATGGAAGGAAGGAATGATTGGTACCCATGTCTATTAATACGGTATCTATTAGTGGACATAGACTATACCTAGAATCATTTCCAAGATCCCTTGTGTCTCTCTCCTTGACCGCATGCATCTATATTCTTCTCCTGCCCTCCATCTCCCTGAGCTTGGTGGGGACTACAAAGGCGGGTGGTTGTAACATGTTAAATTGTACACCACCTTATGATTCTCTCCTAGCTCTACATCCACGTCTACTGCCCCATTGATTTATCTTCCCCTATCACATACTCTTCCTGAATCTTCTTTAACACCCAAGTCTCTGAGGCCAATGCTAGTTTCATATTTTCTGACTGCTAACATTCACTGGCTGTATCCGATCATCCAAAGAACATTCAACCACAAAGGTTCTATCTAGCACCCTAACATAAGTAGGAATGCATAGAGGAAAAATATTGGATCAGTTGTTCTTAAACACACCTCGCTCAGAAGTCTGATCCCTGATGCACTGATCGCATCATATTCATCGAGTACTAGGAATGGTCGGTATGCCTCGATGAATACTCAGCTACCGATATGTCGTCCTACCGAAACTGTAGAAGCTGTTGGGAACTCTCCACCACATCCTCAATCCAGTCCTCAGCCGCCTGTGATTCGGGATCACCTCAGAACTTGAGGGGTATCTGATGCTAAAACACATGTAAGGAACTAAGACTAAAAGTGTCCTCTACAGGTACTGCCGGTAGTGTATGATGACCGATGGGAAATGATATTGTTGGCACACTGCCCGAAGGTACCATCTTGGGAAACGTTCCACGTACTGAATCCTCATCACTATACAGACCATCCTCATGGTCACTCACTGAAAAAGAATAGTATCTAAGGTCATGATCTGCTCTAAAAGTGTCTCAACTAGGTGGTAAACTCTAGAAATCGCCTCCTGCTAGTCCTCTACTTCCTGGGAATCTGCCTCGCCTCAAAACCTTAGAGGCCTCTGCCACTGGGACTCATGCAATGCACTCAGTCAGCATGCACCATCCTCCAGTGCGGCTGGTGGTATCTTCTGCCCAACGAGTGGTGGTACTTCTGATACACCACATGAAGGTTCCAAGATAGTAAGAAGGTACTACACTAGTTCCTTGTCGCTCAGTGGACCGTCATCGAGTACTCTCTCACGAACCTTAACTGACTATTTGTGTGGAGGCATCATGAATGAAATAGATGTGACACAGTCAAAAGACTAAACTTGGTGAGCTGACCTGGTTGAGATGACTTAAATAAATCTTTTGAAAACACACACTCAATTAGTGTTTTCATGTACTGAGTCAGAAATCCGTATTCAAGGTCCAGGTGTATTGATACATCGACCACCGCACCAACACTGGACTCCGTGAACTGAAAACCACACTCGGTACCCTTAACATTTTTTCTTCACAAAAAATAAATATCAGAGTCATAAGTGCTGCGATAGAACTGACTACTATGATACCAATTTGTCACTACTCGTTCCTCGGGGCCCGCATTGTGACTACCCCAAGCCCACCTTCCATAGGCCAGGGGCTGGAGACTAGCACCAAAGGCGTAATTCCCTAAAATTGGGATGGTGTTGCATTTAGAAATCGTAAACACCCACAACCAGAGTACAAGAGGAAGAAAACACTAAGTAAAGGACGTATAAAAAGTGTACTAAAAGTAAAGGGGGCCAGAATACAAGCCCAACTATAAAGTACAAAGAAAATACAGAACATGTTCAACTAAAAGAAAAACAGATGGAAGGTGTCTTGCAGCTTCTGGATCATCCACCACGGATCCTACGTGAAGGGTAGGTACAGATAGCCTCCTCAGTGATCCACGTGTATCCATATCCTCCGGGTACCGACTCGTCGTGAGATCCACCTCTGGGTACCATCCAGTCTTGGTGCTCTTGGCCGCTGTCATTGTTGTCAGTCGTCTGCTTCCAACACAATGAGGTGATGGCATATCCCGTGCAGGGGTGAGTATAACGACACTCAATAGGGTCCTAGAGACACCCAAGGTATCACAAATCCAAAAAGGATAAACCAAAAAGTATGATTTCAATAGATAACCATTACTTAATTATATGCCCATACATATACCAAAGTTATCTAGTAACCAATCTCAATCACGAGGAAATCACAAAGGTCATTGACTCAACTCAAACAAGAATTTTCATTATCGAAACAAAAGCTATGGGAGAACTCCTCCTTTGTCGAGTACAATGTCCCTATCATGACTCTAAGGCGCTACTCACTAACCTTAGACTTCTGTGGTACTCTTTCTCTTGAGTACCATGGGTCTGCTAACAAACAAGGCGCTCTATCCGCTGTGGGTCTTCCGCCAAACCGGGCGCTCCCACTAATAGTCGTCATAGGTACTCCTCCTGTCGAGTACCGTTGGTCTTCATCAAAACCAGGCACTTTGTCCACTGTGGGTCTACTGCCAAACCAGTCTCTCCATACAATGGGCTAGTTGAGTTACTCTGAGTCGAATCTGTCAAGGAATCGTCAGGTCTAAATCTATTAGGTCTCCGCCCTCCTTATGCTCGTCTCCCGGATGATCCATTACATGAGCTATTGGTTGATACTCCAAGTGTCACAAAGTCTTAGGTGGAAGTATCTCAAAGTACCTCCACATAATAGGGGTCTCAATGCATCATACAGCGCGTCAATCGGACGCTCGATCTGTGAGTTATTAGAATTTTAGTTCCAGGGGCCCAGTTGGATTCGTCTATGAAGCATCCTGACCTTGAGTCAAATATACCCCTAAATCTAGTGGGGTATACTCAACGGGATGACTATGTTTCTAGAATACCAGCGCCACTGACGGTTCATCAAACGGAAGTCCGGTGCCAAAGATATGGCTCAAGAAGGTAAAGTGGTCAGTAATGGGCCCGGGTCCAGTCAGACCCAGTTGGACCGACTCGGCCCAACCCCGTTTGGGCTGACTCGGTCTGGGTCGACCCGATCAAACTCGTTCTGTCTGACCCGACCCATTGGGCGGTTCATCCCGCTATGTTTTGACCAGGTCCGCTGGGCCCGGCCCAGCGGACCACAAGGGTGGTTTGGCTCGATAGTCTCCACATAGGCGGCTTGGTAACTCGGCCCAAGTGATCGGGCCGGTTCTTCCAGTGACTTCACGGGGGACATCGCGGATTGGCTCCGGAGGCTGGTGTCCAGTAGGCCAACAGGTAGGCTGTGCGGGGCGCTGGCTGGTCGGCTGGCCACCCGCAGGCTGTGGGTGCACCAGGCAGGGTGCGACAGGCCGGGGTGGCAACGGGCAGGCTGCCGACAGGGGCCGGGGTTGGTCCCCAGGGGCGCAGACAGCGCTCCGGGGCATCACTAGTATGCCGAGGAGGGGGGGGGGGTTCCGGGATGACTGGGTAGCGAGCTGGGGGCGCCGGGTGGGCGGGCAGTGTGCGGGGGGGGGGGGGGGGTGCGGGGCAGGGCGGTAGGGAGCCGCGGGGGTGTCGAGCAGCGCGACGGGGGGCGCAGGGAGTGCGTCGAAAAGGCATGGCAGATGGGGGGCGAGTCGGGCACCGCATGGTCGGCGGTGCGTTTCACAGAGGTCGCGGGTAGCGCAGCCTTTGTTCGTCGTCTTCGTCGCTGTCGCCTTTTTCCCACTTTGAAATACACCACAAGGAAATCGACAGAGTGTCGGGCCGTGTGAGGCTGGCCCAAACTCTCCGCGTTTATGGTGATAAAAATTGGACGTTCACAATCCATAAAATAGAACACCGAAGAACGAGAACAAAACCAAAAAAAATCCCCCTACCTTGGATTCGCCGCTCGAAGTTCATTGACAGAGTTTCAGGATGAAGACGAAGTCGTTCATCATTTTCATTTTTCGTCATGCTCTCCCATCCCAAGCTCGTGCGTCGTTTCGTTGACGATGATGAGGATGGAGGTTGCTCTACGTCAGAAATTGTCCGGGGGAGGAAGTCAATGAAGTCGACATTCTTTGTTCTTCGTTGGAGAAGGCTTAATCCTCCAAGTGTTGGGCATCACGGCACTTTACCAGCGCTTCGTCGCTTGGTGAAGACGTCCCAAATCCTCATCCCAAGCTCCATATATATATGAGAGGGGGGAGGTTGGTAACACTCGTTGAAATTTTTGACGGTTCATTTATTAGGAACCTTCCAAAATTCCGATAATCCTGTTACTTAACATAAAAAGGGACACACCAATTAATTTACGCTGGCGCAGCGATGCGGTGAGTTGGCAAGATTAATTTTATGTGCGTTGGAACAATTATGGTGGAAGTGGTCAAGAGTCTCTCCCTCATTAATGAGGGAGTTGAGAGGTTTCTCCCAATTAATGGGAGGTTTCAAGGGGGTTTTAACCCGGGTGGTCCCCACCTCCATAACCTCTGATTAGAGGTTATGGTTCAGGTGGTTCCCACCACCATAACCTCTCATGGGAGGTTAAGGTGTGGTGATCCCCACTTACAACCTCCACAAGGAGTGGTTATAATAGATAAAACAAAACAAAACATGTGTTTATTTTATTTTATTATTTCCAAAAAAACCAAAAAACAAATTTTCACCCTCGACCAACTGTCGTCGAGGTGAAAGTCATATTAAGAGAATAATGGCGCTGCAAGTTCAACGGTATTCTCAGATTTAAATTCCGAGCACCGGTTCAATAGTTACAAAATGCCACTCACGTGTTTACTGAATGTACCCGAGAAAAAGTTCAGAAATTTATTATCAGTCACCCTCGACCAAGTGCCCTCGAGGATAGGATATGACCAGGTGAAACACGCCCCAAAAAACTCAACAGTACTCTCGGATTTTCAATCCGAGTTACCATTTCGATGTTATGAATTTTACAATAAAATAATTGTTACTTAATTATTTTATTTGCGGCCAAAAAGTATCTTTTTATGGTGGCTCGTGCTAGCCAAAGTTAATATCTGCTTAAATACATAATGCTCTCATGAGTTTATTGGTGGTATCGTATTTTTAATCCAAGCTACCATTTGTGAGTTATAAGAATTTGAAAAATAAAATAATTTATTTAATTATTTTATTCATGGTTAAGCCATTTTTGGGATTTTCCACAGGAGGCTCATGCTGACTAAACATAAGTCGCGCCAAGGGTAAACCCGCCATCCTGAGCACAACGATGCCCACAAATTTCTGATCCGAGTAACCATTTATGAGTTATTCCACTTTTTCAGGAAAAATGCTTACGTGCATTAATTTAAGTGTAACAAAACATCAGAAATTTATTCCGACCACACCGGGCCTCGTAATCAAGCGCCATCAGAAACTGCGGATGCGTAAAATTCCCATGAAATTTTAAAAAAAAATCCACAAAATTTGAAGGTCTTTATAGGTATTTAAAAAATAAAATATATTATTTATGATATATTTATCATCTTATTATGATACGATAATCGTTACCTCATATAATGATCATTGAAAAATTGAAACGTAACTCCTGCGTACATATAACGTACCACCTCCATGATTGTAACGTAGTTCATTTTTCATATACATATTTCATTTTAGGTTATAAAAGTATAATTTAAATATAAAAATTCTAATTATGTAATTATTTTCATTTTTAATGATTAAAAAAATCAAATTGATTTCAATCAACTTACCAATGTCATTTTTTATTTTTTTGGAATTTATCATTAAAATGTATAATAAAAAATGAATTAGTTTTGTAATTAAATTTGACATGGTAAAAAATAATATAAATTAAATAATAACAATTATAAATTTTCATAATAATGTAAATAATTAAAATAAATTTATTATTTAGGATGATATGGAATTCACATGAAGATTTTGGTTTGAGGTAAGGGTTTCATCTCAAACATCCTTTTTTAAGACACATTTTTTTATACAACTACTTTTTTTAAATGGTGTATAAAATTACTTTTTTACATAATATATCATAAATATTTCAAAATTCATGACAGTTTATATATTTCATATACTACTATTAGGGGATGTTATTATTCCAATGTTACCCAAGCGGTATTGATTTATGTATCAATATCAGTTTAATTGAGATTGGTTATTCATGAATTTCTATTAATGGAAATTATATTATCGTTGTCCAATAATTTTTTTAGTTAATTTCAATATTTTTATTCATGAAATTTTCTTATAATTTTACTATTTATTCTCTCATTGGTACATACATGTTTTAATAAAATGTGTTTTTAAGAAAAATTCTATTTTATTTCTCTATTTGGTGGAATAGAATTTCTCTTCCATTTCCATGATTCATTTAAAATTCATTTATATATATTATAATAATATTATTTGATATTTTAAATTCATTTTGAACCATTTTTTAACTTTTAAAAAAATTAAAAGGAATATTCTAGTCATTTTCTAAACGAGGTATTTATTTACATTTTATAATGTGATAAATAAATGTTTTATTAAATTTTACTGCATTAATGGAATTACCTATCATCATGAACATTATTTTAATTAATTATTACATTATAAAATTATAATTATATTTTCAAATAAAAAATTCCCATAATATTTTCTGAATTTATTGTTCTTCAAAAGCAGTTTTCAAATTGAAATGGTTATTTTCCTCAATAATATTTTTTATCATTCTTAAATTATTCACATCAATGACAAAAAGAATTGATGTTATGAATTATTTAAAAATTATTCATATATTTCTCCCATGTATATAAAAATTTTATTTTTCTCACATTTATTGTAACATCCCAAGTAAGTAATGAATAATAGATATTTTTATCTATGTCTATTAATGAACTAGATAGTGTTTTAGAGGCTTAAAATGAAAATAAATCCAATCTTAAGCATGGAATACACTAATATTTTTAGAAGATTATTTTACTGCCTTTTGATGGAAAACCATTTTTCAATCTATTATTTGATAATTTTATAATCTATTTTTTTCAAAATAAACTTATTCTTTATGATTGGGACATCAAAATTTACTTTGTGTGAATTTTTGGTATTTTTCAGACAATGTTCATTTTTTTAATGAATAGTGAAAAATACTGCATTTTACATCAAAACTGCATCTTAATATAATTTATTTATATGATTAGATTATCTTTTGAATTGATCTTAAATTTTAATCTGAATATATTTTTACCATTTAATCCAATGGTGGTCATTGGAATCAATTTCACTTTGAAATTAGACTTAAACTGGTGTCAATCTTTTGATAATTATTGTTTTATAAAAACACGCTATTTGCTCTGACAGTGAGAATGAATTATTAAATTAATTAATGTGACATATATGTTTTGAATTTTTTAAAATAGACTTCATTTTTGAATTTGGAATATCAAATATAGCTTAGGGTGAATTTTTGGTAATTTTCTGAAAAACTTCAATTTTTGATGAATAGTGAAACCACTATGTGATACTTATAAAAACTGATTTTCCGTTTAAATGAAAATTTTCCATCATTGTGTTTTGAATTTCAAAAATCCGACATACATGGTTGTCATTAAGAAGTAAAATGTGGCTCAATGAGATTAAAATAATTTTTTGTTGAATAGTAACTTATTAAGTTTTTAATCGCGATTAGTGGTAATTAGTGTAGTTTAAGGTAAAAATAATGCTTTAATAAAATTAGATGAGCTTGACACATGTCCTACCCTCATTGGTTGTGTCATGGACGACCATGAAAATCCATGGGTCAACTTGGGGATCCCGTGGAGCCACTTTGGTTGGGAAATGACATAAATAACTTTTTATTTAATGTAAAAGTAAAAATGACACAAACATAATATGTTTTACGAAAACAATTTGTACATGGGGTTATAAAGATTATAGTTTCGATTATAAATAGTCATTGGGAAGCTAAAAAGATTTCCTACATCATAGTATTTTTTTTTATAATTTTTAGACATTATATAAATTAAATTATTTATGAGATCATGATGCTACAGTGATGACCTCATTATTTAACGATTTAAATAAAATGGAAAGATAATGTAATATATAAAACCTAAACTTGTCCAAAACCTATTGGATGGGAATATTTCGAAGCCTTATCATCTTATCTTATAAATATATCAATGTGGGACCTTATAAATTCGAAACACTTTTGAAAATAAAATAATAGTTTCATGATTTCCAAAAGTTCCCCTCCTCTCCTCTTATAAAAAGTCTCCACCTCTACCTCATTTCACACACTCCTCAAGACTTTGGATCGGCCAACCCCTGCCCATTTACTCTCTCCACATCCCTCTCCTCATCCTAGAGGATTCCCTTTGGGATGAATCCTTTCAAAGGAATCCTTTAGGCTCAAATCAAAAGGAGTTACACTTTTAAAGGTAATTCATTCTCTCATGTTCATTTATTTTATTTTGCTTCTCCAACCCCCTAAACTCTTTTTATTTACTTATTTTGTAACAACACCAGTATCTTAAATATTCTAGGATGTTGTTATAAGATTTATTCGAGCTACACTCTCACACAACTACATCAAATGGTTAAAGAACATACAGTTTCTATGGATGACGAAATTCTGCCTCCCGAAACGATGATTGTTCAATACTCATTTAACACCTTAAAATGTGGCCATTATGATGTGACTATTTTTATATATGTTATATAATATGTTTATGCTTTCCTTAAGCTTCTGTATTTTTCATTTATGGCATACCATTATTGATTCCATTATGGGTAAACACGATATCTTCATTTTAGGAAGTGTGGACTACCACCCCCTGAAAGTGATTTGATTCGTTAATACCATATGTGGGATGTGTAAAGGATAAAGTAAATGATATTATATATGTTATTATAATGGAATTATAATATACTCTTATATCATTATGATTCCATTCCAGAAAATACGAAATAGAAATGGAAGTAGCGTTCATGCGTACGTACGGCTTACCGTCTCCATGAACGGTGCATTTCATTTCTTACCTCTAAATGTGATGTAATATTATAAATACATGTATATGATGAATATATATGATATATTTGTTATCCAAATCATTAATATCATTCTGGATATAACGAACCTTTGACCATATTAACAACATGTAAGTGTAAGAAGTCTATTTTTGACTTAAGAACCAAATACCGACAAATTGAACATTATTAACTTAAAGGATTACATGATGTTCATAACAGGGTATAAATAGAATAATGAACTTGAAAAAGGTTCTTAAGAAAGTAGAGATTAACTCAAGTTTATTATTCAGGAGATTAAAGAATGGTCGGGTCAAGTCGGATACGAGGTATGGGACTTCGTCTCAATCTCCTTTCATTGAGGCAAATTTTGTTTTATACACAACCTTCTTTTATACAGTGTATAAACCAATTTGACTTTTATGTTTATTCAAAAGGAATATTTTTTATACGAAGCATTTACTAAATGAAAAAAGGGAATGTTTTTGTCGTACGTATGCGGTGACAACAACTTCTCTACCACCGTGACCATTATTTGAGTTTCGGCTTCCTCTACAGGCCATACCTTTTTTTTAAAAAGAAAAATAAATACCATGTTTTACTTTTCTTTTATTTTGGTATTGAAAATGGTTTTCATAATGTTATTATATCAATGTTTTGTATTGATATCTTGTGATTGAAAGGTGGGAATTTTATGTTTCCTTTATGCATGTTTTATGTGATACGACTATGTGGAGGTTCTTAGGAATTATAATGAAGAAGGGTGGTTCCGTGATAAACTAAGGGCGGGTGAGCCCGATATAGCTCTCCAATGCATTGGGTAATGCGAAGTACTGAAACGTTAAGGTTTCTCCGAAGAGATTTAGGGAATATACTTTGATGGGTATTCCAAACGTAACCAAGAGGGTTACTCCCTACGTAAGAATGTTATGAATGCCTCAAGTTACCTTTATGTATTATGATTTCTATGATTTATTCATGATTTGATGAGGTATGTTAAAGTGCTTATGTTTTATGGGTAAAGTAGATCTCATCCTTATGTATATATGTACCCATGTTTCCTTTCCATATTTTTGTATACCTTAATGAGATTTTTATGCTCATCCCAAGTTTTTTTGAAATGTTTTTCACAGGTCAAGGGAAAGGTACATGATATGATGATAGTGTCAAGGAAGTGTCAAGAAAGAATCCATGATTATTTTAAATATATTTCCATTGATGGGAATGAAGAATACTATCTTTATGTAACCACTTTGTTTATATGTGGAATGTAATGCAAGTTTTATGATTTAATTCTCTAAACCTCTAAACCCGAAAAGATCCTCTATGTGTAATCTTCTAATAACTCAAGATTAAGTAAGGTTTAAGTCTCAGGCCTTATAGTTGGTATCAGAGGTCGGTTTAGATAACTTTAGGTGTTAGAATTATATTAAATGATTATCCAAAAATATTTTTTTATGGTCAAATTGAAGTGATATAGCATTTGAAGAATACCACATTGCTTCATCTTAGACATGTTTGTTCAGAATGGTTTTCCACAGAGGAAACAGGGAAGCAGTGCTAGGAAGGCATACAGAAGGAAATAACCTTCCGAATTAGCATCCTGAGATGGTCGGCATTGGAACTGAACAATTTGTTTTAGTAATGGCATAGTTGACTCAAGCAATAAATGGCGGTGGTATCCATGCATGAGATCAACCAGACCAACCGTAGAGGAACATGTCAGTGGTGGAACATTTAATGAGGCAACATCCCCCATAATTCAGATGATCATCTGACCCTATGATAGCTGAAGGGTGGATTAAAGCACTGGAGAAGATATTTGATGTCATGGGGTGTTCAGACAATCAAAAGTTTAGTCTTGATATATACCGTTTGGAGGGTGAAGCCGATTAGTGGTGGTAGATGGTTAAAAATATTAGGGAAGCTGATGAGATTGATTCTCTCGACTGGGATGAATTCAATGGTATGTTTCTTGAGAAGTATTTTCCTAAGGATGTTCGACTTAGGATGGAAAAGCAATTCTTGGAATTGAGGCAAGAGGAAGACTCAGTGGCTACCTATGAAGAAAGGTTCACTCGATTGCCAAGGTATGCAGCAAATTTTATCCGAAACCTTGATAGTAAAATCAATCGTTTTTACTCAGGATTAGAGCCAAAATATCGAAGGGCATTAGCTTTTCATGAGTTTAAAAGTTATGAAAAGCTTGTTCGATTTGCTGAGAAGGTGGAAATGGAGTTTGTCGATGATCAAGTGTTCTATAACAACCAACAGAAGAAGAGACCGAGGTGGCAGGAGAAAGGTAAGAATTCTTCAAAAAAGTCTGATGGTAAGAAAACTAAGTTTCCAGTTTGTGATAAATGTGGAAAAATGCATGCTGGGGAATGTCTTATGAATTCTAAAAAGTGCTACCGATGTGGTAAGATGGGACATAAGGCTCGTGATTGCACTAAAAAGGATCAAGGTGAAGGTAAGACCAAATTTGATTTACAATTAGTGAAATGTTATAAGTGCAATGAGATGGGTCACTATGAAAATGAGTGTCTGACAAAGAGCTTGAGTGATGGGAAGCATTAAAAATACAAGTAGAAAGGGGTGGTGAAATCCTTTGCAACTACTTCACCAGATGTTGGGCCATCAAATGAAGTTGTATCAGCTCCAGGGAGCTCAGTATTTTTCAAAGATTGACTTCAGATCGGTGTACCATAAGCTGAAGGTAAAGGAAGCAGACGTTCCGAAAACCGCGTTCCGTACAAGATATGACCATTATGAATTTGTAGTAATGCCTTTTGGGATAACCAATGCACCTGTTGTATTCATGGAATTAATGAATAGAATTTTCCATGAGTTCTTGGATAAGTTTGTGGTGGTTTTCAGTGATGATATTTTGGTGTTTTAAAAAAGTAAAGAGGAGCATGAAAGACATTTAAGGGTTGTCTTGAAAACCTTAAAAGAAAAGAAACTGTATGGAAAATTCAGGAACTGTGAGTTTTGGTTGCAACAAATTTCTTTCCTTGGTCATATTGTTTCTAAAGATGGAATAACTGTTGATCCTGCAAAAACAAAAGTTGTTAAAGAATGGCCAAGACCCACAAATGTAACCGAGATTCGTAGCTTCCTTGGTTTGGCAGGCTATTACTGAAGGTTTGCTAGAAATTTTTCACGGTTATCTAGTCCAATGACTAAGCTAACTCAGTAGGGTGTTATGTTTATCTGGACAAAAGAATGTGATGATTGTTTTCAGGAATTGAAAAGAAGATTGGTGAATGCTCCAGTTCTGGCACTACCTTCTAGGAATGGAGAGTTTTTTATATACAGTGATGCTTCATTGAAATGACTTGGTTGCATCCTAATGCAGAATGATCAGGCAATTGATTATTCTTCACGACAGTTGAAAACTCATGAGGTAAATTACCCTACACATGATTTGGAATTAGCTGCTGTTGTTTTCACTTTAAAATTTTGGAGACATAATTTGTATGGAGTAAAGTGTGAAATATATACTGATCACAAAATTTTAAAGTATATATTCACTCAGAAAGAGTTAAACATGAGACAAAGGAGATGTCTAGAATTAATCAAGGATTATTATTGTACAATTCATTACCATCCGGGAAAAGCAAATAAATTGGCTGATGCTTTGAGTAGAAAAAGTAATGCTTCATTAGCAATGTTGCATTTGGAACGTGATCATTTGGTTAAGGATTTGATGAACTTTGGAATAGAAATTGTTGGTGCAGGAAGTTATTCTGTTTTGTTTCAGATATTAGTGAGATCATCTCTATCAGATAGAATCAAGCAAGCACATAAGCAAGAAAGTGAGTTGCAGAAAAAAGTAGAGCTGGTTCAGAAAGGTATGTTGCCTGAATTCAACATTGATAATGATTGCATTTTGAGATTTGGGAAGAGATTGTTTGTGCCTTGTGATTCACAGTTGAAGAGAGAGTTGTTATGTGATGCTCATAGTTCTCCGTTTTAAGTTTATCCAGGCAGTACTAAGATGTATTGAGATCTGCGGGAGTATTACTGGTGGGATGGAATGAAAAGAGATATTGGTGATTTTACTGTGAAGTGTTTGACATGTCAATAGGTTAACGTAGAGCGGCAGTTACCGAAAGGGATGCTTCAGCCTTTACCAGTGCCAGAGTGGAAATGGGAGAATATATCCATGGACTTTGTTGTGGGATTACCGAAGACATCTTGAGGTAATAATGCAATCTGGGTTATTATTGATCGCTTGACCAAGTCTGCTCATTTCCTTGCTATACGAGATACTTTTTCCCTAGATCAACTTTCCCGTTTGTATCTTAAAGAGATAGTCGGGTTGCATGGAGTTCCCCTCTCCATTGTATCTGATCGTGATCCCAGGTTCACTTCTAACTTTTGGAAAGGCCTTCAGAAGTCGTTGGGTACTGAATTAAATTTTAGTACAACTTTTCATCCTCAATCAGATGGGCAGTCAGAACGAACAATTCAGACCTTGGAGGATATGCTACGAGATTTTTCTATGGATTATCAGGGAAGTTGGGACCAACATCTATCTTTGGTTGAATTTTCATATAATAACAATTTTCATTCCAGTATACAGATGGCACCATTTCAGGAATTATATGGGAAGCGGTGTCAAAATCCATCTTTCTGGGATGAAGTGGTTGAAAGAAAGTTGATGGGACCAAAATTGGTAGAAGAGATGGCAGAAAAAGTTCAGCTGATTCAGAAGCAGATGAGAACAGCTCAGAGCAGGCAAAATAGTTATGCGGATAACCGGAGGAAGGATCTATCTTTCGAGGTAGGTGATCATGTTTTTCTCAAGGTTTCTCCTTGGAAAAGTGTGATGAGATTTGGTAAGAAAGGAAAGATGAGTCCAAGGTTTATTAAACCATATGAAATTTTGGAGAGAGTTGGATCAGTTGCTTACCGAGTGTCTTTACCTCCGAGTTTATCTCAGATACACAATGTTTTTCATGTTTCGATGTTGAGAAATTAGATGCCAGATCCATCTCACGTTTTGAGTCCAGAGGTAGTTCAGCTGGAAGAGAACCTATCTTACGAGGAACAACCGGTCCAGATTCTTGACCATAGGGAGCAAGTGTTACAGAATAAAGTGATTAAGCAGGTAAAGGTTTTTTGGAAAAACCACATGCTGGAAGAGGCAACATGGGAATCTGAAAATGCAATGAGGGATAAGTACCTCCATTTATTTGATAAGTAAATAAATTGCGGGATGCAATTTTCTAAAGGGGGGAAGGATGTAACATCCCAAGTAAGTAATGAATAAAAGATATTTTTATCTATGTCTATAAATGAACTAGATAGTGTTTTAGAGGCTTAAAATGAAAATAAATCCAATCTTAAGCATGGAATACACTAATATTTTTAAAAGATTGTTTTACTCCCTTTTGATGGAAAACCATTTTTAAATCTATCTTTTGACAATTTTATAAGCTATTTTTGTCAAAATAAACTTATTCTTTATGATTGGGACATAAAAATTTACTTTGTGTGAAATTTTGGTATTTTTCAGACAATGTTCATTTGTTAATGAATAGTGAAAAATACTGCATTTTACATCAAAACTGCTTCTTAATATAATTTATTTATATGATTAGATTATATTTTGAATTGATCTTAATGTGTAATCTTAATATATTTTTACCATTTAATCCAATGGTGGTCATTGTAATCAATTTCACTTTGATATTAGACTTAAACTGGTGTCAATCTTTTGATACTTATTGTTTTATAAAAACACGCTATTTGCTCTGACAGCTGGAATTAATTATTAAATTAATTAATGTGACTTATATGTTTTTAATTTTTTAAAATAGACTTTATTTTTGAATTCGGAATATCAAATATATCTTAGGGTGAATTTTTTGTAATTTTCTGAAAAACTTCAATTTTTGATGAATAGTGAAACCACTAAGTGGTACTTATAAAAACTGATTTTCCGTTTAAATGAAATTTTGCCATCATTGTGTTTTGAATTTCAAAAATCCGACATACATGGTTGTCATTAAGAAGTTAAATGTGGTTCAATGAGATTAAAATAATTTTTTGGTGAATAGTAACTTATTAAGTTTTTAATCGCGATTAGTGGTATTCAGTGTAGTTTAAGGTAAAAATAATACTTTAATAAAATTATATGAGCTTGACACATGTCCTACCCTCATTGGTTGTGTCATGGATGACCAAGACAAGCCATGGGTCAACTTTGGGACACCATGGAGCCACTTTGGTTGGGAAATGATATAAATAACTTTTTATTTAATGTAAAAGTAAAAATGACACAAACATAGTATGTTTTACGAAAACAATTTTTACATGGGGTAATAAAGATCAGATTTTTTTATAAATTGTCATTGGAAAGATAAAAAGATTTCCAACATCATAGTATTTTTTTATAATTTTTAGACATTATATAAATTTAATTATTTATGACATCATGATGATGCAGCGATGACCTCATTATTTAACGATTTAAATAAAATGGAAAGATAATGTAATATCTAAAACCTAAACATGTCCAAAACCTATTAGATGGAAATATTTCGAAGCCTTATCATCTTAGCATTGAAATATATCAATGTGGGACCTTAGAAATTAGAAACACTTTTGAAAATAAAATAATAGTTTCATGATTTCCAAAAGTGCCCCTCCTCTCCTCTTATAAAAGGCCCCCACATCCACCTCATTTCACACACTCCTCAAGCCTTTGGATCGGCCAACCCCTGCCCATTTACTCTGTCCACATCCATCTCCTCATCTTAGAGGATTCCCTTTTGGCAGAATCCTTTCAAAGGAAGCCTTTAGGCTCAAATCAAAAGGAGTTACACTTTTAAAGGTAATTCATTCTCTCATGTTCATTTGTTTTATTTTGCTTCTCCAACCCCCTAAACTCTTTTTATTTAATTATTTTGTAACAACACCAGTATATTCAATATACTAGTATGTTTATATAATATTTATTCGAGCTAAACTCTCACACAACTACATAAAATGGTTAAAGAACATGCGGTTTCCGTGGATGGAGAAATTCTGCCTCCCGAAACGATGATTGTTCAATACTCATTTAACACCTTCAAAGGTGGCCATTATGATGTCACTATTTTCATATATGATATATAATATGTTTATTCTTTCCTTAAGCTTCTGTATTTTTCATTTATGGCATACCATTATTGTTTCCATTATGGGTAAACACGATATCTTCATTTTAGGAAGTGCGGACTACCGCCCCCTGAAAGTGATTCGATTCGTTAATACCATATGTGGGATGTGTAAAGGATAACGTTAATGATATTATATATGTTATTATACTGGAATTATAATATTCTCTTATATAATTATGATTCCATTCCAGAAAATATGAAATAGAAATGGAAGTAGCGTTCATGCGTACGTACGTCTTACCGTCTCCATGAACAGTGCATTTCATTTCTTACCTCTAAATGTGATGTAATATTATAAATACATGTATATGATGAATATATATGATATATATGGTATCCAAATCATTAATATCTTTCTGGATATAACGAACCTTTGACCAAATTAACAACATGTAAGTGTAAGAAGTCTATTTTTGACTTAAGAACCAAATATTGACAAAATGAACATTATTAACCTAAATGATTACATGATGTTCATAACATGGTATAAAAGGAATAATGAACTTGAAAAAGGTTCTTAAGAAAGTATAGATTAACTCAAGTTTATTATTCAGGAGATTAAAGAACGGTCGTGTCAAGTCGGATACGAGGTATGGGACTTCGTCTCAATCTCCTTTCATTGAGGCATATTTTGTTTTATACACAACCTTATTTTATACGGTGTATAAACCCCTTTGACTTTTACATTTATTCAAATGGAATCCTTTTTATACGAAGTGTTTACTAAATTACAAAAGGGAATGTTTTTGTCGTACGTATGCGGCGACAACGACTTCTCTGCCACCGTGACCATTATTTGAGTTTCGGCTTCCTCTACAAGCCATACCTTTTTTAAAAAAAAGAAAAATAAATACCATGTTTTACTTTTCTTTTATTTTGGTATTGAAAATGGTTTTCATAATGTTTTTATATCAATGTGTTGTATTGATATCTTGTGATTGAAAGGTGGGAATGTTATGTTTCCTTTATGCATGTTTTATGTCATACGACTATGTTGAGGTTCTTGGGCATTATTATGAAGACAGGTGGTTCCGTGATAAACTAAGGGCAGGTGAGCCCGATATAGATCTCCAATGAATTGGGTAACACGAAGGAGTGAAACGTTAAGGTTTATCTGAAGAGATTTAGGGAATATACTGTGATAGGTATTCCAAACTTAACCAAGAGGGTTACTCCCTATGTAAGAATGTTATGAATGCCTCAAGTTACCTTTATGTCTTATGATTTCTTTGATTTATTCATGATTTGATGAGGTATGTTAATGTGCTTATGTTTTATGGGTAAAGTAGATCTCATCCTTATGTATATATGTTCCCATGTTTCCTTTCCATATTTTTATATCCCTTACTAAGCTTTTTATGCTCATCCCATGTTTTTTTGAAATGTTTCTCATAGGTCAAGGGAAAGGTACATGATATGATGATAGTGTCAAGGAAGTGTCAATAAAGAATCGATGTTTATTTTAAATATGTTTCCATTTATGGGAATGAAGAATACTATCTTTATGTAACCACTTTTTTTTATATGTGGAATGTAATGCAAGTTTTATGATCTAATTCTCTAAAACTCTAAACCCGAAAAGATCCTCAATGTGTAATCTTGTAATAACTCAAGATTAAGTAAGGTTTAAGGCTAGGGCCTTATATTTATGGGTTAATTAATTCCATATTATCAACTCTCAAATTCCATCATTATGAAATATTATTTGATAATGATATTAAATAAGATTATGCAACCCATTTTCATTATATTGGTAATTATTATGTTCTATATTATTGTTGAATTTCATTATGTGTCACCCATAGACCATCAAAATGTACTGATGAGTATTCCCAAATAGTGGCTCAATGTATTGAGTAATGTTTCTTGTTTCATGAAGCATCATGTAAGAGAATAAGGAGTAAACCTATTCTATTCTGGGTGTTTTCCCACCATGTGAAATTTTCCAGTATGTTAGACTCGACTCATTTTAATTTAATGTTATATGTTTCTTCCATGTTTCCTATGATTCAATGATCTTACCATAAAATGTTTTATATTTTATTCTCCCATGTGATTACACATGAACCTACTATATTAGGATATCATTTTATATCTTTGAATCGGATTTTATGTTTCCTTATCATGTTTATTCCATTAATAGCATCTCAATGTCACCCCTTTATTATATTTTATTACACATGTCATGCTATTAGTTTTGGTATATCTAATGGATTTAAGATCTCATTATGAAGAATAAAATAATGAATATTTCTTTTATCCTCACATTGATTTATTTTGAATGTATTCTACCAAGGACGCCAGGCCTCTGTATCATTGGGATGAAATTAATTTATGTTTATGTTAAAAATGTTTTAATGATATATGTAAAATTATTGGGTCTCTTTATTTTATATAAGATAAAAAATTTAGTCAACCTATGGAATCTAGGAGCAGAAAACATTAGTGAGAACAATAGGGATATTTCTAAGGAAAAGACAATGTATAGAAAAATATCTTGGAATCTTGGTGAAGTATAGGGAGAGTTATTCCCCATAAATTACATCCCTTTCTGTAAACTACAAGTTTATGTAAAACTAGAACACATTTACCTAGGATTAATGACTCCAAAAAATGTGTTTCACGTAAGAATAGAGTGTTACATATTACAAGAAAATATGTATTACTATGCACCTAGTTTGACACTCTTAGAGGATATGATTATGAAATTACCAAACAAATTTCAAACTATTATTAAGGAGATTGAAAAATTGTTAGGTTAGAAAATATAAAGGTATTCATTACCATTGATAACATAGCTTTTATCCTACAAGAACATAATTCATGATATAATTATCATTTATAAATTATTTCTCCTAATATAATAATATTATCTTCGGAATGTTACTGAATTAATATATGGTTTCTTATAATATTTTTTTGCTAATGATGGTAAATTGAATAAAGAACACTGAAAAAAATGTAATGGTAAATGAAATGATTTCCCTAATGAGATACCTAACATAATGAGAGTGTCATTTAGACATCATATGATCATTCCAAATGACATATATTGAATTATGATAAAAAACAAGAATATAGTTGAATTTTCAATCACATAAAAGAAGATAAATATGGTGTCTCTTGGAAGTTAAATTGATAAATATGATAATTATTAGAAGTTTTGACCATCTACATGTTAATAATTTTATAAAAAGTACTTAGATGAATATATCAAATGGAAGGGGATGTTTTTTTCTAAGTTGAAACAAAGGGAAAAGTGTCATAAATTTACATAGAATTTGGTTAATTATTTTTTGGGGACATAATAATTATCAATGTAATTTCCCTAAATTAATGGTTAGTACCTATACAAATGAAATAACAATTTAATAACAACAACTAGGGTAAAGTATTTACTTATAGGGATCCTATAATTTTTATTTATTAGTATTTCTAGTAATGGTATTTTTTTATAAAAATCATTAAACATAGAAGGATAGTTCTGTTGTAGGGTTTTTATTGATTTTTAAAAATATGGTTAATATAAATAATGACATATAAAAGTGATTTGATGAAAATGTGATATATTTTTTTTGAAATTTTTTTTTTTATAGAAAACCATTGTAGTAAAAAAAATTTTTTATAATTAATATTATTTTTTTATACATTCATCATATTTTTGATAATGTTATTGTAATTATATTAATATAGTTTCTTAAAAAAGGAAAGCTCACATGTTGGGTGATAATTCATCACATATTTCAAGGACATGGGGCATGAAACAACAAATAAGGGGCCATAATGGTGTAATGACTTCTAATTTTCTACAAACTATTCTGGTTACTATGATATTGTTTTTACTTAAAAGAGTTTATGAATAAATATTATGTTGATATTATATATTTTAGGGGAATAATGAAATTTTGATAGATGATTTATTGGGATAAAGTATATATTACATTTATGTTTAATGTAAATGATTATTCGTTAACAATGAAATTATGATTTTTGGGATGTATGATGAAGGGTATTAATGATAGACACTTAAAGAATGAATTAAATTTATCTTAAGGAGGTACTGTTATAATACTAGAGAGTAATGCATTATAATATAAAAAAAGTTCTAATAATTTTTATTTTATTAAATATAAGAGGAAAATATTGTTATTATTTTAGTGATTATGTGATTCATTAGAATATTATTTTAGTACTTCTAGAATAAAAAGTCAACCTTTAATTCTCATCATTTAGAGAAAAGATGATATTAAGGTGGAAATTATTAATGGATGAAATTATTCTTGTCAAATAAGTATATTTACTTATGCTCTTATAATAGAAGGTCATTTAATCCCTAAACTATAGAAAAAGGATCATGAAAAAATTGTTTCCTAATTACCATAATATCTAATGAATAAATGGTCTTTTAATACATCAACGATTTATACTTTTTTAGTTGCTGGAATTATCATGACCAATCACATTCATATGATAAAAAAATATTGATGTCTATCAAAAATTATGTATCATTTTCTTCTATGTACATATATAAACTTAAAACCAATATTCTACCATGTGATTACCTTTCTATTTCCCTTTACCTTTTTTTAAATGGATGTTTTGTTAACACATTTTTCGATGTGGGTTTTCCAAAAAGAAATTATCAAATTTCAATAAATTAATTATAAAGAATAGGAAAAAATGATGAGGATGAAATTTATATAAGAGGGTAGAATGTAACATAAATAGATTTTAAAAAGAACACTATATTCGATAGCATATTCATCACCCAACTCTAAGATTATGTAAACATCATTATCTTATTAAAATAATATTATTTAAAATAGATTTTTATAAATTATTAGTTATATTGCTTAGAATTAATAGTAATAATTACTTTAACGAAATATAAATTTAAATCCAAATATAAATGTATTTATATATTTTTAATAAATATGCACTAAATTTTTTAAAAATAACATTTGTTTAAAAAATTATTTTTATTGATTTTTTGAGAAGAAATATGTAAATAATTTTTTGAAATTATTTATATTAAATATTATAAAATAGAAATAATTTTTGAAGTCATTATATTGATATTAACATAGGGTTAGATTTTGGGATTTTTAAGAAAATATTAACATTCTTTGAATACTAAAAAATACTCATTTTTATAAAATTTTAACTTATTTTAAATAAAGTATCATTGTTATTTAAATCATATTTAATATTAAAATAATAATAATTATTGTTATATTAAATAAAATTAATTACATTTGAATCATATTTATTCTAGGTTTTAGTATAATATTATTCTTATGCTTATAAACATATTTGTATAAAAACGGTTTTAATGTGCATACTATTTTTCAAATTTAATTAATTAAAACTACCAATAAATATAAAATATTTAAATTAAATATATTGAATATTAATATATAACTTATTTTAAATTAAATTAATTATTATTACTTTTCATACAGTTATTATAAGATTTTCTTGTGCTTTAGAAAACCACATTTCTTAAGAAAACATGTTTGTTAGACACATCTATGGATTTAATTTTAAATTAAAATCTTCCACTCCAATTAGATGAATTTAAAAAAATGTATTACATATTTGGAATAAAAATAATATAATTTATAAAATAATTTCATCTAAATTTTTTCTGTAATGAATAGTAAAACAAGTAAACCATAGTTACAACGGTTAAGGTTAAAACGTGTATACCAAGGGGTTAAACTAAAATGAAAATGATTAAAAAATACTAATAAAATTTTCTAATTATTATTATATGGACTTATTTAGATATTATATATTATACGTTTAAAAAGTAATATATTTTGGATCCATTTATCCTGATAAAAATATGCTTGTGAGTCTTTTTATTAAAAAAATTCCAAGTATGCCCTCTCCCCCACTTATAAAAGGCCACACCATCTATTCTTCACTTCACAATTAGAAATCAATTTTTTCTAAGACCAACATAAATAACTTCCTTAAATTCATATAATAATTCTAAAATCATTTTATATATCAAAAATCTATCCTATAATTTTATGTTGTGAAAATATATTGAATTTGTCCCAAAATGTGGTGATGTCTATAATAGAGGATATTGTTTTACTTTTTATTCCCCATACATAAAATATTATAAAACCATGATGATATAATAAAATCAATATATTATATATACAATGATGTTTTTATGTTAATGGATTGATCTACCACCGTATCATCCTTCCTCAAATGAGAAATAAAATCGTTGATCATGTGTATAAAGGACTACCTCATCATGAACTGAAATGATTTTTTCCCTATATATTTCTCATGGATGGATATAATGATATATATAATGATTATATATTTTATTTATGAAATATTTATAATTTTGAAATCATAATATCACATATACATTCATATTTTTTTTATAAAAAAATACTATAATGTTTCTCGTGTGTATGATGGACTACTACGTCACAGATCTCTCTGGTTTATTTTTCATATATGTGTCACATGGAATATAAATAAGACTGTGTTTTAATAGATTTATGATATCATTGAAATAAATATAATTTTATAAAATAATTATATCATATACTTTATTGCATTACCATGCACTGAATAAATGATGACATCGTTTGTGTGTATAGTGGACTAACGCCTCATGAAGTGGTATGCTTAATTTTTGTTAATAACTAAAATTGATGACTTAATTAAGTGTTTAAAAGAAATAATATTATTTTTATTATATTATTATTATCCTTGAAATATAAAATAACACATACCTTATTTCCATCATGATCATCAAAAAATGGAAATGTTACCCTTGCGTACGTATGGCGCACCATCTCATTGATTATAATGTTGTTCATTTTTCATAACCGTATCTCAATATTAGTTATAAAATTATAAATCTTAAAAAAATTATTAATCTTTCATGATTAATATTATGGTTATGATTAAATAAAATTATCGTTGACCACATACAACTTACCAATGTGATTTTGGACATATGAGTTGTTTATTGTTAAAAATTATGACAGGAAATTAATTCGTTATGTAATTCAATATGAAATGAATAAAAAAATAAAATGAATCATAAAATTTAAAAATTATATTAATATTGAAAATAAATAAAATATTTTTATTATTCTAGAATATAAGGAAAGAACGTGACGACTCATTCTTGGGGAAAGGGTTTCATCTAAAACATACTTCTTTGAGACATATGTTCTTTTATATACCTAATGTCTTTTATATTACATATATACAACACCTTTACATAATATATCATGAATATATCCTATTACCTCTATTTTATATTGAAATATTTGTACGTAATTCATGATAAGTAATGATTCAAATGTTACCAAAGCGGAAAGGGTGTGTGTCTCAATCTCATTTTAATCTGTATTGTTTTTACTTGAATTTAAATTATAAATAATTTTTAGATAATTTTTTAATAAAAACCATTAATTTCATTATTTTATTTTTATTAAAGATTTTTTCATATAATATTACATTTTTCTCTCATTGGTACTTAATATTTATTGGGATACAATTTTTTAAGGAAAACCATCTTTATTTCTCTCTTTGGTTGAAATCACTTTCTTTTTTATGTCCATGTTGCAATTAAAATGTTTTTAGTAATTTTTTAATATTATTATATGATTTTTAACTCATTTTTAACAATTCAGTAATTTCTAAGAAATGGTTTAAATGGATTCATCTTTTTCATTTCCAAATGGGGTATTTTATGACTATTTACCATTATGTGAAATAATGTTATTAACTTATATGACATGTACTGAATTATCTTTCATCCTGAGAAGGATTTTATTTAAATAATAATTTTTATTTTTATAAGGAAATTTTAAAAGAAAAGTTTTTATAATATTATTGAAATTTCTAGTTTTCCAAATGTAATTTCAAAGTGGAAAGGTTATTTTTGTCACAAGTATTTTTAATTTTGTAAAAGAATTTTCATCACCGAAAAAAATTACTATTATGGATTGTTTATGAATATATATATATATATATATATATATATATATATATGTCTCTCACATATATATATACCTAGATTATTCTACCTTAATTTTATATTGTAATAAATTCCTTATGATCATCTCTCAAATTCCATCATTATGAAATCCCCTTTAATTATGATCTGTGAAAAGATTATTTGACACTTTTTTATTTTTATGGGTAATTATTATGATCTTCCTTATTATTTAATTCCATTATGTGTTATATATTTATCTTTAATATATTATTATTGGTGCACCAATATATCACTCTAATGCATTGGATATTTTTTTAGTCTCATGCAACAATATATATGGGATGAGAGAGTAAACTTAATATGTTTTAGGACTTTTAAAACCATGTGATATTGTCTTGAAGGTTATACTTGACTCATGTTTATTTAATGATATTTGTTTCTTCTACATTTCCTACGATTTTATTATCTTATGATACCATGTTTTCAATGTTATTCACACCTATGATTACTTACACTTCTTTTCTTTTATGATATCATATTATTTCTTTGACTAGTATTTTTTTCATGTTTAATCACTTATTTGTATTTTTATCTCATTCATTTCTTCTATATATTCTTTTAGTCATGCTATTATATTTTTGGAGATGAAATGGATATCAAATATCGTTATGGGAAATAAAATAAAGAAGTTTAATTTTAGCTTCACTTTGGTGTATTATAAACATAATATTCTAATGAAAACCGGCCTCCTGACATTTAAGTTGTGAATAATATATTTTTATGTTAAAAATGTAATGATTTGTGTAAATTTCTTATATAACTATAGGAAATATTTTTAATATTTTGAAAAAAAATTATTGAGACACACATTATATAATTAGTTGAAAGTAATTAATTTTAAGAATAGTTAAAGATAAATTAAATAATTAGTAGAATTAAACTATATTTGAATTTTAAAATAAAAATCGATAACATCAACAAAATGTGTAAATATTGATTTAGAAGGAAAAGAAAAAAATTATAAATAATATGAATTATATTAATATCATAAATTTTTTAGAAGAAAACAAAATACATCAATTTAATTATAAAGAAACTAAGGATGAAGTGTATTATAGCATCACCATATAGTAGACAAAAACAATCATTTGAAACCATTTTTAAAGAGTATAAATTGTGACTCAAGAAAATAAGTTTACTCAAGAAAACTTTGTATAGCATATGAATCACTTTCATTAAATCTTCATCAAATAGATAGTTTTAAATTAAACTAAAAATTAATAATTTAAAATTCTTTCTAATATATATCAAAAAAGAATTATACACGTAATTTAAATTAAATTTGGTGTGTTGCTCTAAACATTCTGGAAAGAAAATAAATTTAACAGAACTTAAATGGCCTAATTTTTGAATTCCATGGAAGAACATTTCCCTCATGTATAATAAAAAACTATCATAACATCGTATTTTAGAAAAATTTCCATAGATATAAACGTTTATAAATGTATTTTAAAATAATTCATTACAAATATATCTTTTTGTTATATTTGATCTTTGTCATCAAATTTTAATAACATTATTTTTTTGTACTAGTTTCATAATAGTAGGGTTAATTCATGTATACATACATATATACATACACAAATACACACACACACACACACACACACACACACACACATATATATATATATCCAAATTTCATCATTACATTATCAATATAGGTACTAGAATAAATTTCTTATGACTATTTATAATATAATAGTTTTATTTTATATGAATTTTATTTTATATTCATGATGATGTAGTTAGTGATGGGTGTTTTAAAATAATTTTTAATTAAAAAATGATGTTATATTAATAAAAACAAAAATATTATTTAAAACATTAAAAATAAAAAAATAGTAATGATAATAATACTATTTTATAAAATTCCAAATTCATTCATGATATAATTTTATAACATTAATCATGTTTTAGGTAAAACATACCCAAAATAGTATATGATATATTTAATAGGTGGTAATGGTTAGGAAAGTGATTAATTTTGAAGAATATAAATATTATTAAAATATAATGTTATTTCTTTATTTTTATCTTGAATTGAATCATATTTAAATAGATCATAAGAAGGGGGAAATATCCAAATGAAATATGAAATACAGTGCCTCATGGAGGCGGTAGACCGGAAGTACACATTGGAGATGTTATTATTTTCCAAAAAATTGTAAGAAGGTGGGAATAAGATTATATTTTCATAATCATATAAATTTTATAAATTTAATATTAATTTACTGTATATACTTTATGAATAGTCCATGTTTGGTGGTCATGAAAAATAGAACTGAATGCTTAATGGAGGCGGTAGTCTGAAAGTACCCACAAGCGACATATTCATTTTTATAATGGAAAATATATGATATGGATAAAATTTATTCAAAAATAAAAATAAATTTAAATTTAAATATATTTAATACTAACTCGTCATATTTTAATGGGATTGAAATATGTTTGGGATAAATTTAGTTAAGGAAAGATATTAGAGATTCATTAGAATTTACTTTTAGAATATGAACATTCTATTGAAGTACTTATTAATAATGTAGAAATTATGGATTTTATAAGGATCATAGGGACTAAAAAGATAGGATATGGACCTTTGGGATGTAAACATTAGTGGTGGATCATGAGAAATTTTATATTGTAGTTACCATAACGGCTTGGTGTGATTCACCTTTTATAATTGAGAGTTAATTTTTTTAATAATATAAAATTTAATGTTAATATGAAATTGTAAAATGGATCAAAGTATTGTTAATAATCGATAGAAAGAATATTTTGTGACAATATATGGTATATAATCCTCTAAAAAATTACTTTTTTGATCCACACATTTCATTTTTTAGGTTTATCTATTTACATTTTAGTTTTAGCAAAAATTACTTTTACTAGAACAACACATTCATTATCATGGTAATTATTTAAAATTACCAAAATTAAGATTCAAATTATTAACTACTTTTATCATTGAAATTTATTATTTTAAATTAATTTAATTAAATATGATTTGTATGTATGAGAAACAATTTCATCACCCCTTATATCCAAGGTACACTAATTTGGCTAGAAATGATGGACGATAGAAAATATCCCCCAAATAAAGCCTCCCATTAGCCCGGGGTTGGAGACCAGTAATGGGGATATAAAAATATCTCATGCGAAATAAATTAACATCAATAATAAATATTATTTTGGTAGATATAATAAATAACCCTCAATAATCTCCATCATATTTGATACAAATGAAAACTAACAATCCTATGATGCTTGAAGAACGTTAAAAAAATAAAAAAAAATCATTATGTGAATAATAGGAAAAAAATTCATTAAATAGTGACTCAATTATAGATCCAATATCCATGTTATTCATTCTGAACTCACTCATTAATGTCCTATATTAAGCCAAGAAACAATTCATAGCTTTTTTATGATCATAACATATATGTATCGAGGGATAATTCACATGATCTATATGGGAAATGTGGAAAGGGGAAACAAATACATTGATGAAAAAAATAAAACCAACATGGATCATAATATTTCATCTAACCAATATCAGACTCACCATGGAATTCTCATCAAATAAAACATCCAATTTAGTATTTCAGTCTCAAATTAATACAAATCAGAGGCTCTCTGTAAAAACTTCCCCAATAATTTACCCCTATCATTCCCCAAAATCAATCTTCGTGTTCTTTAATCCCTTCCATGCATACCAAATCCAAAATCAACCATCAATGATTTATATTGATACGCATCCCTAACATTCCAAATATTTCAAGGTATAACATCCCATGAAATAATCAATCAATGATCAAGCACCATAGCCCCATAAAATCATAATGTCTCATACAAATAGTTCTAGGGTATCATGAATGTTAAAGACATCAAACTCATTACCTCCTCCTTCCACACATGTCACTCAGCACTCATCAAATAAAAATATAAATTGTGCATGATCGAACACCAACCCTTCATCACCAGATGAACCCCAATACCATCTAGTTATCACTTAGCAATCTCTAGAACCAACCTGTAATCATCAAAACTCTTAAAGGGTGAGAAAGGAAAAGGAGGTAGCTAGCCATTCAAATGAACAACATCCTAGATATTAGGAAAGATACCCAGAACCCAATTTTTTTGGTTTTGGTAATGATATCCAACTCTAGTGTGTCATATATAGATATAAAATCTTATACATGGTTAATAATTTAAACAAAATACTGTACCTAGGGGTTCAAAATAACATCACCAATTGGCCTCTCAACATCACCACAATATTAGAAATCATCTCTGACTATCCACATCGCAGGGTAACGCTTCAGACCAAAAAACCCCATACACTTGCAACAGAACAACACATTCCCAAATTATTTCCTTTATACTAATTTTCTTTCATTAATCCATTTCATTCAAAAAATATTATTCAATCCATTTATTATCCAATTTATTATATTAAATTACCACACATCAATTCCATATCATTATTACTCTAATATAACTCATTAATATTTTTAAATAAATTAAAAATACAATCTGTGCCTAATTGGTAAATTAACACTACCAAACCACACTAACTCAAATCCCCCCTACATCATCAAACACCCAACATAACATATACAAAGAAATCACCAGAACCAAACCATTTCACTATTATAAATACATAAAAAACTCATAAAATATAATTTCACAATATCCCTCATTAATTCCCTAAAAAAACACATGCATCCTCACTTTGACAACGTTCCTCTTTGAACTCAGTATCCAGCATCACCGATAAAATCCCTACAAGATCACCACACTTATCACATAATAAAATGAAACAATAATATCAAAACAGAATAGTAAATTTCAAATTATACAAAAAGAAATATTTTAGACTAAAGGAATTTATATCATCATATCATGTAATCTTGGGTATTATAACATGAAGAAATATATAAAAAGAACACAACTCTTTATCAATGAATTCAACTTCATAGGAAATATTTTTTCTTATTCCTATAAATATATATTATCATATAACTTTATCACTTAATTCTATATTTTAAAAAAATCAATAATTTCTGGAGAAAATGATTCATTATCCATATATAGGTTCATTATCCTTTTATGGAAGGTGGTTTCATGAAATTAGAACAACATTTATTTCACAAATCATTCAAATCCCTACAAAAAAAGTATATGAAATGCCATGGTTTTTAGAAAAGTTATAAACAAGGATTATCCTTTAATCAATATTAATAAAAAATTAAAATAATATGAGAACTCACATCCCCTTTAATTGTATATTAATTAATTTATTAATTAGATTATTTCAACACGTACTATATACACAAAGAGGAACAAGATCTAGAAATTTCCAGATAATCTTATCATAGAAGGATTGAATTAAGATCCCCAAACTCTAAGAAATATTTCCTATATACTATATAATGAAGAATAAATATTAAGAAGAAAACCAAGAACCACATGAAAATAAACACATCAATAAACCTATAACACATTATCCCCATTAATACCCCTCTATATCACTATCAAAACTACCCATATCCACAGCCATAACTTCCATATAATGAATAGATGGGAGGAAAACAAGTTTGAAAGAAGGGAACTCACTTAGAATCACTGATGTTTCTTCTCTATATGTTGATTATGAAAGCCTGCATTATGGGGGTGAAATGCATCTTAAAAACACAACACGTTATTTTAAGGTTTGAGATAGAAGTTAGAAGAATAATAATTTCACTAGGGGTTTAGAAACTTATAATAAGGAATATAATTAATAGACTATAACATAAAACCTTATTTCACAATGAAAAGATTATAATATTGGACAAAAAAGGAATAATGTAAGGGTCCACCTATAATGGGGTCGATCAATATTGTATTCGAGAAACATTTCTCATTCCATTCTATACATATAATAACCTTATATAATTACCATAAGGTAGAGAAAGGCCTATGAAGTAAATATACAAGATATACAAATGATATCATTCTATAGTTTAACTATATGTCACAACAACATGGAAATAAATAAACATTATTAATCTCACCACTCCGGGACACCATTGTATAATTGGGAAGGCACACCATAACTATGTTGAAGTATGAGGAACCTCTATAACACCACTTCCCATGAATCCATGTCATTGAAAGCCTTTCTATTCTACCATACTAACCTCCAAAAAACTCCCATGGGGAAACACTATCATCTATTCCATAAATAACACATATATGTTGTTATATAATCCATAATCCGGAAAAATCCTTCCCTATATGAAATTTATGCTACAACTCCACCATCAACTCCTTATATACTTTAAAACATCCGTCGAACACCTCTATTATTAGAAACTAATAATGTAATTGAACAAAAAGTCAAAACTACTACATTAGGTACCTAAATAAAAATTCTATTCAGAATCCAACGAAAATTGAAAGAAGGAAAAATAATATGGTCTAAACAATCACCTCTGAAGATATATTTCATGGAAATCATTTTATTTGAAACTCTTACACTACAGAAGTACACCAAAAATAGGGTAAATTGAAACTCTTATTGAAACAAAATTCATTGGTTGAATCATCAAAGAAAAAATGATTTGGTACACAAAAATAAAAAGATGTAATAATACTAGGAATGTATCAATATATAATGCTCCAAATCACTCTCATCTATGTCAGCATACCTCTAGAACATTCGAACCAAGGTAATAGATCATATTAACATCACAATACCTTGACAATCTTGGATCCCTATAAGTAAATCCATAAATGCCACATCATCCATGATATCCAACACCACCCCAAAATAATAAGGGATAAATAATTAATATAATGATAGTGTTTGGACACATTAAAGATATCATGGATCCAATTTAACCATGTTCATGGCACCAAATGATAAGCCACCATTAAAATGTGCTCTATCACCTAAAAATAATTAAATATTGGGGATATATATCACTCCAACAAAAAAACCATCTACTTTCTTTTATGGGGGAAGACCCTCAAGAATACAAGGTTTTTAACATAAAACTCTAAGGGCCTCTTCCTATGATAAATCTTGGTCTTTTAGACGTGTTTTTACACCTTTATTCAGTCCTAAACTATTTGAATCTTATTTTTTGTGATATGTACGACAATAGGACCATAAATTCTTACTACACACCCTCATTCCATCACAATGGTAGACAAAATTACATTACATATAATTACATACATGATCCTTTCTGAAGGATGTGTGGTTTCTATTTTCATAGGAGAACTCAACCAATGGTAGGTTATTTACCTTTTTTCTTCCAATATCTATAAAAATATCCCATAAAAGATCCCCAACATCTAGAATGAACACATCACCTGACCATTAGTCCAGGTGAGAAAATATATCCTATATCCCAACTAGGAGTAAAAAAAATAATACAGTCCTTTCTAGACTAGTGAGGTAAAACAAGAATTCTGATTTGAAATTATTTTCCTCAACTCCTAATAAACCCGAACCACATCATCCATATTTATCCTCACTAGAAAATCAATGATACTCTACACCCAAACCACTAGAAAATGATTTAAAATCCTCTGATGGTACACCATCACCAAAACATCATTATATATACTTTAGGATTGAGGGAACCAAGTGATTAAATACATATAAATTTCCTATGGATTCTAATAAATGTAATCCTAGTGTGTTAATAAACATCATGTAACACGATTCTTGGCATTAACCTATAGAAAAAAAGAAATTATAACATAATATTTACCATAATTAACTTTTTCTCAAGAAAACTATGTTATATAAAATAGAAACACCAATATATACTTCTAATAGAGACCTAAAAACTCAAATAATACTTTAATAGGATTCACAAATTGAGTAAACAACCAACCACAAAACATTATATGGTTCTGACTATCCTCCGACATCCCCTCTTATTCATCACTATGGATAACATTGTATAACAATCCCTCTACATCTAATTCTCCCCAAAATGACTTATCCATTAATAAAATAAATGAAAATTAAATAGAAAAATGATAAATACACCATATACCACAATATTCCTTTTTATCAAGATGCATAACCACGAGATCTTCTATCCATCTCTAATATTCCCCATACAATAAAATAAAATATCCTCATGAATTCTTAATCAGTGCATTGTCGATAATGTTTACTTTTCATGGGGTGTATTAGATCATGAAATCATATTCCATAAGAAACCCTATTCGCCTTTGATAATAATCACAAAATATATCAAACATCACCCTTTCCTCATGAATCTAATGCATTGCAACATTGTTCAACATCCACTTCATGTAATAGAAGTCTATAAGGAAATAATTTTTCATGATGAATGCATACTCCTTCCCAATTAAAATAGCTTATTATCATGAAATGTGAGAGAAATCGGACACCAAACTCTATTAATTAATCATATGGACAATAAAACTAAACTCCTCAGCAATATTTTTGGTTTCCCACAAAGAAAAAATAAACTATACCGTTTAAATTCTATTTAATGACCGTAATGTGATACCAAATTCCAAAGTAAATTAACTTCTAGTATCCAAAATATTCACATGGTCAACCTTCCATGTAGATAGAGTTATTAGAGAACCTATAGGACAATTAGGAGATGCCTGAAAAGATCTAAATTTGATCTTGAGTAGATAAATATTTTGTTGATATATATGACCATGAAATACTATTAAAACTAATGAAACATTTAGTCTAGGATTTATATGAAAACTAATACTAATTCAATGAATTTAAATGTAAGGACCAAAAAATCGATGTGCCCATATCAATAACCAAATACAGTCTTTAGAATATACTCATCCTTTACCCATATCTGATGATATCCAAACTAGTTGTAGATATTACAAAACTATTTTGATACATTCATATTATAAAAAAGTCATACATCCTTATAAAATGGTAATGGTTCTTGAAAGATACGTGATTAAATATCTATTAGTCAATGTCCAACCTCATTCTATCATCTAAGTCCCTGAAAAAAAAAATTCTTGAGCACCAAAAGTGGATACAATATTTCCGTAGCCAATCGAACATCCACCATAAGAGTAACACAACACTACCTCAATGAAAAATCAAGAAAACTCATATTTCATATCAAGATATTATATTCTATGTGTGGAACAAACTCACACCTATTGTTTTGAAACATTTATAAATATAACATGTCTTGATTGGGATATGGGTTTCCCCTATTCATGTCATTGAAATAATAGAAAACATAACCATCAAGGGAACGAAATAATAACATAAATCAACATGATTCATTCATTAAATCATTAAAGAAACATAGAACAATGAAAAACTCAAAATAAATCAGTGTATAGGGAATACATATGCATCTCACCCTCTAATGCAATATTCTCTGAGACACAACGACTCTACCACACATGAATGAAGTGAATGGTTTCAAAATACAACTATTTCTCCCTAAATTTATATATCCATAATGGTCACTCCAAGAACATCATGTCATCCTCGATATCCAACCCTCCAAAACCAATTATATAGAAGTAATTAAGAAGGTATCAATGGGTATGCTACCCATGGAATATTTCATGGAGCATGTTCATATTCCATCGAAGCACTAATTGATAAGACACCTCACCAACATGTTTAATACCTCAGAAGAACTAACATTATAGGTGTAAAATTTAATTCCCCTACCAAAAATGTATTACCCCGGATGTGGGAAAAAATAAATAACATCTTTCCCTTACCAAGAACTCCAATGGTATCCTCCAATGATCATTATATGCTTTTTTCAATCTTTTACCACCACCATCTTCTTATGAACAACCTGGACCTTCTCTATAATTATTTATAATACATTGGTAAAGATAATTGATGACTCCCCAATCTCAACCTAATATAATTAAGAATGAAAAAACATTAGTATAGTGCCCCAAATTATTCTATTCCAATTGATGAGTTATATCTATTGTTATAAGAGATATAAAACTGGGAACATGATTTTCCAATGATCATCCAAAATCAAAGATGATTGTTTACAATATGTCATCTAGATTATGTATGGTCTGTTATATTTTTATCTACATAAAATAATAGAATTATATTTTGAGGTATAAATGAGTGCGAGAAGCAAGGTACAATCCATTCAAAAATATCAAGGTAAAATGAATTTTCTGATCCTAGTTAATGTTATTGAGATATCCATGCATCCAAATGACATCATCAAAATAAATAATTTACATTAAAACTATAGTTACAAAAATTTATGATTGTTAGTAAGAGGAATTAATTCATTATATGAACCATGATTACATATCCTCCCTAATAATTGGGTACCCCTGTAAAAAATCCATACCAATTTCATTAAACATCCTATCAGGAAAATCCAATGGGTGCAAAAAACTATCAATAACACTATGTTATTCCTTTACTTAATTGAAGACTAAAAATCAGGCCAAAATAATTGATAGTACCTATTTTAGGTCAATCCAACCAAACTATTCCACAATATATGATATATCATAGAAACACTGGGTTTTACCGCAAAAGTTGTGTTGTGAAACTCTTGAATGACTCCATCATGATTCAGAATTAGGATGAATGACCTCCCCTAAAATAACATCATGATCATACCAAAAATGATCATCATTATAGGGAATCGCCATGGAAAAAATTTTCATAAATCACATATTCCTCTTAGTCATCCCCCTAAGACTCATCCACCGATAGAAAGAAAGTAAACTAAAATTTTCTGAAATCATCAAACATCACAACCACCCACCCATGCATATAATTACATGATTATTAACTATTCCAATGACATTAATAAAACCAGAAAATTTTGGAAAACATCAATCGATGGAACTTCTCTCAGTATATCATCCCTGAATTTCCTCATTGTGGAGGTGTAGAGGAAAAAAATTTCATGGTATTGAAGAAAATCCATCTTCTTCTTTTTTCATATATTTTTTTGAAATTACTAAAAATATTCCTTAGGATATTATATTTGATAAAAACCAAAAATAATTCAATCAGGAGGCAATATTTCCACAACAATAGAAAAAACACAACCACTGGTAGATCTAGATAAAAATTGGTACTGTTAATATAAAGGGCATGTAATTTCTTAGACCCTAATATGAGATCTTTTCCTTATGCTTCATCAATACAATTCCCAAATCCATACATGATATTTCATAGAAAACATCATATATCTACCGTTATTTTGGTAAATGGTGTAACTGATCACTATCCAATCTCCCCTTTAGGTATTCAAAAGCTATATAACTTTTATCAGTCTAGATCAATTCAAGGACTTTCTGTGTTCATGAATTCAATGAGACTATAGCCCAAGAGAATCCAAACATAAACATTATGTAATTTTTTGGAAGACCAAGGAAGCTATGAATCAATTCCCCATTATTAAGTGATTATAATGAAATGACTACCTTTATTTTTTTATGAGTGTTTGGAAAAAACCAATTAGGACACTAGATGTCAGAGTACATAAATGTACTACATCAAAAACATATAATTAGAAAAAATTATATAGATTTAATAGTTCCAAAGAAACTATAACAAAAGCTATGATATGATTGGTTTCATCTTCCTCTTACATTAAATAAATTAATATATAGTTAATGAAAAAATTAAAACTATTTCATGATATATAGAAACCAAGATTTCATGTGTCCTATGATAACAAATAGTGATTTCATGATACAAAATTTCTTGACCATAAATATGATGTTTGAAAAAATATATTAGAAGGTATAAGTCAAGATAGAATCTTCATTTACCTTGAAATGATGATATCCAAACCATAAAAGGACCATAGAAAACGATAATGATCATATCAAGTGGTGAAAATGATTTTAAATCATTGGAAGATCATATATATTCTTTATCATTGCCTCATTCATAATTTTGTATCCTATAAACAACTTCATACTATATCCTCCTTGGGTGAGAATAACATTGTATCACCCAAAAATTAAACACTAGGCTAGTTGTAACCCTTATGAATTAGGTTATCTTTCTAAATTCTAAACTCCCACAACTCATAAGGTGACATATCTTAAGGGGATATTGAAATTGGAGATTGAAACTCCATCGCATACTCAATGTCCAATCAAGTTTTAATGTACCAAAATCCTGGGTGAAAACATCTAGATTATCCAATAAATGTAAGAACTCAAAAATACCTATTCACAATGAAGTCACTAAAAACTATTTCTCTATAAAGAGAAGGGTTTATATATATGTACTACCCACCTGGAAAACTAGTTAGAAAACCGTAATTTCACACTAACATTACATATCTTATTAAGAATCCATTCTTTGTAAGAAATAAACAACTCAATGCAAAAAAAATAGAAATAATCATTGTCAAGGATGACATGATACATAGTTATATATAGAAATAAGAGAACCCCACGTGATTGATTATACCATATCATCATCATAAACTCCTGACACATATAAAAAAATGGTCTATCCTTTGACTATTCTTTTCAAAACCAATTCTGCATTAAGCCTTTCCATGTACAACCCCAAAGAACAAGCAGTGGGTGGTGTAAGGAAAAATTACAAGGCATATATATAAATAATGGAATAAAAAAGGTAATAAAATAAACTGATAATTCCACTAGCATTATCTAGACCTACTAGTGTTATAATATCCATTGTATGCTATTATGAATAACTGAAACACTTACCTCCATGTTGGTGAAAAAATCCAAAACTGCTCATAGGTCAAGGACCCCAAATATAGAGAATATCCTAGGGTCCTCCCTAAGAATCCCTATATCCTCTTATATAAGGACTGGTATTCTACACCTACTACTAAAATTGGTTTATCGGGGAATTCTGTTGAGGTTCATGTCAAACCTAATGACCAACATTATATTGAAGTCTACAAAACAATGTGTAATAATTTTGGTGATGATCACCATCCCCAAATACCTAACAAATCAGTCTAAAGTACCCAAGAAATATATGGGAGATACAATTCCTATATAGATGAAAGGGAAGCTATTGGGGATGGCTCTAAAATAAATGGTAATGTAATTTTACTAAGGGAATATATGGTAGTTGTACATGATGTAATGTCATCTTTCTACATAAGATACATCTTATCATGAAATTTATCTATGGAGAAATAAAAAGATCATTGAACCTGATATAATTCTATGGTACAATCATACCTTCATACTAAAAGGAAATAATCTCCTACCCCTTTACTACATTCATGTTCAATGATAAGAAATTTTATTCAAAATCCATCTAGAAGTCTATCCATTAATCATCTAACTTCTTCTTATCTCCAAGATACAACTTCCACCACTAATGTGTTCCTCCAATAGTCTAACTAACTACTAGGGAAGTTTTTTAATATAACCAGTTTTATATTAGTCTATAGGTGTTCTCAATATCATGTAACTAGTGGTTTATCTACATATCAGAAAAATTTCCTAGCTATATATCTAGATATTTCCTCTTAAAGGCCCAAAATGTTCACTATAGTTGATCAACCTCGTCGACCATCCCAACTCTCTTGTGGTTCACTAAGTCAACCTGATAAACCTCAACATCCAAAATCATATTCGGAAAACAACCAAGAGGAAAAAATTAATCAAATTCATGGATTTACTAAGCCAAATTTTATAGAATTTGATTAATGGTAATTTAATTTATCCATTTTAACTTCCCAATAATACCAAATTTACATATGGGCACAAAAAATCAGGATACTTATATCATTCAAATTTCTATACATTATTAGAAGAACCACCTCCATTGGTCTCTTGGTAAATTAGATTTTATTAAATTAGATCATGGGGCCTCTAAAATCATGTGTCCTTGCCTATATTCTGATCCTATGACATCTCACCAAGTCCCACTAGAACCATTTCCACAAAAAACCATGAAATACAGAAAATTACAAACTCAAAACACCATACTATCACTTAACCAATCATCGAATGTCACTCTTTCATACCACTTCCCACCAAATATACCCTCATGTTAAAGAACTTTAGGAAGAGAGATAATGATCGATGACTCCCACATTCAATATTCCTCAAGTTGGAAACTAACACCTAGGGTATATAAAATTTCACATATGGAAGGAATTATCTATATAATTAAAGTAGTAATGGGATATAGAATGAAATATACCAAGAATATCCATCCCAAAATATAATGTAAAAAAACCAAACCATTTTACAATGCATATATAATGTAAACAAATATAATGATTATCCAAGTAAAATACCCAAAACAAAACCTAAGGTAGTGGCTTAGCTATAACTCTGATGTTGGTTATAGTAATGGCCAATAAGGTCCATAAAGTCCTATTGGAAACCTAAAAATATTGGATATATGTATCACGAGAATAGAATTTATACTCCATAGGATTATACTCAACCTCTCTCATGCACATGTGAAAATAAAATACAAAATCCCCCAATAAAAAATAGGAAAACCAACACACACCTAAATAGGATAATGTGAAAAACCCATCCTCACCACAAAACTCTAAAAATTAATTCATATAAATGTAATAACAAAATAAGAATCATAATTATTAAGGTTACCCCAATTCAATTTTCAATTAATTTTCCAATCGTTCTCACCAACATCGTACGGTATGGTGCTCTTATCCCATTTGTATAAAACATACTTGAAGGTATATAAGAAACTAAATCATACCAATAACCCCATGTTAAACTTTTAAATTCATACTTCAAGAATACACCTTGGAAAAATCCTCCAATAACCATTGTTATATAACTTGAATAGTAATTTATCATAAACATGAAGGTCATTAAACTGGCTCCCACCCCTACCACACATGACACCAACTATGAGACACATTGTAAATTTCATCAACACAACCATACATTAAATATATCTAAATGAAATCACATACCATTTGAAAGAGCCTCACTCAGAAGTGAGATAAAAGAAGTGGGGTTTACCTACCATATGTACCCACCATCATGGATTTTGGAAAAAATACCCCCAAAAACATTTGTTTGTCAGCACCTAATGCTCAATATGGGTGGGGTGTGTATAACAATTATGAATAAAACATAGTATATAATAGTGACACACTATAAAAACAAATTTTTTATAAAATGAAAACCATGAAAACACATTAAAAAACAACAGTGACACAAAATATCCAACAAATTCATTTACACCTCCAAATGAATTACACCACATAAGCATGCCCCAACCACAAGATCTAATCATTAATTAATATTAAAACATATCCATTTATAGTATTTATAATTACCACCCATATTATATTATCAATTAAAAATATTTCATGTAAAAATTTCACCACATTAACCAAACATCCATTTTATTTTAAGAGTTCATTAGCCATTCCAGCTTGAACAATGTTTGTTTTTATAATTGACATTTCATTCCATTACTACTGAGAAACCAGTAAAACAAAACACATCTCATCCCAATGAAATATGACTCATACATTCACATCAACAAGGCTCAAATCACAACCCCCATATATCACAACTAGTACACATCACTACATAAACACATATCAATCACCAAAAATCTAAATAACTACACTTCAATAATATATCTAAAAATAGGGATTTTATCCTATTTTATTCAATATTGAAATTGATATTCTCACAAAAATTTTAAAATACATGTGAAACCAACTCATTATCATGATATAAATTCATATCCTTTTCATGTTGGTTGAATCAAATGAACAAGAACAACAGTGATCACTAATTTTAAAGCCATAAAAATATAACAAATATCTTCATAAACTAATGTTAGTAAAGATAGATCGCATTATCAATCATATAGGAAAACCAAAAGAACAAGTAAAACACTTGTGATATATTCCATAAAACATACATTAAATTGGACCAATTATTTATCCACATTAAGCTGGTATATACTATCTACTCAAATAAATAAAAAATGATGATATTCCCATAAGTAAATATAAAGGATTAATGACTAAGGATCCCCTACCATAGTAAAATCACTATGAATTACATCACAACAATGGAAGAAGAGATATACAAACACCAAACATTGTGATATAAATAATCACATTGATTAACCAAAATAACATCAACCAAATACATTCTCTAACCATGGAATCAGTAATACTAGTTTTTCTATTGATATAGACTTATGAAGATAAAGAACGAGAGGAATTTATAAAAGGTAAAGAAACTAAAGATAACATACCAAGAATTACCCTGGGTTGATTTTCAAGGATGGTTGTAAAGATGATGAAATGTGACTGATAGAAATCTTAGGGACACACATGGATCATAATGAGTCGAGAGTAATTGTAGAGGAATTATTGATATCAAAGGGATTATAAAATTTATTGGAAAATTAAAAATTATAAGACCATATAGTAATGACCTACATAATGGTGAAAATATGATAACGTAGAACTAGGAATCTAGAATAACCTTAAAGACCAATCCACAATAAGGATAGTAAAAATATATTTGAGAAAAAGTCCCTAGTTCATATCACATATTATATAAAAGAGTAGTCGGGCCACTGTGCAAGAGAAACCACTGCACCATGGATATGAATTTCTATGAATAAGGACAAGAAAAATCTTATCCCTGTGAGATAGCTACCTCAGAACTGATATAACCATAAGAATTCATCCACTCAAACTCCATGGTTAAAACTATTTCTCCATGATATGTCTCTGATAAAAATGGTGGAACATTCAAAACTCATATTCATAGACATTACATTGTTTTTGGTATATCTATGTCAAAAAACCAACAATTATTCCGTTTCTTAATCCTCTAAACAAAAAAACCCTCCCAAACGCATATATTAGGCAGAATTCCATTATCCAATCCCCAAATTGCACTAAGTGACCCCCAAACACCTCTATTATAAAAAATATCACATTGTAACAGGTCGAATGGTCTATACCATAAAAAAAATATTCATTTACAATAGAGATTATGCTATTGTAGTTAGAGGATTATATAATTATATCATAGTTGAACATAATATTTCATAAATTGCAATAAAGTTCTTATATGAGAAAACATCATAGGATTGGTATTACATATTCATATAATCATTTACTATTATTTTGTTAGATATTATTACACTAATTTTTGTTTTAATATATAGTGAGAAACTGGATCATAAAACATTTTCTCTGGATCGATTGTCTCTAGAAACTTATAGGATTTAGAAATAGTGGCGTATTTTAATAAATAGATGGGCATTTTAATAGATGATGGTTATAAGGGAAAAAATATGTAACTTATTACTCCCTAATATTGAATGAATTATATCCCATTAGAAGATATATCTTCAATCATAATTATATTTTTTACACCCTAAGGTATCGTTATGTGTAAGTTATAATTACAATTTGGATGAAATTGTTTATTTAATGGTAGAGAACATAAAAACCTGAGATATGAGAATATATTTTTATCTTAATTAGTAATACGTTTGATATCATGGTTCATACACAACACCAAAAGAATTAAAAACAATATACATGATTAATATTATGATAAAAATATTAAGAATCATAAAACCCTTAGTAAATAAAATGACTTATTATAATTAGAGGATAAATAATTAATAAGATTTAATATTAAAAATGATTTTTCATTCTCATGTAGTATTCTTAATTTGTAATAAATTTAATTAAACACATTTAAATAATTAATAATATAATATTAAATATTTAAATATTTGAAATATTATAGTATCTTTCCTTTAATTAGAAATTAATGTGAAATGATATTGAGAACACATACTGTTTGAAAAGTTCACTTTTCAATAAAAAAATTTGAAATTTGAATTTTGATTTAAATATATTAATTTATATACATTATAATTATAATTTTATATAATGAACTTCATATATAGATTTATTATATCAATATTATCTTAGTTTAATGTTTTCAATTTTTATAAAATAAAATATTTGTATGTTAATAGTAAAAATATATAGTTTTAATTAAAAATATAATGTTTTTCACTATAAAAAGAACTGATTATAAATAAAAATTAAGAAAAAAATTTATTTATTGGAGTGAAATTATGAACCTAAAAATACAACTTTGAATTTCTATTTACTATGATAAAAAATTTTCAAAATTAGGGAATATTGTTTAATAAAAACAATTCCTATTCTCTTTATTTTGTTTCTGTTTTCCCTTATTGAAATTGGGAATTTTATTTCTTATAATATAAAGTAAAATTACATTATGTATTTATAAACCAATTAATTTCATTAAAATCAAAAACATTTATTTTTTTCATAAACATAATTCTCATGCTTAAGATTACACTATTTATAAAATTTGATTTTAGGAATTATTAGTTATAATGTTAAAATTAATTTTTATGAAATAGATAAAATTTAATATTAAAAATTGATTTCATATTTGGAATCATTATGTCCATGTTATTCTATCATATTAATATAAATTAGGTATTAAAAATAAAATACATAGGGAATTGTTTTAGCAATGTAAAAACAAAAAATTAGAAATGTAAAAAAATAGAAGAGAAAAATAAAAAAATAATGAAATAATGGTTTAAAATGAATTTTTGAAGTTTAAAAGACCTTAACTATTTTCCCCTACACTATTTTCAATTATTTTATCCAATTTATTTTTAATTTTGACTTTAATATTTATATATTGCAAAAAATATACTACTCTCCTTTATAATAAGTCTCATCACCAACCAAATTCTCTTAAAAAATATGCATATTGGATTCCAATAAACTATACCCATATAACTCCTTAACATTCATAAACATGTCCTATATCTTTATTTCTTCTCAAATGACCACATCTCAATGCCATATTAATTTTTTCAAAGGAGCGCTTCTAAGGTGAAATGAAAAATTTATTATTAAAATTTTACATTTATTTAATTATCACTTATTCAACCTCCAATTAATATAATATTAAAATTTGGACTTAATTACATTAGTATCATAAGAATAGAGAAAATTATATTTTGTTTATAGGATATACATTTTTACCTTCCTCTCAACCATTTAATAATTTAAATTCTCTCGCCTGTCATGAAAGGACTACCACCACCACGAGCAATGAGATCCATTTTTCATGACTACCATGAATCGATGGTTAATAAGTTGTATTTAATATATTACTATGATATTAGAAACATTATAAATACTCAAAAATTATAAAATTTCCTTTATCATTCTATTATTCTATGGAAATGAATATGTCACTTGTGGCCGTGTCCAGACTACAACCACTATGAATTTGAATAATTTTTTATATAATATTTTTTATTTAAAAATATCTCTTTAAATATAATTAATAACTTATAATATTTTATATAATATCATTTTTCATAATTAAGTATGATAATATACTAAAATAATAACTTTAATAAGAATACTCACCAATATATTATATTTTATTCTTTAATGGATTGATTTAACCACCTAAGGGAACAATGCTATAATTTTTTTCATGGATAACTATGAAAAAATAATCAATGTGGAATAATTGTGACTTAAAAAGGATGATGATCTATTAAAACACATTACATATTATAATGTGTATTAACAAAAAATCCATCAAAGTGAGATAATGTGATTGGACATAAATTAACATGAATAAAATACAATTCATTATATAATATATTTATTAATTATTATTAAAGAATCATGCATGAAATTTTTTGAATAAATAAAAACATTTATCAGAAAATATTAATTTACCCGAAAAATCCTTACCTTAATTCCAAAATTCCACCAATGCACATTATCATCATATATAACCTCTATAACTATATAAATATCCAATTATAAAGCAATATTCATATTTCTGACAATTTATTTACTACATTTATAATCATGTATTTCTAATATAATAGTTTGGGGTATTTAAATTTAATTATTGGTCTTTTTTAACATTGAGTGTTTGTTTAGTAATAGTTTTGTAATAGATGTTTCAATTCATTATTACTGATTAAAATGTAATTATTTATAATGCTCTATAAACCCTATATATTAATTTTAATTATAACTTGAGATTCCATAGTCAGTGAAGAGATTGTTTCGAAAATTTTTAGTGGGTGAAAGATGAAATATTAATATTATTTAGAAGAAAATAAAAATAAAAATTACATAAACATAAACCAAACATTATTATTTCATTAATGTCTACCAACACCAACAGTTTTTTATACAAAGTAATTAATTATATAAATTTATAGCATTATTTATGTAGGTGGTTAAACAGACCCAAACTAGAACATGATATAATTGATGGTTGACTATCGTAAAGAAAGTGAATCCATTGTAATAATAACATTTTTAAATAAGTATAACAGTATTGTTATTATTTATATAAGATTTTTAATAATATTTTTTTATATTTGGTTAATAAAGACTAACATGAAGAAAATTTAAATACATTTATCCATGGAGGTGTTAGTCTGCTCACAAACACACCCAATGTTCCCAATTTCCAAAAAACGGGAAGAATGTATAAATTGGTTTATATTTTAAGATATATAAAAATAATATAAATTTTAAATTAATTCAAAAAAATATTTTTTTAAACAATCATTATAAGATGGTTTCTAAATGTTTAACATGTCACGTCTTGGTGGTTGTAGTTCGCACATACACATGAATAAAATTTTTGTTATTTATAATAGGATAGTAAAAAAGATAGATAATTTTTATTCCATCATCATAAAAAAATATCATAATATATATAATTATCTTTTTTAGTTTTATAATTGGTTATACTGGTTTGGATGACAGATATAGATAAGGGAGGATATTAGAGAGTTGTTTGTACATACAATGGGAACTTGAACATTCTCTTGAATTTCTTATTGGAAATGGGGGGACTATGGGATTACAGATTGATCAATGGTATTAAAAGTATGTGTGAGGTGTCTTGGGGATTCATGTAAGGGCAGATTGTAAAGATAAAATTCAAAATGGATTTCCCATAAAGGGGTAGTGGAGGTATCCTTTTATAAGTTAGGAGAGTTGAATTTTTGTAATAATATAATATGTAATATCCTTATTAAATGTTAAAATTGATAAATTAGTAAAAAATAATATATTTAAGAGTTTGAATGTTGGAAAATTAATGTTAGAGACTCCTACAAACTGTATATTATGTCATTTTTATGTTTGGGTTAGTTTTATCACATACATATATAATGATTTAAATTTCTATCATGGTTGACTATGTAAACATAAATACTACTGTTTTTATATAAATTTTTTGAAAATAATATTTTTTTTGTAATGTTTATATTAATATTTAAATTTTTAATATTATAACATACATTGGATAATTAAATAATATTGAAATAATCTCATTACCATCTTCATATTCACAATTGATAACTAAAATTATTACAAAAAGAAATAATTACTTTATAAATACTTATATAACATCTATTATAGTACCTGTTATGATTACCTAATTATGATAATTCCATCAATATAAAATATTTTAAAATGATATTATGAAGTATGTTCTAAAAAAATCAAAACAGATAACACTCAATGATGAAAATAAAATATAATATACTAATATATTATTAATAAATGATAATAAATAACATTTTGATAGGTTATAGGTATAAATATGGTTCTTAAGAAGTTTATTTAGATGCTTATTATTTTACCAATGTTTTGAGCATGTTAGGATAAGTGAGATTAAAGTTATGTATTTTTTAATCTCAATTTTTATTTATTGTGTTATGAATCGTATTCACTACTTGAATCTTTTTTGGGTTTATGTATTGGACAGGGAAGTAATTTACCATAATATTTATGTAAATATAAGGAATTTAAAATTCCATGTCTTGTTCAACCTATCATGGGTTATAAATTCAAAATGTAACAATGATACGTGGCGATTTCATCAAAATTTCAATTCCCTGAGAACTCACTTCAAATTTTAAAAATTACAATCAAATGTGACCCATATATTTTTATTTTATGACTACGGTATTTTTTTAAATAAAATTTTTTATTTCCATCACCATTATGATCATTAAATTGGTTTGAGTAAGATGGAAAAGGGGGATGAATCTACCTTTTACTAAATACAGAAAAATAAAAATGTAAATTCAAAACTAATTGATGATGATTGAATAAATTAATACTTTAGAAAGATATTAAAATTTTAATATTTATATTAATTGAGTGAGAATGGAAAATAAAATATATATAATAGATATAGAAAATTAAATTATAATATTTCATATTTAGACAAAAGGATTTCACCTATAGCTTGATGCGAGATGATATTAATCCTTCCTTATGGTTGATAGTTTGGTGTTATATATCTCTTGATTAAAGTGGTTAAAAATGAAATAATATATTTATGTTATTTTCTTTATCACCCTCTTGGACATATTTAGTTTTCTAGAAACCCATTCCCTTAATTTACAATAGTGAGACCCCATTTTATAATTAAATGAAAATAAAAAGGTTTTATTTGATGAAAAACCATAAAAAATCTTCTTGATAATCTATAATACGTATTTCTAAAATTGAGATTATAAATTGATAGAGGAAGGATACTATTATACAAGTAGATTGAAATAGAAATATTTATGTCTCATAAGAGAACATTGATATTAGAGAGAAATTATGAGTGATTCGCATTTTTGGGCCAATTCATCGATGAATTTCTTAATTATTCACACAAGTTTCCAATTTCATTTATTTATAGCCTTGAATATTCAAACTAATATTCTATAGTCAATATTGTCCACTATTGAACATTAAACACCAATTTAGAGTTGTGGTGTCTTTAAAAAACATTCTTTGACTTGTTGTACAAGCCTAATTGACTACACGATAACTTCCACACATTACCCTTTGTGATTTTTGGAGTTAAATATTCCCAACCACATAGTACTGACTACTTTTAGGAAATCACTAGAAACATTTTGTAAATATTTTATTATTGGATATTTTTCCTTCTTGATAATGGTTGGCTAGAAGACTTTGTGTAACTCAGACATTCAATAAATATTCAACCGACTACAGGGTTTTCCACACAGGCTAGATGGTGATGTGTGTATTTCTTTAACTCAATCATGGTACAGTTTATATTACTTAAAAAATCCTCTAATGTATCTCAAAAAATTGTTTCAATATATAAAAATAAGATAAAAATAGTTTTCAAAAGTAAACAAGATCAAAATGATTCCATTAAATAGTATTTAATATCATCATTGTGTTCAAAAAATACATGTATAAAATTATTTTTAATAACATTAAAATTTTCTAAAATGACATTTTTTGTTACATAACTCATTGATTTAGATCGAAAAACATCATTAGAGAAAGAGAGGTACACAAATATACCTCTTTTAGTGATAAAAATCACATAACATTAAAATATATATCATGTTAATGTATATAGTGAATGATATAGATTTTTATTCATGATATCAATGTGTAAAATATATAAAAAGTTATATTCAATATGATGAAGGTGAAAATAAATCAAATAATCCATACTTCACAAAATAATAAAACTCAAACACCACAATATATGAAAGAATTATGAAATACCACACATAAATTCGAATTTAAATAAATTTTATACACTTAGATGTATAATGGAAATTTTTTATCCCATATTTATTATCAAATAATAAACCTAGAGAGTTAAGAGAAAACCAAAAAGGAATGAATCTAATATAAATTGAAGATAGTTTCAAAAAAGTTTTGAAAACTGAAAATATGGTTTGAAAATTGATTTATAGGGAAGATCAATGTGATTTTAAAATTAAAAACTCAAAATAAATCATTGAAACAACTCCTGTATGTTAAAATTACCAATAATAAAATAATTATAGGGAGAGTAATAGATTACATAAAATAAATTTTTACTAAAATGTTATTTAGAAAGAAAAAAATAAATGAAATAAAAGCTAATGGGAAATCAAATTTCAGAATGAAATTATTACTTAACATTGAAAAACCATCTTTAGATAAAATGGGTTATTAATCGATTTAACGACTGAGATGGATGATAATATTCATTAGATGTGAAAATATGGATCAAAATGATCCTCTCATTTTCATTTTGATAATGAAATATCCAAAAAAAAATTTCGAGTTACATTTATGGTTGAAAATTTTTACTCATCATCATTCTTACTTTTAGATAGATAAAAATATTCTTTTAAATATAAGTATATCACATTCATAATTTCTCATATATGTCTTGAAAATAATATTTAATAAAATATAAAAATTAAACATCAATGTTAGTGCCTTCAATTTTTTAAATAATGTAGTGTTTAAGTTCATAAGACAATAATATTATAACAAATAGCAATTGTTTTAGAAAATTTTTCATTCAAAAAAAAGGAAATAATTTTTTGAAATACAATAATAATGTTAAAAACCATGTCATACCATAAAAAATAGATTATAATTTAATATATTTTTCACACCCACAAATAAATATATAAGTGAGATATATAGAACCTATCCAAGAGAAAAAATTAAATAATTAATATAAAAATTAAAATGGTATATCAATATTTTTGAGGAAATTAAAAAATAATTAATCAAGATAAATAATGAAAGTGAATATAAAAATTATTAATCAATTTCTACAGGTCAAATAGATAGAGTCACAATTAGACCATTATTAACATCCATTTTAAAAAATAAAAAATATATCCTAAAAGTGGCTTATTTTAAATATTGTATAGCTGTTGGTATTTCCAGATTAATTTCATTAACTTATCCGACATCCTGAAGTAACAACTTATGAAATGGTTCCAATGGTAAAAGTGTTTAGAAAGACTATTTTGGGAAGGATTTTTAGAAACATCTATAGAAATAGTATTACTTCATAAAATAAGGTTTTGTTTATATGTAACCCAAAATTCCAAGAGATAGTGTTTCATCTATATTAGTTGGGCTCTAAAACTCCAAAAAAGTTATAAATTTCACATTTATTGGAAAAAGAAAAATATTTATTTGATTTATACTTCTCCAAGTGATGAGGGATCATATATATAGGTGGAAGGTCCCACTTCTACATTTCCTATATAATTAGAATGAACTAGAATCATTGTTTGAGTACTAGTTAATTTGAAATATAATTCATATGGATTAAATAATAAAATATATTAATTTATTTATATATTACGAAAAATTAATTTATATATTTTTAAAATTTTATTCCATTGGATTTAGATAAAAATTAGAAAAATTAAAAAATTGAACATAATTTCATGTTCGGTTACTATAAGGTAAAGTAAACTAATAATCATACTTCTATACCGATTTTTTTAATTGGACTACCAGATTCATAAAATGTTAACATAATATATGATCTCATTTGAATACTAATATCCTTATCACAATCCATACTGATTAATTTTAATTAATAATTTATTTATTTTTCTTCTCTTATATCCAATGGAATCATTTATTTGAAAAATTTGAAAACTTTGAATGAATTTTATTTTATAAGTAAATCCCATTTACAATCGATTTTCTATTTAAATAAGGAAATTAAAAACAATGGGATTCCTTGGTTGTGTGTATAATCACATCAGCATAAAAAATTTGAACATGTAATAAATCATTTGAGATAAAATCTATAAAACAAATTAAATATGAGTTTCCCATTTAAAACTAATTTGATAAATTGAAATTAGTTAAATTTTCATATTAAGGACCAGGGTCTTGTTTTAGTCTATAATGAGATTTAAAAAATTTATTACTTTATTTTGGAAATAATTATCTTCAAAACCAATATTTTGTTGCACAAAACAATTCCTTATTAATTAAACCAATTTAGAAAGGTAAAATTAACATCCATTGAAAATTCATTGAAATTAAAATTAGAGGTGAATGCTAAAAAAATTAAAATAGATTAAAAATAGTTATGGGTGAAACTTTTTCACCAATGCTGATTAGTTTTCATGTTTAGAACATTTATCTACTATATGGTATTTATTTCTAGTGATATTTCCACGATCATCTATCATAGTCCAAAACACCTATTGAGTTCTCATAATAAAATAATCATTATGAAATTCCATTTGTGTGCATGAATCGTTTATATAGAATCTAATTAGTTTCCCTTCCAATGAAATAGCCAAATTTTCATTAATAAGAGATTCATTAATATTTTATTGTAATATGTGAGCGTTGAAGGAATTTTTTTCAACCTCAACAAGAAAATATCTTCTAGAATTTTTTCCCTTTTTAAAACTCAAATATCATTTTTTGGGATGGTTTCAATATTTAATTAATTTCATATAACAGTGATTCTATTTCAACAACAAATTTTTATATTAAAAAATATTATTTTAATTTAAAACATCATTTTAATCATAAAAATATTTTGAAATGATTTTTTTTTTAAAATTTTCATAAAAGTACACATGAATTGATTATTCAAAAATTTTACCCCTTTTTATAATGACTAGATATGCCTTGATTTTGTATGTGTACCCATAAATGAAATCTTTATCATATTTTGAATCAAATTTTCCATATTTACCTTGGGTGTTGTGAATAAAACATTTATTGAAAATAAAATTGATATATATAGCTATAATTGTTTCATTTTACAAATATTATACAGTTATTTTTTATAGAAACTTTCTTACATAAACATGATTCATGATAAAAAATTCCTAATTAGTGACCAAATTTGGAAAATATTACAATAACTTAATTTAGTTTAATATAATTCAAGAGATTTTTAGATAGTTTTATTTATGCTTTAAACTACCCTATTTAATAGTGAGGGGGTTGATGTACTGGAAAAGATTTCTAATAGAATTTATTAAATCATAAATGATCAAAGTCCTTATTTTAACATTTTCCCTCCATGTTCCCAAAAAATAGAAACAATTTCATAAATTAATTTTTTTATCCTTTTTATAGTACATAATGAAATTTATATATGAAACCATTTTATAAGATAATATGTAATCCCATGTATATATTATAAAGTCATGAAAAATATAAAAATTAAATGATTTAACGCTAATATGTTGTTTTAATATATCATGATTATTTTATTAAAAAATAATATAATCTAAAATACAAACTTAGGGATATAAGAATATTTGTGTTGAAGGCCATATTAGAATGTTTTAAAAACTATTCATTCATTTAAAAGTGGTGTGGAAAAAAGTAATACTAGTTGTTAGTGTTTCAATTTCACAAGGGAGTTTTTGGTAATGTAACCAACACATCGATGCTAAATCCAATACTCTATAAATTGGATACTAAATTATTTGATATTTTAGATAGTGATATATATAATTTCTTGTATATATATTTTGAAAAAAATTGACAATAAGTAAATGATATCCTTTTGAATTAAAAATCTTGCACAAATCATTTTTAAAAGGTATTTTAAAATTTATATCAGACAATTGATAAATTCGTAGAAATATTTTTTTCCAATTATCTAAAAAATAAATTATTTCTAATAATAGTGTATTAGGAATAACTTATCTTAGCTTCCTTGATTCTCATTAACATTTATTTCACACATAAGATGACATGACCTCCTTCTAGTTTATTAATGGGATTTAATTCATATAGGTCACCAAACATATTTCATAGGAAACAAATATCTAGATACCATAGTTTCTCTTCTTATTTTATCTCAATAAACATTTTTTTAAATAATATGTTAATTTTTTATATTAAAACAATTTTGGGTTAACAAATGTTATATAATAATGATTCAGGTATCCATATTTCCTTATTATATAAATTAATATAATAGAAACTGAAAAAAATTGAATTTATTTTTTTATCTCATATAGTTAATTCTCATAATCACAATCAATAAATAAATTTCTAATTATTTTACTAATTATTTCAAAATTTAGCTTTCAGGAAACCATTAATAAAAGCAGTTTTGAGCTATTTTTGTAGGATCTAGCATGATTTTATAAACCAAGACCAAAAAAATGTTTTCCAAATAATTTATATCCAAAAAATTTATTTATATTATTAGTCACCTTGGTTTTATTTGGAGGTAGATTTATGAATTTATAGAATTTTATATTTCATATTATAAATATCTAGTAGATTCTTAATTTTTGGGGATAAATTTTTATTTTTTTTGAAGATCTGTTCCTTCTCTTTTTGAAATTATTTTTTTATTATATAGTTGTTTCTAATTCCTATAATATTATTTTAATAATAATAACTATAATAAAACCCATTTCTGATTGATCAAAATAATATTTATGGTCTTAAAATTTTATGTGACTTGACAAATAATGGAAAGAACAAGAATAAGTGAGGGTATAATTATGTGAAGAAGAATATGTGGATAAAATGATAACAGGGTAACTAAACATGATGTATCCATCATGTTGTATAATAAGGATCTTAGTAATTAATTAACATTATGAGGTTTCGAAAGTTGAGCTCCTAGATTTGTGACATTCTCTCCATTTTTTATCTTTCATATCCTTCTTACCTTGATTATTTTTTAAATATATCTTTTTATATATAAGGAACTTGATTTTGGTACGACACTTTTTCATGATTTCATCCCATGTAACTTCATATTACACCTTTTGATTCATCTTTTGTGATCAATTATAAGATTCATATTTATTAAATAAATTTTTATTATTCTTTATTAAGTGTAAATTTTCATTGAAATCACCGCTAGGTGATTCATAATTAGTATCACTAATGGATATTGTTTTATTATATAATTTTCTTTGTTTTCTTCTTTCTCAACTATTATATTAATAGTAATTTTCTATCATATTAGAAAAAAATTATGTTAATTTACTAAAATTTTATTTATGACATTATCTTCTTATGTATTCATGCCTTTAGTAACCCAAATTCTAAAAAATACATAGAATAACATTTTAAAAAAAACATTTTCTAGAAAAATCATCACCAAGAGACTTTTAACATTACATATATTAGTAAACTATATAAACATACTAGTAATGGATTATATATATATATAATCATTCAAAATATTTCATATACATTTGTAATCTAGTACATTAACTATTTTTGTTCATTAATTAGTGACTTCTAGATATATTTTTTTATTTAATGGCAATGTTTCGTATATAAACACGATTAAATTTAATCCCATCAAGCCTATAGTGTATATTTGACATAGATTTTCCATTTCTATCAAAGGTTTTAATATCACTAGTTTAACACTAATCATTAGGATAATTAATAGTACTATATTTAGGATCAACCATTTCCTATACATGTTAACATATGATACTAATAACATGTATAAAACAATGTTCCTAAAAAGAAAAACTCATGACATCAAAACATGATCAGTTGAATTATAGTTAAATGGATTCATAATAATATTCAATATTTAAATGGAATAATATTAAGAAAAAAATAATCAAAATATATACTCAAAATAATGAAAATAGTATAAAAACCACATTGAAAACAATAATTTTTTTACAAATAATACATAGAAATCATTGATACAAGTTTTTAGTTCGAGGTAGATAGCATGATTGGGGGTGTTGAATTTCCATATTAAAAATAATGAAAATGGAAAATTTAAATTCAAAATATATAGATATTCAAATGAATATTAGTAATATAAATGAAATTTGAAATATTTAATTTAAATATTAAATTAATGAGTATGTATAATGGAAAAATAATGGATTCAAAAAATAAAATACGTTGAAATCATTGTTTAATAAAGGATTTCCAATACATCTCAATGTGAGCATCTATATATTCTCCTCTATACTTGACATGTTTCTTTCATTAATCCATTTTTAATAAATTTTATCTAGAAACATGTGTCTCACTACTATGTATATGATCATCCTCTTGAAAATTATCAGTTGTCAAGGATCCCTCTTCCCTCTTTTGCGGTAGTGACAACCTCTTTTAGAAGGGGATGATTAGAATTAAATTATCATAAAAAAACCCATTATATATCCCCACCATAACATCTCATTTTTATTTTTATAATTTATATTAGATATATATATATTAAGGATGATGAGAACATAAGATAATGATGGATAAATATAGATGTATCTTTAGTACTCTTTGAGAATAATGGGAAATCAATAAAGTTACATAACTAGTGTGATGATGCCTTGAAAAATTGACTAGTTATTCATAAAATATTCCATGGTACATTATTTACAGCATAAAATATTCAAAAAAATATTATATATTCAATATCAATCATTAAGGAACATCAATTTCCAAGTTAGTGTTGTGGAGTAAACTAAAAAAGTATTTGTTGAATTTTTATTTGAATTCCACTAGCTTCCTAGTAGTATCCACTGGATATCTAGTGTAATTCCTTTATCTCACTACTTCTACCCAAATTCCATCAGTAACATGGTGGGATGAAATTTCTAGACAATGGGGATGATTTACTGGTGGAGGTTCTACCTACATGTTATATGTGGGATTGAATCTATCCACTTGTTGGTCAGGGAATTTTTTGCAACTTGGTCATTCTGTTTATATACTACCTGTTACCTAGGTCTTACACCAACAATAATGTTCTACCATTAGTTCATAATATCCAACAAGGACCATATTGTCTTCCTTTTATGGATTCTTTTTAATTCATACACATTATTTAATGATCTCAAAACAAGTTGAATGATATTTTTATACCATCCAAAAGATCAACATGATGAATTTGAATAGTCTATAATATCTTTATTATGATAATTAAATTCATTATTAATTTCTATCTAAATTTAATCAAATTTATTCAAATGATACTTTTAGACACATAATTGAGTGTGTATTATTGTGAAAACAACATTATAGGAAGATATGTACCACACATTCTTCATTACAAATTTTCATTTCTCTGATTTAAAATTATTTCACAAATGAAGTGAATATTTAATGATTTTAAAATTAAATGAATATTTTTATATATATTTCAAATTAATTTTAAAAATAATTTTTTTATTTTATTAACATAATTTATAGGATTCTACTATTAATACCCATTCATCGGTGTATTCATTTCTTCCCAAATAATCTGTTTGAATGAATTAATAATTTATAAAAAAAATATACAAAATGTACTTGTTCGGAAAGAATATATCTTAAAACATTTATCAATCCCAAATTATTTTGTCTTGGATTTAAAAAAAATTCTTGATTTTTTAATAAATTTAAAAATATACTATTCTAATTGTTTTTTAATCATTAAATAATAAAAAATGTGATTTTATTATCAAATTTCAGTAATCTTTAAATTTTTTTTTCATACACTTGTAATTTTCCTTACAATATAATCCACCTTTTATCTATTGATGGATTTTGATGATGATATTTTAAATAAGTTTCAATAAATCATGTTTCATTCATATATGTCAGGTAAGATATGATATAATGATTAATAATATATGAACTTGTGTAACAATTATATATTGCTTTCATTATGGGATGGTTTGGGTTTAATAAATTACTCAGATGGTTTGGATATAATAATATCCTTATATTTATTTAGTTTGATAAATTCTAGAGATATTTTGGGTCCATTAAATCCAAGGGGTTGTTATCATATAATAAATCCATGATATAGAGTATGTATTTTAAATACCTTCAATGATAGTTTTAATGATTGATATCACATTAACATGATATTTAACATGTATATTTTTTTATCACAACTTGATGAATTGAAAAAACAATTCTCACAACATAATGTATATACATTATCAAATTCCCTCAGTATGTTATCATTTAACTATTATTATGTTTGTGAAATTTTTATTGTCATTATATGTTTCATGTGAAGGTTGCAATTTTATTCCATATAAATATGATTATTCTCTATAGATCATGATTATTAACTCATAAATACCCCCACTTTTTTAATAACATATGTTTATTTATTTTATATTCCATTTCAGGTATTTAGGACTTATAGAAAACTCTTATTATTCCATGATCTTTTTAATATGATTTTCCAATCCCATTTTTTCTAATTTAATTATGATATTATAATTGATGAAATGTTTGTTAATTTTTCCAATACATAGTGTTTGATGTCTCCTATTTTAGATGTTTCCATTCCTTAGGTTATGAGGATGAGTATTACCTATTAGTAGTCTTGAAGGGGGTTTGGTTTAGTTCATTTATTGAGAAATTATCTCAAGTATTAAAAAAAATTAATAGCTAATAATACAAGACCCTAAACATTATATTCATGGTATTTTTTTGTAAATTTTCTGATATAATGTTTGATATATGTATATAATGTAAAATAAATATATTTTCAGCATTAAGCATATCACTTTGTATCAATGTCTACATGTAATATAAGTGATGTTTTAGAAGAAGACATGGGAGTGTGGGTTTATGGTTCCTATATATTATCATAGAAGTTTTTAGTTATTAATGAATATTTATTTGGTTGTTTTTGGGGATTAAGATGAATAAAATTATTGGATACATAAAATATAAGTTATAGGTTTAGTTCTTTGTGTAAGATAACATTCAATTAATTTTGAAATTTTTGAGTATTTTTTTACTTAAAATTATAACTTTGGATGGAAACTATAAATTGGATGTGGTTGGGAAACACATGAACCTATCAGTAATCACTCTAGAAAATGATGGTTGAGTATCAAAGAAATCATCAGTCATTTCATGATCTGTTTTACCAATACTGTACACATGGATTTACAGTCATTATAGATATGTATTAGTAAATTGTGTGATGTTTATATAAAATTGTGAATGATTTAAATGGATTTTGATAAAATAACATATAAAATGTTATATTTTAAAAAATAAAAAGATAAAAATCACAGATAACCTGGGTTAAACTAGAGGAGATATTGGTTGATCAAACAGTTTCAGGGTGGAGGAGAATGTTTCGTAGGGTTAAATAATGGGTTTCATTAAGAAGGCATCTTTGGATTAAGGTCTAATTTGATTATTTAAGTTATTTTTATTTGATATTATCATAAAAATTATGGTTTTAATATTTTATTCACAATATAATCATTTCAATGATGTTGTGAATGGTACGTCACTAAAAAATATTATTACAAACTAAGGAACCAAATTTGGAATAAATTGTTTAGAAAAATGAAAATATCAACACAAGCCTCTTATATAAGAGATGATGAATCACATATTATATATGATTATAATTTATATATATCAAAAGAAAACATATTTTTGTTTCCTTATAAATCCCGTTTATTTTTTCTTTTGGGAGATACAATTATGATATTTATCACACAATTTATATAATGGTGGAGAATGTAATGCTCAAAGAGTTTTTAATATATCTATACATTAAATAAATCTAATGTATTTGATATATTTCTCCACAAAAAACTATAAACTGAAGGGAGATATGAAAATTTTTATTATTATTGTTAATAAAATTATAAGAACCATAAAGTTTCTATAAAATCAAAATGTAATTAGTCATGAAAAATTGATTATATTTTGATGTTAAAGAATTAATATGATTTCATATTAAAATTGATTATTCTTTCTCAAATAACTATTTTTTAAATGTTTTATATTTTATACTCATAAATTGAATTATATTATTCTATAATGTTATTATAATATATTACATAATATATTATCATTTTTTAAATTATAAATTGATAAGAAATTTTATTAAGAAAACTTACAGATTCAATAGATCAGTTTCCTATAGAATATGTTTTTTATTTTCATTTAATGTACAATATATGAATATTAGAACATTTATTTTACAAAATGAACATAAATTCTCAATCCCTCAAGTCAATATTATCATAGAGTGAATTTTGGAGTGTTTTACTAAAATAATTTATTTGTATATGGAGAGTGAAACATTTTATTTTTACTAAAAATATATCACTTATGAATATTCCAAGAAAGAATTATACCATAAAAATTTATAAAATGTTTATCACGATAATAAATTTATTTATTAAGTGGAATGAATAATTTTAAAACACTTTGACTAGTTAAGAAAACCAACAACAAACATTTTTATAATTAAGCTATATTTTTATAAAAAACTAATTGTTAGTTTTACTATTTAAATTGAGTTTAATATATGTTAAATTAGGTATTCAATTTATATTAATGTCTCATAAATTTAATTTGGTTAATAATAAAAAAAATAATTTCATTAAAATAAATAATATTTCATAATTATGTCCTAAACATATATTTACGCTTAAAATAATTTTTTTAAAAAATTGGTTTTTATGTATTACATGTGCTAATGTTTAAATTAATTATTCCATTAAATATGTTTCATTTGATAAAATTTAATTCAATAAATCCATTTCTATTTATATAAATTTTCATAATGATACTTTTATTTTTGAGGCATGAAAAGTAAATTACTTTTCAAAAAATTATATTATCTAGGTAAAAAATTAGTAAAAGATATTATTCTAATAGTAAAAGAGATAAAAAATGATGAAAACATGTGTTGAAATTTATGGTTTAATCTTTATCGATCACACAAATTCTATGACTCCATTATCTTCTAGTTTTGGATATATTGGTCTAATGAAAATTGACTTTAACTACTACATTATTGCCAAAATTATACTCCCTTCACATATAATAGGATCCTTCAACACCCCACTTTTATATAGGGCCATTAAAGTATATAACATCCAAAACACTACCCAGATCTATCCCCACAATTTCTAGAAATATAAATTTTTATTTGTTCATCCCTAAATACCTCCAATCAGTGGATTAATCATTTTTTCAAAGTAGTTTTCCAAGGATTAGGATAAAAATTACTAATAACTATTTTCCCATTTCAATTTTTTCATTCTTATTCCACCAACTTAAAATCAATTTAATTCACTATATTATAATAAAAGTATAATTATTAATTTAATAAATATTATTATGATGGTGGAATAATCAGTATCTTCTCCTTCCCTTTTGCAAAGTTAACTATAAATTCCCTCAAGTGTACATGTAAAATACTTCAAGTATTAATAATGAATTTAATGTTTTGTAATATCCATGAAGGAAGGGTTATAATGTGATATTTAATGGAATATTTTAATATTTATAACCTTATTAATATTATTTAATTATGGACCATTCATATTCTATCTAATGTTATATGGAAAATGAATGTATCAATCGTGCATACCTAAACACTAACACCTCCATGAATGTAATGTATTGGGATTTTTTTGTCTAGTAATTCAATAATTATAATGATATATTAAAATATGAATAAAACTAATATAATCATATAAATAATGTTATTATTCTTAATTACAAGTGATATTATTCATAATAGGAAATTTTTATAACCATACTCACAAATAGATGACAACTTTGTCTTGTTTGGATTGTTGTAACCACCTAAAAGAACAATGTTATATATTTATATCCTCGATTATTATGGAAACATAATTAATTTTGGTATATGATATTAGTGATAAAATAATATTTACCTTATGGTTACGGATATTATATATTAATATTTAATATATTATTATTATACAACCATATAACTTCATTAAAAATTATTGAAAAAAACTCTTCGCCAATTTTTTTTGATAAGAATCATAAAAAATACTTATGAAATGAAATTATTACATATTAAATAATAATAAAATATATAAAAGTAAATATAAGGATATTTTATTGATGAAATTTTATTCATTAAATGAGATTCACCACAACCAATTTTAGATAAGAACTAAACAAATAGTCAAGACTAATAACAACTAATTATGAAAATAAAATATAACTAACTACTATATTTGTAATAAATAATAATATATTAAGTTGAAATTTTTTATATTTATGAATATAGTTATAAAATTGGTTATTGTGATATATATTTTTCATATATAGTACTTTAGAGAACATTCGTCTAAGAAGGAATAAATATAGGGATTTTAAACCTTAATGTTTATTTATGGTTAAATGTTAATATTCACCCCTTGTTTCCATTTTTTAGTCTTTTTTATTTTAAAATTATTTATTTTAATATTATTCTTCATGAAATATATTTAGTTTCCAAATCTATTTCATGTTACACCATAAATTGGTTATGAATTCATAAAATAATTATGATGTATGGGTGTATGGTCTAAATTTTCTTTATTAGAGACATGTTCTATTTTATGCACATTATTACATGGGGAAGAAAAGGTAAAAAATTATGAAATAATTAAGCATTAGTTTTTAAAAATTTATATTAAATCTCATACGTATAAATTACATATCACAATAAAAACCAAAATTGTAAAAGTGAAAAATCTAAGACAAAAATACATTAAAACATGATACAAACTTGTGTTAAAATATATGGTTGTGGATGGATAGACCTTAATCCCTCCCTATATAAATTATTATTAGTTTTTTATATCTTTTTCCCTTGAATTGGGAAAATACCATTTATATTATTATAAAAGTGTCACTCTATCCACATTTAAAAGGATCTTTCCCCACCACACTGCTCATCATACCCAAATACACTTAATAAAAAAGAAATTAAACCAAACTTTTCCCACCCAAAATTGATTTCTACCAAATATTGGTTCTTTTATTCTCAAAATACCACCCTTGAATGGATTAATAATTTTTTTCAAAAGATTTTTCCAAGGATAAATGTGAAAATTCCTAATTAAACCTTTTCAAATCCTATTTTTTCTTTCATATTTGACCTCCTTAATTACAATTTGTCCATTATTTTATAATAATGAAATTATTATTTAAATACTAAAATTATATTATAATTATGTAATAATTAATAACTCCCCTTTCCCTTTTTCTTTTAAAAAAATTGTTGTCATGTGTACATGAAGACCACCCCAAATATGAATGATGTTTGAGATTTTTCATGACCTCCATGATGTGATATATAAAATTGGGTATTTAATTTAATACTAAAATATTTATAACCTTATTAATATTATAAAATTTTAAAAAAATTTCTATATTTTTCTTGTTCTGTTGAAAATGAACTGGTTTTCTTTGTGTACGTGTGGACTATGGCTTCCACAAATTTGAAATAATTTTTTTTCCTAGATAGTAATTATTTATCATGTTTTCATAATATATTAATCACCACATTGAAAATCATAAATAATATAATGATTATTAACTAATAATTATATTTTTAACAAAATAATTTATTTAGTCGTGCAGAACCATATATTATAACTTGTTCATGATTGAGTATATGTATAAACATTCATGAACAATTGTATAAACTTATTTAACTAATAAATATAAAAACATTAATATTTATTTTATTATAAATTAATTAGAATATAGTTTTTATGGTTATAGATATTTAATATAAATATATAACATATTATGATTGTACCACCAATGTTTTGTTAAAAATTATCAATACAATCTTTTTTCCAACTCTTCCATAAAAAATCATAACTAAAACACATAGTAAATGAAATTATAGCATTATTAAACTTAACATTATCTATTTTAGAACCTACAATTTCTCCAAATAATAATCTCCGATTATGTAAACAATATTTGATTCCACTACTATCAAAAAAACTAAATAAATAATTGAAACCAATAACCTCTAATGAAAAAACACATTACCGAAAAATTTAATAAATTATTATAAATTAAGTTTATTAAATTTTATAAGTATTAATATGTTTCTTAAATATATTTATACTATAGTTATTTTAATTTTACCCGAGGTTTTAGATTGTTCGGCTGAGAAGGGTTAAAGGAATAGATTTTTCCATCTTAATTTTTTTTATTGAAGTATGTTTCTATAAACATGATGGTTCTATTTTTTCATGTATATAGTGTGATTTTATTTCATTTACCTCAATTTATCATTAAATATATATATTTTTTATTTCCATGCCATTTTTTACATGTTATGGGTTATCAATATTAAATATATTGAATATTTAATGATTTTTGTTTATAATCTCCACTCATTGATAAATGTTTTTTGTTTTCACGACCCGTCCTTGGGGCTCGTGTCGTGACTACCCCAATCTTTCCATCCATAGGCCAGGGGATAGAGATTAGCACCAAAGTCATAAATCCCTAAGCTAGGAAGGCATTTCCTTTATAAAAGTAAACACACACAATCAGAGTACTCAACTAGAAGTAAATCACTAAACAATATTGTATACAGAAGAAGTGCTGGAAAGTAAAAGGGGCCGGAAATACAAGACCAATAGTAAAGCACAAGCACAACAGAAGTAAAAACAACTGAAAGAAAGTACAACCGAAAAAGGGACAAATAGATGAAAGGTAATGAAAAGCTCATGGATCGTCCTCCTGGGTTCCTTCCTGAAGAGTAGGTACCGAAGTCCACCTCAGCACTCCACATCTATCAGACTCCTCTGTGTACCGACTCATCGTATGGTCCACCTCCGGGTACTGTCTAGTCTTGGCGCTCTCGGCCTCCATCAGCATTGTTTTTCGTCTCCATCCAATACAACGAGGTGCAGGCATAGCCTGTGTAGGGTTGAGTATAACGATACTCAGTAGGGGCCCCAAGATCCTCAAGGTCTCACAATATCCAACAAGGATAATCCAAAAATTCAAAGAATCAACGGATACCCATACATAGGTATTTACCCATACATATACCTAAGTTATTTAGTAACCCATCTCAATCATGAGGAAAACATGAAAGTCATTGACTCAGCTCAAACCAGGATTTTTATTGTAGCTTAGAAGTGTAGATGATTATTAGCGAAGCTAGATCATCTTATTCTGACACGAGGCACTTATTCTGACCATACGGAGTCTGACCAACACATGATCGATAGGTATTAACCCCTGCAATGACCCACACAGGGTCGATAGGTACTAACCCCCACAATGACCCACACAAGATCTGACCCACACAGGATCAGTATGCGCTGACCCACACAGGATCGATGAGCGCTGACCCACATAAGATCACTGAGCGCTGACACACATAGGATCTAATCCACACAGGATCGGTATGCACTGACCCACACCAGATCGTTGAGTGCTAACATTCGTATGATCTGTCTCCAACCTATGCAATACTAACATCCACTAGATTTCTCGCACCCGGTGCACTTAAGTTCTGTAGAATCTTCCATCGAGATATTGGTCGTACCTCGACTGCCACTAAACTCTATAAAGGATAAACCCAAAGTACCGCCATGTCTTAATGGTTCCAATGCGACAGACTGTGCGTCAATGGGACGCCCAGTCTGTGAGTTATTGGCATTTCCGTCCTAGGGGCCCAGTTGGGTTTTTGGTTCAAAATGACTCCACCATACTCCAACTGCATCCAATCCTCAAGTGGGGTATCCCAATAGAACTGTCTCACTCTGATATTTCCTTCGATGTAAACAGTCCGTCAATCAGACACCCGTAGCTCGAGATATGGGCGTAAAGGTGTAAACTGTCCAAACATGTTTGGGTGTGGTACGACCCATTCGGACCGACCCGGGACGACCTGGTCTAGACAGGGGTCTAACCCGGTTCGCAGGTCCGACCCTATCCGAGGGAGCGGCCTTGCGCGACGGGGCGGCCCAGCCCAAAGGGGCATCTCGACCCGAGTGGTTTGGCCCTAAGGGTCGGCCCAACCTGGTCGAGGCCGGTTGGCGGGCCCGCGTGGCTGGCAGGCTGGATCGCATGGCCGGCTGGCCATTCATGGGGGGGGGGTGTGGCTCCCCTGGCTTCTGAAAGAACTGGTGCAAGGTGCCGGTTCGATGAACCATGGAACCCAAGGGGTCTCGCCTGTAGCGTGCACCAACAGTCATCTCAGCCCGCCGCCCCTGGCTCCTCCACCGCGGTCCGATGGTGCTGCGTATCTGCTGGCCTCCATGTGGCGTGACGGTGTTGGGCCACCTCCACCGTTGCCCATCCTAGAGGCAGAATCCAGCATCTCCGTGCGGCGTGACAATGTCGCGCTCATCATCTAACTGTAGTGGCCCTCCTGGCTGTGGCTCTTCCTTCTATCGCGGTGCGACGTCACCACGCCACTATGTCACTGTCGCGGCCTGCCTGTTTGTGGATCAGTTCTCTACATGGAATGACAGTGCCACACCCTTGTGGTGACCCGGTAGCCTTGCGATGCCGGCTTCTTCGTGGTCCGCCTCCGTCGTCAACAAAAAAGAACAACCAAAGGGGGAGGTTCGGGCCGTGTTTGTGCGGTCTGAGCCCTCCTTGTCATGGTGATAACATTTGGCATACCATAATTCAGAAATTTGAATGACGAAGAATGGAGGTTTATAATCATATATAAAATTACTCAAATCCCCCTACCTCTATTGCCTACTATCGTTAACGAAGTTGTGGAAAGGGGGACGTCGTTCCATTGACATCGAAACAAGACGAAGAAGTTGACATCGTTGGTGTTCTTCAAGGATAGTGGTGTTTCCTATTCTTACCCCGGTTGAAGACGGAGAGAGAGATGTCTGTAGTTCTTCATTAGAGAGGGGAGTTATTCATAGGAAGAATAATGTTCTCCAAGTTCTTCCAAGGCTCCTCTCTCAATGTTCCACCAAACGAAAGTTTCCAACCCCAAAAATAATAGACTATCTATTATTTTAAATGGTTGGCAAGAATTCAAAGAATTCAAATTAATTATGATACTTCACTTAATTAAATTGGTGGAGTTGGATCATTAAATTGGTGATGGAAGGTGAAGAGGCTCCCCACTTAATTGGGGGTACCAAGGGGGTTAAGGGAGTTTAAATCCCATGTGGCCCCACCTTAATAATACCCTCCCAAAGGAGGTTTTTCTCGGGTAGGCCCCACCACCATAACCTCTCATGGGAGGTTAGGGTGTTGTGGGCCCCACCTCCAACCTCCACGTGGAGGTTTCAACCACCAAAATAAAAATAAAGTTAACAATTTATTTTTATTCAATTTAATTAAAAACCCCCAAAATCTAACTTCCATTCTTGTTAGAACACAACAGCAGTGAAGGTATCACTTAGTAATCACTATGCAGCGAGTTTAGCGGTGCCATCAGATTTCAGTTCTGAGCACCTGTTCAAAAGATATAAAATCCCACTCGTACGTTTACTGAACGTACCCCAACAAAACTTCATAAATTGATTCCGGGATCACCGGGCCACAGAATCAAGCGCCATTAGAACCCTAAGACTCTTAAAATTCCCATGAATTTAAGAAGAAACATTCCACGGAATTTCTGGGTATTTACATTTGTAGAGACCTTATACCATTAAAATTTTCTCCATATTTCTTATTAGATATAGAATATCATGAAATATATTTTATTCATGGTATTTATGGTTAGAATTAAGGATGTATCTTTTAACAGGTTTATATTAAAATATTTTGTATTCAACATGGGGTTTTCCATGACTCAAATTCTTTTTTAGAGTTATAAAACAAATTTTTATTAAAAAAATTTATATATTTTTCATGGATTAATTATTTAAGAACCACTATAAATTTAAATGTTTAAAAAAACAATCCACATTTCTGAAAATACTTTTTAATTTGATCAGCAACATTAAATTTTATGACATTGATAGTAATGTTTTCTAAAAACTATTTTAGAGTTTGTTTCACCATTATGAGCATTCTATATTTATAAATTATTCATTCCATGTTTTAAATTGATTTTAATTTTATTAATAAAATAATATTATTAAAATTAATTGAAATATATTAATATTTTTCAAATGGAATATTTCTTTTTAAAAATTATTACTTCATTTTACGTAATGATTTAAGGGCCTATATTTTGATGAATTGGTACACATTGTTTGTATGTCCTCATAAATAAAAATATTTATCTCTTTTTTATTTAAAAATATTTATAAATACCTTTATTTTCATAGATTATAATTTTTAAATTAGTTATGAATCATAAATTATATCATTTTAGAAAAATCATTTTTCAGGATTTTTCAAGTACTTTAAAAATGGATTTTTTCTGGATTTCATAATAGTGATTCATTGAATAATAAAAAAAACTATTTTTCATTAATGTTTGAATCCATTAATTTAAATTATGATATAAATAGGTTATTTTTTTTGGTTTCATCCCAGTTTTATCTCTAGATGTCTTATGGTGATGATGTTTTGAGGAATTTTCCTTAAAAAAAATTCCTATTATATAGTATGTCTATTATGTAATAATGAATTTTCATTGATATTTTGGTGTAAATATATATGGTGTTAATTCTTTTATTTTTTGGGTATTATAAATCCTTTAGACTATTAGGACAAAAATAACGCTATGATATTTTGTGTCTAAAATGACTTGAGATATTCTTTCCTGGAAAAATCCCTGAGATAGATTGAGTCCAACAAATCAGATGAAAGATTTAGGTCTATTAAGTCCCTAATAGGGTTTGGATTTTATAAATAGATAAGGTATTTTTTTCTATTAGATACATCTAATACATTGTTAAATGTTTTATATCACATGATATAATAATGTTTTGAAAAGACGTATTGTGTGTTCAGAATATGATATGTGGATATTTTTCTTATTCACAACATAATGTGTGGTTATTATTTGATTTCCCATTAATATTAAAAATTTACTATTTTTATCATTGTAACACGTTATTTTTCATGATATTTTTCAATGTAGTAATATTATCCTACACCATATATCGATGATTTTCCTCCAAAATCAGGATATTTATCACATGATTTTCCAACTATTTTTCCATGATATATATTTATTCATTAAAAATTATATTTCCTTCAATCATGTATTTTGAAAAACTCTTATCATTACATATCAATTTAATTAATATATATATTTTTATTAAATTATTTCATATTATTATATTATATCCCTAGAGGAAATGTTGGCGAATTTTTCTTTTACTAATATTTTAAGCCTACCCCTTTCTTATGATTTCATTCATCATGTTAAAAATATTCTTATAACCAATATGGAGTCTATATATGTTCTATTTTTCCAAAATTATAGTGATATTTTAAGAATTATCATAAAATAATATGTTTATGTCTCATATCATCAAATGAAACTAAAATGTTCATTCTTGGGGGTGTTGGTTAATTGTGATATCTACTGATTAATTTTTGGAAACAATGTTCAATAAAGATATGTTTATCTTGGATCATATTAAATGATACCATGTCTTGTTGAAAATCTAAATTTTTCTCACCAGACTTGTGAGTGTGGGTTTGGGGAATTATATATTGTATCAGAGTGGGAGTTATTTTTTTAAATTGTCTTGAGATTTTTATGGATTAATTTGAGATACATTTATTGAAAACCTTATTGATAAGTCTAATTATAGGATAAAAACTATGAATTTTTGTAACATATTGTGTTTGTGGTTTTTCTCACAATTAAATATTTGTTTATATATAATTTTGTTGATGTAGTTGTGGAAGAGAAACACCTATTGATAATCATTGTGAAAAATATTGATTTATTGTTAACTAGATCTTAAAATGGTTCATGATGAGTGGGACTGATATTTCACATTTTTCTAAAAACACATGATAGATATGATTTAGTAAAACAAAATTATGTTTATTATTTTTTTGGATTTACTTGGAATTTAATAAGGTATTATATAAATAGCATGGTTAGAAAATTTGATAGGTAAATGGACATGGACTATCAAGACTAAATTAAATTACTTATAGTTGGATAAAAAAATATGATTGTTTAAAAAAATTATAATATGTAAAAATCATTGTTTCATTAGAGAATACAACCTAAGATAATGTTTTCATGTGATAATTTAATCTACCTTTATTGGATATTATCAAAAAAAATGTTTTTTAGAATTTGGTTATATAAAGGATGATGAAAATAAATTTGTTATTTATTTTTAATAGAACATTATATAACAACCTAAGGAAACATAATTGGTGCTAATTATAGAGATATATAAAAATATCAATAAATTAATATTATGTAAAAATTAATAATCCCCCTATTATATATGATTTTTTGGATGATATATTATTTAGAAAATATTTATATATTTTCTTCTGGATACCTTAGCTACTTTAATTATTGAGTGATAATTAAAATTTCAAGTAAAAAATTTATTTATAGTATAGATTTTAATACCCAAATATTTTAATCTATATTATAACTTCCTAATACACACACTTGAAATCATATTCCAAAAACACAATATTTACAATTCTGTCTTTGATACTGATTTGGAGTACCCAATTTCATCCATTTAAAACATACAACATCAAAAAAAAATGAGATCACCTGAATACCCATGGTCCATTAAGGTTTATATTATTATGTAATTATTAAAATATATTTCATAGGGTAAACTTCAATACAATAACAATTTTTACAAAAAAATAGTGTTTATTGTAATGATATCCTTGATTATTTTAAGGAAACATTCACTTTGGATACACTTACTTTATTGACATTTCTAATCATCCTTAAGAATAATAAAACTTGTTTAAAAACATGGAATATTTAAAAAAAATCATTTTTTGGGACATGTAATAAGAAAATATAAAATTCCTATGAGTAAATATTTATTGGACTGTATGAAATAAATCATTTCAGAAAAACATTTTATCGTTGAAAATCATTAAATCCCATATAATGAAATTGGAAACCCTTTTCTTGAAATGTATAAAAACATATCAAATCTTATGATAATACTATATAATCAATAAATATATCCATGTTAAATATATAGGATAAACCACACTGGTTAACTCCAAACTTCTTCATTTTGAAGAGGTGGAACATTACCTAATTCATTGGAGAGATATAAAGGAGATAACCTTTTTATAATCTCTATTGAGCTCACCTATTTATCATTTATACTTATTAAGTACCATAAAAAACAAAATATTTTATTCTTGCACCTCTTTATCATTTATCCTTTGAAAAAATCTTGTAAACACATATGAAAACACATTTGTTTTTTGAAACAACTATTCCTTTTAAAAGTCATTTTCAATTAAATTTACTAATAATAAATGTAATGTTGGGTTCTCATTGAATATGACATGAAATCATATTAATTGATCCAAATATTGAACAATGGTGAGGGTGGTGAGAAAATCTATTAACATCGTATACATTAAAATATGACATTCTTTTTTCCTTTTATGATGAAATTCAATACATTCCATATAAAATACAAAAAAATTGAATTAAAAAAACAGTTCAATATTGATAAAATAAATACACAATTTCCTTAATTAATAATTTATTCCCAAATAAATAAATATGAATATAATTTTTAATAATATTTAGATTTAAGAAATGGATTTTGATATTAAATCATTATAACATTTTAAAACATTGTTTTAATCTCAAGAGTCCCTTACCATGAGTTTTACAAATAACTTATATTTATTATATTCTTGAATAATATACATATATTAATTATTTATTTTAATAATAACATTTATCAATTTCATTAATCATAAAATTATATTTTTTCCCTTTTATATTCAATTATGTAATCAATCATGTTTTCATTGGACACTTTTATGATATTCCACTCATATATCCAAAATTAAATTGGGATGTAGACTATGGTCAGAGAGGTAATTATTGCATCAACTAAAATATGATTGTAATGAAATAAATATAGTCCTTATTCATCATTAATACAATTAAAACCAGTCATGAAATATCATAATGAAAATGATCTATGTGACAATCATAGAGATCATAGGTTATAAAAATGCAATAGTAACTTATGCATTTTTCAATGATCGTGGTGGAAAATGGTAAGTATTATTTTATATTCATATAAATGTAATTAATTTATATATAAGATCATATTTCTATAATTTTAATTATATAAATCTTTTATTTTATTTTGTGATGAAGAATGAATAACAACACTTGATGGATGTGGTAGTCCAAGAATATGCATACACAAAACTACCATTTTTAATGAATGGAATGGTTATATAAATTAATGACATATTTATTTTATATAATTATAATAATCTCATTAAAATCATATATATATATTGAATATATCATTACATCCAACCTTTATATGTGGTAATGGAAAACGAATTATATCTATTCTTTAGGTGGTCATCTTTCGTACACATGAGTAATGGTTTTGTTTCCCATTTGATGGAATATGAGATTAATATATGTTATTCTATTGACAAAACAACATATTGGTATATTTAATATAATTATTTTATTATTTAATATTGTTGTAGAATGTATTGATGTTTTTATAAGAAGATATGAAATGATAATGATTCATTAGGAAATACAAATTTTCATTAGATAACCTCATTAGGTTTATAACCAAATCCTTCATAGGATGTATATCTAATAACAAAAATCTCCCTAGGATGTGTTTATGGATTTATGGTTGGCTTTTTTATAGTTGTTTCTAAATAAAATGGGTTTTTATGTGTATAGAAAATAATATAATATGTTTCCTTTTTTAGGTGAGGGAAGTGGCCCATTTTGAATTACAGAGTATTGAATTAATAAAAACAAATTTATAATAAATAAAGTGATCCAAAATTTTATTATTATAATATAATTTAATTAAGAGTATAAAACATATAATAAAATAATAATAAAACATATTCATGTGTTTTTAACTCTTTTCTTTTTTTCTTTAAACCCCATTAACTCTTTTGATGATTACCACAATTATAATGTTTTTTAATATTTAGAGGTCATGCTGTTAATATAAAAGAAACATTGTCCCGTAAATTGGACATGGTTGTAATTTTAAAACATATTCACATCAATTTGATTCATACATAATTTTTAATAATTTTAAATTATTTAATTAAATATTATTTATTATAAAATATCATAAATTTCATTTTTAGAACTACATTAATTATTGTAATATGGTATGTGTCTAAGTGATGATGAATTTTCCCCAAATAACATTAACATAATAATAAGTACGATATAGTATTAATATAATTTCCTCAAAAAAATTTTATTGTATTTAATATTACATTAAAGATTATCTTTTTTTAACACCTTTGTTATAACATTTTAACCTTAACAATGCTAATGACTTTTCTTATAGAAGGGAAATAATTTACTATTGAGGTAAAAATTTTCATATAAATTTATAAGGTAAGATAATTTAAACCATTTATAATTATTATATTACTATTTAATTATTTTCATCATTTTTAAATAATTTAATAAAAAAATTAAACAAATAATATTATTAATGTAATTTCTGAAACTATTAATTTAATTTGACATTGAAAACATCATGAAAAAAAATTAATCAGAATATAATACATTCATAAATTTATAAAATTGTATATAGGTGAAAAAAGATTTTGTGACACATTAAATTATTAAAAAAAAATTACGTGTATAGTTTTTAAAATGATTTTCTTGATTTTTCTACTGCTTGAACAAGCATTATGTTACTCTTTGAAAACATTTATGGTTACTATTTCAACTCTAAAAATTAAAACTAATATAACAGGATAAAAAATTTAATATATAAAATTTCAATTTATAACTAAATATATGTTTATTTTATCTCTATCACAATATTTTGTATACATTAAAATTAAAAATGTGACATTTTTTACATTATATTTTACATAAAAATTATAATTGTCAAAGTCAAATAAATATGGAACCATCTTTCCTTATTTTAGAAAAATGGATAGATATGGATGAATTAAACTCATTTAATATGATAATATAGTGTTAGGGTAATTATTTAGTCCTTATCATATTATTTTTAACCATAATTACTAGATTTATACTTGTCATAGGGACAATTATTTACTATGGATATTATTCATATTGTAAAAAATAAAACCTCTTTAATAAACATCGATTTTGTAATTATAGAAGTGGAATAATGTTTTCTAGATTTAATTTCTATATGTGGTAGAAATTATTTCAATATTAAAACAAAGAACACCATGAAAACTGGTTTTCAGAAGAAGAAAAACAATCTTACACACAAAAATACATTATACCAAATTATTAAAATTAATTTCAATGAACATTGAAATATTATTAAAAACAAAATTTAAATATTAATATTTTGATCCAATCATTTTTAAATAGTAAACATTGTAAATTCTAGAATTAGAAAAGGAGTATTTATTGAAAATAATGATTTTTTTCACTTTTCACTGAAAAAAGTATTTTTAAAAAAATAATAATTATTATCTATAAAATAATTTTGAAATGATGATTATAAAAATGATTCAATTTTATCATATAAATTTTCTAAATTATATAAAAATTAATTTTAATATTACCTCAAAAAAAATTAATAAAAACCATTTAAAAATATATTATTATGGAAAAAATTTACATTACGAAAAAATAAGTTCATATTTTGTAAAAATTAATAAAAAAAATTGTTAATTACAAAATTTAATTAAAATTTAAAAATTTATTTAATCATAATATCTATTCTGAATTCAATGGAAAGTTCATAATGGTCATAATCTAACAATAATATTTCATAGTTCATTTAAAATTAGTTTTTCGTATCTTGTATTCTCTTAAATATAATCTATAATGTAAAATTTTGGTATATTATATTCAATAGTATTTAATAATATATTTCTACAAAATTTAAAATCTTGAAGGATAATCAATTCATTGAAATTATAAAATACCATTGATGAAATCCCACATTATTAAAGGTGTTAGTAAACCATCATATTGAAAAGAGATATAGGGAAGTAGGAATGTCATCTGGAATAAAACATAATTGATTTTAAAATTGGATAAAATCAATTTGACGTTAAAATATAAAAATGGTGGAAAATTATTGTCTAAATAATGATGGAGTGTGAAAGATAAAATTGATCACAAAAAAAATTAAATCACCATGACAAAGTCAATGACGAAAAAACCATAAACCAAAGAGGTGTGAAAGAATCACCGATTAACCAAAAATGAATGTGATTGGATAATTTTTTTCCATCATATTTTTCCTATGGTTAAGTAATACCATTAATATTTAGACTAATTTCATAAGGAATTATACGTACATGAAAAGTATGGTATTCTTTGTCAATAAATTTTCACCAAAATCTCATATTTTTCTCCAAATGATTACTATTCGAGATGTATTTTTCATTTTGGAAGAAATGAAATTAAAATCTAATGGATCTTATAATTTCTCATGTAGATAACAATTTATTCCATTTATCATTACACATTGATCAGAAAATTATTTTTATCACATGTCATGATAATTCATGAAATAAATAAACATTAATATAATGAAATAAAATGTTAATATCTAATTAATGATCAATAAAAACTATGTTTTCTATTAAAACATTTGATAAATAACTATCCTTAAAATTCATTGAAATATTTCTAAATAATTTCCAACCACAAAAAACCGAAAAATTGGGCATTAATTTCTTCTAAAATTAACATGATATTTATCAATAATTTGTCCTTCATAAATACAGTTTCACAAAAATTAATATTCCCTAATAGTATAATCTCAATAATATTATAATCCTTTCTATAAATAACCTAAATCACAATAAATAAATATTAATAATATATATTGTTCAAAAAGATAATTTATCATTTATTCCCCAAATAAAATCTCATATTATATAATAATTTTATGTTTACCATAATCATATAAATGTCCCCAAAAATATAGTGATCCTATTCTCAAATAAAAATAATCATGAAATCATATTTTCATCCAATCATCATCTTTACGGTAAAACATATATTACTAAATTATTATAACCCATAATTAACTCAATATCAATTATCTTAAAAACCCTAAAGTTTATCAATACCATCAAAATTATGTACATAATATGTAAAGTATTTCAACCTAAAATAATAATTATATTTACTAATAAGGGTTATTTATAAGCCATCCTAATAAAAATTCTCCAAAAAATTCATTAATCTCTTTAATATCTCATCAGTTAACACATAAAAATATATTTATAAGACTTCGAACATGTTATCAACTATAAAATTGTAATCCCATAATTGTATCTTAAAATATAAATATATCCTACATTGAAAAATACTAATATTAAATGTTTTATAAACTATATTTTAATACTAACTTTTATATCCCCAAACCCATACCCCCAAATATGGTGATAAAATAACAATCATTACATTTTTGGATTTGATACTGATAAACATGACCAAATTTCAACCGTTCGAAACATAAAACCCAAAACTTAAGTATGGGATAACTTTCACACCCAACCACATTTTAGTTTTAGCATTTTATATAATTATGATAAACTCTTTCATAGTGGCCAATTCAATATAGTAACCATTTTTTCACAAATCATGTTCTTTATAGTGGATTGTTTGATTTATTTAAGATTGCTTCCATATATGAAACTCTTACATTATAAACATTTATATTCGTACTTAATCCTTATGAAAAAATATTCAAATTCATGGGATGACCCCAAATATATCACTAAGGGATATAAAAAAGAAATCAGTTAGTCTAGTGAAAAAATGAAGACCCATTAAATTCAGACCTTTATCACATTATCCGTTGATAGTATGGAAAAAATCATTTCCAAATAAAAAATAAACAAAATTTTTATCAAATAAATACATTATAACATCTATAATGTTAATTTAATACTTTTTAGGAAACAAATATACTATTATTCATAACCCATATTAGAATTTTGTAAAAAATAATTGTATCCTAGTTGAAAATATATAATAGACTTACTTAACACACTAATTCTATCCTTTGAAGACAAGGGAGATTACCTAATGCATTAGAGAGGTATAATGGGTCTCAACAATCATATAAGATGTATTGGGATCACATTTCTCTCAAATATGATTATTAATTACCATATCATTAGTATAAAATTTTATTCATTCATGTTTTCATCATAAAACCCTTGAAAAAATCTTTTAAAAATGTATAAGAAATACATTAAAGTATTGAAATATACATTCATTTTAAAATAAATTTTAAAACTAAATTACCAATAAAAAATTTAAAGTATTTTTTTCAATGAATAAAATATTAAATATATTATTATAATCCAAACATAAAATAATTGTTATGGTGGTGGAATGAACAACTCATGTTTTATATATTAAATTATGTGATTTATTTTCCCTTTTGTGAATAATTTAAAAACATTCCACAAAACATACACAATAAGATTAGTTTTGAAAACCTTTCAAAGGAATTTAATAAAAACATTATATGTACTTATAAATAAATTTATATGAAAATAAAATAATAGAAAAATTATTTTTATATACATGGAAATGGAATAAAATGTTTTAGAGAATAAATCCATAATACATTTTAAGATAACGTTTTAATATAGATTATCTCTTTCCATGAGACTAAATTTTTACAGATTCTCTTTAACATATTGAATAATACAATTATTTGAAATATATATATTTTTATAACATTTTTGAATTTTATTATTCCATTTATTTTATTTAATACCAATATATGGTGAATTACCAAATCAATTAAGTTCTCATCCATTGTTTTGATGATATTAAACCCATATGAATAAAATAACATCATTAGGATGACTATAGTTAAAGTGGTAATTATTAAATCATCTATAGATTAAATATCATAAAATAATTTTAAATCATATATGTAACATATCCATTTTTCAATGATCATGATGGATATAAAGTAAATATTATTTAATCATTATATAATGGTCATTATATTAAAAATAAAATATTATTTTTATATATATACTTATTTATATAATCCATGTGATGTGGTTATTTAAAATGAATCGCATTTCTTCATAGAGGTGGTAGTCCACATGTATGCATGAACTACATTATAATTTTCAATGAATTCAATGGTATTAAAATAAATGATAAATTAAATTTACATTCTGATAATTATTTAAATTTTATCATATAATTACTTTATATTAATCAATATTACCTGTCGTGAGTGGTGGTGAGGGAAAATGAATTTCATTGGTCTGTGTGGTGGTTGACTTTTGTACTCACAAATGATGGGGTTTTTCCCATTTCATGGAAGAGTATATGGATATAAGTTATTCGATTTTCACAAAAACACAACATTATATTTATTATGATGAATGTTTTAATTATTTATGATTTAAAATGGTATCAAGGAGGTAGAATAAGAAATAAAAAACTGTTTGGTTAAGAACATTACCTCTTCTTCAAACAACCTATATTGGTTTATAAATCCTTCCTTTATAGGGTAGATTTTGGTTTAAAAATACACATAGAAGTGGGTATGGGTTAAATGAACCTATTTGGGTAGTCATTTGTGGAACCAAAATATTTTCTATCCACGATGAAAAGAGCAGTTGAGGTGCCCTGTTATAATCGATTGAAGGGGAACTTTTGGAAATACATAATTTATTAAATTAATATAAATTAATTTTCAAATAATAAGGGATAAAAATGATATAACTTTATTATAAGATATCAATGGGTCTAAATTATCTCATAAAATAGAAATTTAACAAGATTAGGTTATGTTTTCACACTTATCATGTTTCTATAACCTCTCCCCCTAATTAACCCTTTCGATGATTGCAGTGAATACATTGTTTTTACACCTTACATGTCATGGTAGTTACTATAAAAGTAAAATTGATCTATAAATTTACTTGCAATATATTTTAAGAAAAATATTAATATCATTGCTGATGATATTATTTTTAGGATGTTTAAATCATTTAATAAATTAATTTTTATTATAAAGTATCATTAATGTCATTTTTGGAACTACATGAAATATAATAATATATTATGTTTATAAAACATATAAAGTGGTTCCAAAACAACATTAATATTATGATAAAGTGTATATGGTTTTAACATAATCTCTTATTTAAAATATTTACATGTTTTAATATTATTTTAATGACTATATAATCGGTTTAACCCATTGGATGATGAATTTTATGCTCATCTGTGTTAATAAAATTTCAATATTAAAGGGAGATATTTTTAATGAGCCAAAAAGTTTCCCATAAATGGTCATGGTATGATATTGTCGAAAACCAATATTCATAATTTTCCTCTTTGAATAATTTTTTGGCTTGTAAAAATTTAATAAAATATTATTTTACATAAAATATCTTTAATTTCATTTTTGACACTATTCATTTAATTTTATATTTAAAATAAAATGAATGAAAATAAATTCGAATATAATTCTTTAATACATCCCAAAAATGTTCTATGTATCTAAATATTTTTATAGAAATAATAAATTACAAATAAAATCTTACTTTTATAATTTTTAATATCATTTTCCTGATTTTTCTGGTATTTTTACAAGAAATGTGACGGCCTTACATTAGCATTTACGGTGATTATTACATATCATACACCCATACAATAAAATAATATTTTAAAAAATCATTAATTTTTAAAATATAAAAAAATTAATTGCACAAAATTTTTTTTTATCTCTACGAAAAAACATTTTACATACTAAAATAAAAAAATTTACATTTTTTGACATTATTATTCAAAAAATCCTTATTGTAAATGATTTATTTAAAAATAAAATTATCAATAAAAATATGTATTGTTCTATATTCACTAAAAATCAATAAATTCAAAAAAAATCCCTAAAATTCACCCAATGATAAATTTTCCATGATGATTTCATAAATTATATCCTTTTTTATTGAATAACATTTAAAAATGTTCTACAAAATAATTATATTATTTTCTCATAAAAAAATTAAAAACAATTTTTGAAGAAAAGATATTTATAAATATTAAAATTACATTAATAATAATTGAGTTATTCATTCCAATTAATATATATTTATATTTTCATTGAATATTATTTTTATATATACTACATAATGTGGGTAATCTTGTTAATACTCCGCAATTCAACATCTTTTTTAAATGTTTATATTTAAATAATAATATATTTTTGGTTCACTGCACCTCTAGGTTGCACATCTTTTATGCAATAAAACAAAGACATTTTTTTAATATTAGTTTATTAAATTTACAATTCCTTTAAAAAAATAAAATTAATTCGGTAGATTTCAATAAACAGAAAACTGGAATAAAATGATTTATGACCAATGAGATTAATATTGACTGAAAATTTACTCTTTTGGATTTTCAAGAAACCTGCTTATTGGGTGAGCGGTAACCACAACCGAATAAAATATGATATCCATATTCAAATTTCAAATTCAAATTGATTTAATCACCACACCTCTCTTGATGTGCCACCTCATGTCACACACCAACCTCGGGTCACGAACCCACCTCGAGTTGTACACCCACCATTGACATCATCCAATGCCGCCTCCATCGTTACCATCTTGAGATCACATTGTCACCAGAAATCACTATACACAACCACCTAAAAAACAACACGAACCATCGTAAACCAAAAACAGGAAAAACACTAGTACAAATCCAAATCACTTCATCAAAAAATGAATTGAAAGGAATTATAACCAGCAAAATCATCATTGTGAACCAAGGAAGGCTTCCTCTATACCCAAAATAGATCACAAAAAATCTATAAAACACCATCGGGCCTTCATAGAGCAGGTCTCGAACAGATCAACTGCCAAGGAAAATGAGTCAAACAAACCTTCACTGAAAACCAAAATATACCGCGCGAGGGGCATTGTCCTTCGTATAACACGACCTCACACGACCTTTATAAAACCACATCTTCGAATCCAAATTGGAGAGAAGTATAGGTTCTTGATTTCAGTGGAAGGATTCGAGTGACTGAGGACTCATGTCTAGGGCTGCACGACAAGACTGATATTAGAAGAAAAAACCTATATTGAGCTGAGACAGAAGCTCCTAAAAAACCGATGACCACTTAACCAATTAACCAAACACCTCTGTGTTACCATCACTCCAAATATGACCTAGAGAGGAGAGGTGGAACACGAGATCAGAGTAAGGTTGTGGTAGCCAGAGTCTTGAACAACAACTTCCTTCAATAGGACCCAAGAAGTCATTCCGGTAGAGGAGCGCCAAAGCTTCAATTCCATTAAATTGAAAAACACTGCATAGAGCTAGAAGAATATTAAAATAGGAAAAGAAGGAGAAGAAATGAAGAAAGAGGTGTGGTGCTCAGATGCACCATCGATCCCTAGAAGAGGGTTTCAAGGAGAAACCCTAGACGATCCAAGCAGGAGAGGGGGATTACCGGGAGAGAAGGGCACCATTATGGGGTGAGTAAATTAGATATTAATTTAATTTCACCTATGAGATTAATATTATTATTATAATTATAATAATAAAAAGTCCTCTTATAAATAAAAATGGTATTACTGAAATAATTTTTTTATATTTATAAGATAAATAATTAATATGATTCACAATTAAAAATACTCATCTTTATTTAAAAATTATTTTTTAAAGGATTTTAATATTTCATCATAATAAATTATATTGAACATATTTATAATTTTAAAATACTTTATAAAATGATATATTAAAATAAATTAAATTAGAATTTAATATGAAATAATATTAAGAGCACCTAATGTACAAAAAATATAGTTTTTTATGAAATATGTTTTTCATTATATATATTTTTTCATTTAAAATATATATTTTTAAATATTATAAATTTTATTTAATAATAAACATTATTAATAATTCTATAATCATATGGATAAAATATAGTATTGTTTTGAAAGAATTATATTTTCAGTGGATAGAGAAAAATACATTTTTTACTAATTCCATAGTTTTTCTGAAAATCAAAAAATTAGTATAACAAAAAAATATAAAAAATTCTTAATGGTAGAAAAATTATTTATTGAGTGAAATGATGAATTTTAAAACACTATGTTGAATTTATAAAACCCACGTCTAAAATTTTCAAAATTAAGAAAAAAAATTTCTAATAAAAACTATTTTTATTATGATTATTTTAATTATATTTTTTCTATGGTAAATTATTTTTTTGCAACTCCCAGGGATTTTACATTATGTATATTTTAATAAAAATGTAATCTAAAAAATATATTTAGGTACATGGAAAACCATGATTTTTAATGAAGAACATTGTGTTTTATTTCATATACGAAACACGATACTCTTAATGGACTTGAGGCCGTTATTTATTTATTTATTTTTATATAATCCCTATTTTAAACTGGTTGATAATAAACCCTTATATGTACCATATTCCCTGAGGAATAATAATCAACACATGTTCCGAGGGACCAAAAACCCAACACAATAAACTACTCCTCCCCAATATATACTTTTTTGATCACATCTGGCTCCATACCTTGCATTGAAGATTAGCTAGAATTTCCTCACACAGAGTTTCACGGTGCCTGGTACTAATAGAGGTAGCCATACCCACTCACTCATCTAATCAATTTAGCTCTACTGGTGGATGGTACAACTCTGATTCCACTTTGGGGAATTATCCTATGTAGTTTGATCTCATTCCATATCCTAGTGACCTTGTGGCCGAAAAACCTTTTTGATGACCTAAATACCCATAATCCATCAACATGCCCAAGGAATGCATCCCCACTTGCATCATGTCTATATCACTGCCCACCTGTGTTAACCCTATGTCACAAAAATATCATAAATCCTCCAAAGGGGGGCCTGTTTGAATTTTATCCTAGATATTTTAAATTCCAATCTGGATCCTTTACCACTCAGGTACATGCTCATTGCCTATATGACACACAATACCGAACATAAACAACATACAATATATAATATATAACGTTTATAGATTTTATATTGAATTGACAGATATGAATATGATTAACTGAATTATGAATCATATATAATGATCTCCTAATCAATAAAAAATTATTAATAAGTACTTAAAAAGTATCACTATTTTTTGGCAATGTAATTTTATGTTGCAAAATATATATTCATAAAAAAATGTATTAATTTTAATCTAATGTTTAGGAATTGATATTATTTTATTGAAATTTTAGATAATTTTTTTAAAATAATATCATTTTTTAAATTCCAATATCAAAATTTTCAAATAGTGACTATTTGTGTTTTTCTATTAAGAGTTATTTTTTATTGAATAGTAAAAAATATCACTTTTTGAAAAACTATTATTTCATTTCAATAAATTAAGTAATTTAAAATTAAAAATATGAATCAAATTAATTTTCATTATAAAAAATTATTATTTATTTATATTTAAAATATATAGTTTCATTTGAATAGTTTTTAGACCTTATTTTGGGATAAGAATTTTTTATGCTTAAAACACAATTTTACGAAAACATTTTTTAAATACATAATGTTCCTCCATTTTAATTAATTAAAACAACCAACCATAAAAAAATATTTAATGTAAATTTATATTTAATGTATATATTAATTTAAATACATATAATTATGATTACAAGTCATATAGTTTTTTAAATACCATTTTATGCTTGAAAAAAACATTTTTTAGAAAATTTTTTTATATTATTTGAGGGATATTTTTTAAGTTAAATTATTCCATTAAAGGGAATAAAATTTCTTTTAATGGATTAAATATTTAGGATATGAATAATAAATATTTATTGATAAGTTAAAATTATTTTTTGTTCATAATGTTTTGTAAATACAGTAACATTTATTTATCGTGATTATGGTTAGAAAAAGGTTTTTTCATGTTACATTTGATTGTGTAAAAAATAATTTTACAACACACATGTAATTATTTTTGATGATTTGGAATTAATATTTTAAATAAATATGTCTCCATTATCTAATTTTGTTTATTTTATTTTCTTCATTAAGGATTGATTACCAAGCATTAATAACATAATATAGTGGCGAAAACTAAACTGGTAAAAGTAAATAAAATTAGTGTATAAAGGAATAAAAAGTTAAAAACATGTTTATTTTTGTGTTTTGGGGTATTTATCAAACTTATATTCCATTAAATATATTATTTTATCAATTTTGGTGGCACATAGGGTGATTGTGATGACTGATTATTAAATAGTTTTGTGCACTTACAAAAATTCCAATTCTCTTCAATTATAAAAGGACGATCCCTCCCCAATATTATTAACACCGGTCATGCAATTTGGGTTGACAAAAACCTACCAAAATATATCTACAGCATCATTATCCACATTATATAAGTTATTTTCGTCCCATAAAACCAACCTTTTTATCCTTAACAAGATTTCTAGATGAGAGTTCTCTAAGAGATGGTAATATTCATAATGAAGCTCTTTATTTTTATTTCTTCTTTTACAACATTCAATTACGTATTAACTCTTAAAATTTAATGATATAAGTATATCACATATACATATATGTTAATATGTTTATGTATAATATTAACTAATCTTCTTCCCTTTCAAATTAGAAAACAACCCCCCGCTTGTGTGTTTAGAGGACTTTCACCTCATGAGCCGATGTATTTTTTTAGATCACTGGATCACAAGGATATTAAAAAAGAATTAAATAATAAATATCCATGATAAACATGAAAATATGTTAATTTTTTAGATAACTATATAATCCACATAATTTTTTTATCATTAATGGAATAATATCATCTCTCTTTCCTGTGTACGACACACCGTATCCACAAATAGATGTGATCCATTTTCTATGTCCTATATTCAATAATGGGACTAAAATTTTTTATAATTAATAAATATAAAATTAAAAATTTATTATAATTATGTTTATTATTCATATATATCTTATTAATGATAACTATAAATTTCATGTAAAAATATGGAAAATAAAACAAGGCAATTTATACCCAAAACAATGAAAATGATGAAATATTATTAAGAAGAATGTGGTAAAATGTTATAAGGTTATAATAAATGGAATAATAAATATAATTTTACCTATTTTTTTTATTAGTGTAAAACATAAAAACATTATATCGGTGGTTAAATCATGTTAAATCAAAAATTATCATGAGATAAGGGACTTCATCTCATTTTTTCTTTATTATGGAATATTTTAATTTTATGCTCCAATTTGATTTATATGGTGTATATAAAAAACCAATTAAATGTAATATCATGAAAAAATAATATTTATTTTTATTTTAATATTTCATTTTAATCATTTATTTTTATGGGTTTTGACTTAAAATTTAGCTAATTGTAAGGAATTTTATAACTGAATTTAATTTTATTGGGTTATATTAATTATCCATTATCATTAATATTATAAGATTATATATACAAAATCATATTATTATTTTATATCATATATTCATTTTATGTGTATTTATGTTTAATAAAAAAAATCCATTCATTCATCATCACTTCAATGGTATGATCATGGTAAGACATTTCATCTCAATTTTCACTTCATGGATTCATATGTAGTATTACAGACCTATATATTTGATTGATATGTATGTAATTACCCATTTGTTTTTAATATCGTTAATATATTTATATTCATTTTATTTAATACTTCTTTATATGTTATTATTTCATGGGTTATAAGATTCAAAAGTTACCAAAGTAGTAAGTGTTTATTTCCAAATCTCATTATTATTTGAGATTGTTCATCTCTAAGTATCCACTGGGAAAATTGTATGATATTTCAATCATAAACCTAATATATTTTATTCTAATTTGGTTATACATGATTATTCCATGTCGCACAATAGTTTTCCTCACACACATACTTAAAATGAATGAGAAAATGTTGTTAAGGAAATTTGTAATTATTTCTCTCTTTAGTCGAACATATTTTTTCTTCTAAAACCATGTTTTCCAAAAAGGTTTTCAAGAATGTTTTCAGTATTCCTCTATACTTTTTTAAATTAATTTTTAACCATGACTTGTAATTTTAAGGAGTTTTAATAGGAATCTTCTTATCTTTTTCTAAAAAGGTATAATTTAAAATTTCATACAATAATGTGAATGTGATCTTTGTATTTATGTACTCAGCATGAAAAACAATTTCATCCAACATATCAACTTTTTTTAATGGTATACCAAGACCTTTCATAGAAAATAAAAATCCATTTATTAGAAAAAATAAAATATTACATAAATCTAAAATAATAAGATTTACATTGACTCTTTTTCATGTTGGGAATAAGATCACTTGGCACTTGATCTCTCCAACGAAAATCAGTGCCACTAACACGTTTTTTAGTAATACCATCTGCCATTGATTTTTCTTCTCTATAGACATGAGTAACAAATTGTTCCATTGAATAAATAAGATCCAAGAATTTTTTCCAAAGATTAGTCATCTTCTAAGAGAGATGAAGATAACCTATCCTGAGAGCTAACACCACATTCTTGGAATCACATTCAATCCATAACTTATTCCAACATATTCTATCTTCCTTTCAACTGACTCAATAACTCTACATATCTTTTCATCAATAGTAGAGGATAATCTACATGAACAATAAAGGAAACCAATAACACACCCTTCGTGATCCCTAAAAATTGCACCAAATCCTAAGTCACCCGGATTACCTCGCGAAGCACCATCTGAGTTCATATTGATCCAACCATCAAAGGGGGCTTTCCATAACACTTCAATTGTTCCAAGAGGTGAAAGAAAAATTTCCCATAACACCCACCCTAGTTAGGACTGAAAAATCATAAATGGAATTCCCACAGAATTTCCCTTTCGGGATGACAACCTCACAGATTGTAGTAAGAATTCCAGAAATAACCACACCTGCAGAAAAGTCCTACTTCACATGAATAAATATATTCCCATAATACCAAATAAGTGAAATAAACTCTTCTACAGCAGTGAGAAATATAGATAAGAGTTTTTCTAAGAGATTAAGAGCAGGTTGAATCCTAATAAATTCCTCCATCGAGTTCATCCGTGGTAGGTGAACTTCAAAGAAGTTAGACATAGCCCCCCCTATTGCTGAAGCTACCGCACACTTGAGAAAGATATGGTCAATGTATTCCCAACATTGATGACATAGGATACACCTTGAGAAGAGGGATATCCCGTATTTTTGGAGATGATCATCCGTTGGAATCCTTCTGTCTGCAAATATCAAAGCAAAGATCTCCCGAGAGGGTTTTAGGAAGCTCTTATTCAAATTACCCACCAACTAAAAAAATAGAGACATTTACAATAGAGTTATTATAAAACCATTTGGAGGACAGGATCCCGTTAGAGTCTTACTCCAATACTCAGAATTCTCCCCTATAAGAGAAGAAGTACTTTCATACAGTAGAAATTACCTGATTCAGAAGACCTTCCATACAGTCAAGTTGATCTTTAATTGACAGATCAAAATCCCGGTTTGAGTTATAACCAAGATCCAAGTCTTTCTAGTGTATTCCAATCAAATTGAATTTCCAAAAAGGAATATAGGATTCCTTTGAAACTAGCTAGTGAGATTATACATCAATTCATGAAAAGATGTTCCTAAAAGGAGGCCAAGAAAAGGAATTAAATTAATTGAGGTGGAATGATTTGAGTTGGTGAATAAATATATCTCAATGAAAATATAGATCTTCAGATTGCATGTTGAAAAGCATCCATATAAATCTTTCTTGTGTAGAATCATTAAAACAACTGAGGTTATTAATACCGAATCCCCCATCATTATAAGTCTTGCACACTGAATTCCAAGGGATTGTTGCAAGCCTATTTTTAGTGATAATTCTACTATAAATGATGTTCTTGATAGAAACATTTATGTTCATGATTAAAGAAATTGTCCACTTGTAAGCCATGAACAAGTAGAAAATTTTTGAGAAAATAATGGACTTCACAAGATAGACTCTACTAGCCATGGATAAATATTTACCCTTCTAGGAGGAAATTTGTCATCGAATCATACAAACAATGCTATAGAAATAGAAATCCTTCCATCTCCCCCAAAACAAAAGAACCCCCATGTAAATGAGGGGTAAATATCATTCACGAATACCCAGTTTTCTGATGATGTGATTCTTCCTGGTAGATGGAAAATTTCTACAAAAGTAACCGAAGGACTTTCTCCAGCTAACCTCATATCCTGAGACCATCTCTTAGTAAAAAAAGATATTTTTTTATTTTCTTGATATTTCCCTTGTCCCCTTGAGTGAAGAGTATAATGTCTTTAGTGTATAAGAGATGCGATGGAGAAACCAAACCTCTTTCATAGACAGAATAGTTTTCAACTATCAATTTCCAGCCATGATAGAGAGGAACCTACTTAGGTAATCCTCGAAAATAGAAAAAATGGCTGCTGATAAAGGATCAACCTGCCTAACACCTATTGAATAGTTATAGTATCCTAATGGGGATTAATTCATAGAACTGAAATGTGAGCCGAGCTCAAAATTAACTTGACCCAATTAAGGAAATCATCCTCAATTCCATACCTGGAAATGAATTTGAACATGAAGCCCCAATCCATTGTAATAGAAGGCTTCCTCAATTCTAGCTTGAGGTAAATGTTACAAACTCTGATGGGGTTTTTGAGAAGATTCAGACATTTCGAGGCAGTTATAAGGTAGTACTGGATCAATGTCCCCTTGATGAAGCCAATCTAATTGGCTGAGAAAATTATTGATGCAATGTGTGATATATTTCTAGCAATAATTTTTCAAATGATTTTGTGAGTAGTATTGACCAAGGAAACTAGCCTAAATAAGTGAATTTCATTTCCATTATCCAATTTCAAAATAAGGGAAAGGAACAATCAATCCAATGGGAAGGATCCCACCTTTGAAAAAAATGTATAGCCAACATGAAAACATCTTCATGAATTATATTCATAAAAAATTGAAAGAAGAAAATTCCAAATACATCTGGATGAGGAATACTCTCAGAATTGATGTTTAATATAAGCTCCTTGATTTTTGGCTCAATAGGAATAGTAGTAAGGTTGGAGTTATCCTCTGGATTCAGAAGCCTTGGGATCACACTATTCAAAGGGTTAATAGTGGAATGTGATTTCATGACCCCCTCCCACCAAAGATGCCCCTCCTGAGATGGAAATGGTGTAAGGGATATAATGACCCTCGAGTCCCGCCTCCAGTAGGCCCCGGAGTGGCGACTAGCACCAAGGGTATGAGTTTTTCACAAATATGGGAGGCATTACCATTTTTATTAATTTATTATTGGGAAATAGGATGAGTCAAAAACCAAGAAGAAGAAAAGGAACAAGTATAGAAATATCCCAAAATCAATACCATATGCATGCTTTATACAATAGTGAAAAAAACTACAAGTACAGAAAAGCTCCAAGTACTGTACCAAAATGTAAAGAAAAACAACAACAGCAATCAACAGCAACTCCCCCTTCCTGACTAGTAAGGTCCCGCACAGTCCCTGTAGTCCTTTTAAAAACCAGAAAGCAAACATAGGGTGATCATACAAGTATACTCAGTAGGGAAACCTACAGATCTCGTGTACAAGTGGGGAGACATCCTAATGCACCTTGAGAAAACAGAAGAACCAAAACCTAGCATGGAATCAATCCACCCTGCCTCACCAGTCACACTCACCAAGTAACTCATGTCAATAGAGTATATTAGTAATGTTATCGAAGTATGGGTAACCCGCACCACCTTCACACTGGTTATTGATACATCCTACGCATCAGACCAATCCCGCCATTCTCACCGCAATTCCACTACCTCATCCCACCCACACGCACCTGAGCCACATCCTCATGCAGTCCCACTTCCAAACACCGCCCAAAAACACCTGGGCCACAACTATCTCTTATAACCATGTCTGAAAACAACTAGGCCAGAACAACCACTGCCATGCTAGAAGACACTTGGTCCAGAAGATCTACTTTCACGCCCGAAGACACTCGGGCCTCATCCCAAAGAAACATGGGAAACCACATTCCCGCACACACCCGGGCCAACCACCACATTACACTGCCCGAAGATTGTTGGGATAATAATGGACCTCAGGCCATCACAGCCTGCCCTAAGATACTTGGGATACCCGAGAAAGGAAGAATAAACGAGCTAATAACCAGCCATTAATAGAAGTGTTAAGAAAAACACCCTCCCCCATGAATTGTGGGTGTTCGGAACTAAGTGCTCAACATGGGTGGGGTGTGTAAAGAAACATAAAACGTACATATTTATATAAGTATAACAAACACTCAGCCCATCCTAAATCTTCTACACAATGATCTGAGCACGTGCCTTGGCACTACTACTTCGAGAGTATGCACAGAACAAACAATCCCAAAACCCCATTTAATGTTTTCATGTTTCAACAACTTTAGTTATCAGTTTCTTAACTTCCAGTAAACTATCCACAACCAAATTGGATCAAGCATTCATAAAACATATCCCTTCCATCCAGAAATGAAATTAGGAAAACACAAGCAACACAAACAAGTCCATTACTGTTAACCAACCAACCCCATTGATTATTATTCAAATTCCATTACCATGCCCCACCATTCATTAACTCTTCCACTTTTATTTATTATTCACAGCCCATAGTTTGTTCACATTCAAACCCATCCCTAAAGCCTTGCTGCCTACCACCATAACCACAATCACACTAAATCCCATACATAATCATCCCTTTGATACCATTTATCACAACCCTGCTACCCGTCACCAACATAACATTCAGAAAAACCCACAACCAAGCCAACCACAGCCCCGCTGCTCACCCAATCCAAAACAACCCACAAAACACCCCCTTCACATAAATAATCCCTAACCAGCACCCACATGTTTATTATTTCAGTTTGTTCAACCGGGGTTATCACACAAGGGTTCCAGGTATTTAATCAGCCAACTTTAAGTGATTAACCAATTTCCACATTCAATAAAATCTTTATCCATTAGAACATCAAGAATGATAGGGCAACATTTAATTGCGTAAGAAAAGGCCCCCAGTGACCATGATTTTCAGTAGGCAGAAGCTCATTCAATTCACAAAATAATATCACATGATATAAATAATATAACTACATTCACAAACTTCCCATCCCCATTATATAATCCATTTATTATCTTTATTAAAATAGTTCAAATGTGTTTCATGTAAACAAGAGGACACCCACCCCGTATGATGCACAATATAGAGAGACGAAGGTAAGATCCCTACCTCAACAGGTACCGATGTCCTTCTACAAACACGACCACCACGATCACAAGGATTATCCTAGAACGACTACAGCCACCAAGGACATCGTGGCACCACCGAATCAAAAAAAACACAAGAAACTCCCTCAACACGGAGATCACATGCTGTAGCATGGAAATAAAATGAGAGAAGTAGGATCGGAAAGAGAATACAAGAACAGAAGTTTAACATACTTTTTTAGAGTCGTTCATCAAAGATCGTCGTTCCCGTCAATTATCAGCAGTCTCCTCAGTTGGATGCTGCAGAGGGGAAGATGATGAAGAGGTAATGAAACAGGGTGTACGATGTTCTCCTAACTGACACGATCCCGCCGTCACTGACGAATCGACGATCAGAGTCTGGATGAGGAAGTTAGGAGGAAGGCCTATAGGTCATCCGGGAGCATCACTGTGCGGAGTAGAAGAGAGGTCCATAAATAACACGTGACCCTCTCTTATATAGACAACAAAAAGGTAAAATGGTATTCAACATGTATTAATGAATACACGAAGTGACCGTAGAACTGTTACGTTGTTTGACGGGTCAACACATGAAACCTCATGCAGTTTCCATGCGTTTAATGATAATAATAACATAAATTAATAATAGGTGTTTAATTGACCTGAGACATGATTCATAAAAAGTTATTCATCATTGGTCTTAAAATGACCGTCATAATTTAAGGGTTACTCTGGTGCTGACAGTTCGTCAATCCGATACTGTATGAGGGAGATACGTTGGATACAAGATCCTGTAATAATAATGATATTATTATTATTGGGTGTCTCGTGGACCCAATCCACAAACCATAATTTAATATCCCAAATTAGACATTAATTGACCATATTAACGGCAGGATCACATCGCCACTGACGAGAAGTCAATCGGACGTCGCACATGGGAGTTATGGCAGGTCGATGATTTAATAATAATATTAAATATATTAATTCACGAGCGTTTCGAGTACCTGATCTGAAAACCCAAAAAAGACATCCATTATTGGACTCATAATTTCCGTCTCTATGTCAAGGTCGCAATGCCGCTGACAGTTCGTAAAACTAAGTTAGCACGAAGAAGTTACGGATGAAAAACAGTTTACCCAAGAAAAATAATAATAACATTATTATTTTATTATTTTATTTAATTTAATTTAATTTAATTTCTTAAATCCTCATATCCAAAATCCACACCCCACCAAAACAAAAGGCCCCTATTTTAATCCATTTCAACCATGCCCCACCCCTTGATTGGTTTCCTTCTTTTAACTTTATTTATTTTATTGCATTAAATTCTAAATCATTACTTCCTTTACCTCTTTCTCTCTCTAATATCATTAATTCTTCCACAATTCCCTCATGCTCCAACCAAAGTGGAGCCTCCCCTTCCTCATTCCATGACCAACACTCTCCAACCTTCATTACTTTATGGTTTTTATTATTTCCTTTGTTATTCTATCACATTGAAATCTCTCTCCAATCTCACATCATGTCATTATTAATAAAACTAATATTAATAACACACATCATTAATGTTATATTTTAATACCATTAAATTAGATTACCATAATTATTTTGATATTAAACTAAAACCATTCCATGCGACTCAAAACCATTTCATTGAATTTAATTAAATGAAAAAAAATCATATAACTTACATATTCAACCCCTTTTTAATACATTTAATTTCATTAACCTCTCGTACATAGTTTTACGCCATCATTGTTATTTACTGTTTTTCAATAACAATTCATCAACTTATTTTATTAACTCATCACCATTATTATTTTTAATAATGATAATATTTACTCTCATCGCATTGACCACGTTAAACCACCCCATTAGATATCTGAATCTGACTATGCCACTTCAATGTCACATAACATCCATCAATGTAATTATTTAATTCTATTTATTTTTATTTCTCACTAATTAAATTGAAACCAATTTTATTAAATTAAAAACATTCAATTTAATAAACCCCACATATTTTTACACCACCATTATTATTATTATTTAACATATTAATAATAACGAACTCACCTTTAATTTTATGAACGCACCACCATGCTTATACTGTGTATTTTCATTTATTTGTTTGCAATAAATACCATTACTCATTTCATTAATTTCTCATTATTATTAATATTGTGAAAAATATTAATAACACAAAACCCATTATTATTATTCAAATTTAATTTCAATAATTACTCAATTAATAATAAACCGAATGTTTCATTTATCAACATCTAATGGGTCACACACCTTCCCACATCATATAATTAATAATAATAACACCCACTAAATCATTTTATCATGATTATTCTCTTTTTAGTTTAATTAATCATACAATTTATATCATCGTCATTATTATTTAACATATTTTTATGTTATCACCAGTATTAAAAAATTATCATTATAACCCGTGTCATGTTGACCACATTGATTTCAACAAAGGAATTGACCAGAGGGGTCCAGGCCATTACATCAGATACCTCTCAAAACATTCTCGTCCTCGAGAATAAAAAACCAACCCAAAAAAAAAGAATGGATCCAAACAACCAACCAGCAAGATACCTCTCAGGGTTCTTTTCATAACAGGAAACAACCGACAACCCTAATTATTTGAGTTACGAATTCCTTCAAACCGAGATATTAGTCACCTTACGTGGCACTGACTCTCCTGCATGGGTTTAATCGCATCCACATTAATGCATCTCGATTAGGAATTAGGTCTCCTGACTTCCATATATTAGGATTTTCCAAACATACACTACCCCCAACACCTTACAAAACAACAATAAATTGCCCAAACACATGGCTTGAAGAATTCCTTCTCCCATGTCGAGATATTATCCGCTTTAGGTGGCACTGACTCGCCTGCACAGTTTTAATCACATCCACATTAATGCATCTCGATTAGGGATCAGGTCCTCCTCTCCCCACATGTTAGGACTCTTCACACACATTTAAAGGATAGGGGGAAACAACTTAGAATTATAGACTAATGAAAAACAAGGTCCATGCCCAAAGCATGGGTGATAATGAGTTTCAACAAAAGAGTGTGATGATCCTGAATTTAAACAAAACATAAACAAGATCATTTAAGTAAAAACGAAAACATCTCTCTCAATATCTGGCCTGGCTAGGGTTGCCACTTCTGTTGCATGAAACTGTCTGTGTCCCACTCTTATGCCTCTCTGTTGACGTCCAGGTGCCATAGTTGTATGGTAAATAAAGAGCACCTAATCCCAAGTAGCAAGGAATTTTTTTCAAGGTTTCATTTTTTCATTTTATTTCGATTTCATTCCCAGAATGCCCAAATCAAGTAAAACACAAATCATGATGATGCATGTACCTTTCCTAGGGTCTCTACCCTGAAATCAATGTAGTCTCACTTGGTCGTTCAATAGGCTCGGAGTCCTTGCATCAGATCACGGGGGGCCCTAAAATCTCATGTCCTAGCCGGTCTTCCCAAGCCTATGTCACACACCATGATTAACAAACACTATTGCCCAACCATCCCATGCAATCCTCACTGTTTCTAACTATAGAATCCATCCTATCTCTGAACAATCAGCCTCTGATACCATTCTGTCATGACCCCCTCCCGCCAAAGATGCCCCTCCTGAGCTGGAAATGGTGGAAGGGAGATAATGACCCCCAAGTCTCGCCTTCAGTAGGCCCTGGAGTACAGACTAGCACCAAGGGTATGAGTTTTTCACAAATATGGGAGGCATTAACATTTTTATAAATTTATTATTGGAAAATAGAATGTGTCAAACACCAATAAGAATAAGAGGAACATGTATATAAATATCCCAAAACCAATCCCATATGAATGCTTTTTACAATAGTTAAAAAAAACTACAATTATAGAAAATATCCAAGTACTGTACCAAAAAGTAAAGAAAAACAACAACAGAAAACAACAGCAACTCCCCCTTCCTGACTAGTAATGTCCCACATAGTCCCTGTAGTCCTCCTGAAAACCTAAAAGCAAACGTAGGGTGAGCTTACAAGTATACTCAGTAGAGAAACCTAAAGCTCTCGTGCACAAGTGGGGAGACATCATAATGCCCCATGAGAAAATAGAAGAACCAAAACCTATCTATGAATATATCCACCCAGCCTCACCAGTCACACTCACAATGTAACACAAGTCAATAGAGTATAGTAGTAATGTTATCAAAGTATGGGTACCTCGCACCACCTTACAACTGGTTATTGAGACATCCTACGCATTAGACCAATCCTTCCATTCTCACCGCAGTCCCACTGCCTCATCTCACCCGCACGCACCTGGGACACATCATCATGCAGTCCCACTGCCAAACCCCGCCCGAAAAAACCTGGGCCACAACTGTCACATGTAACCATGCCTGAAAACACCTAGTCCAGAACAACCACCGCCACGCCTGAAGTCATCTGGGCTAGAAGATCTACTGCCACGCCCGAAGACACCTAGGCCTCATCCCGAAGACACTTGGGAAACCACTTGCCTGCACACACCTCGACCAACCACCACACTACCCTACCCAAAGATTCTTGGGCTAATAATGGACCTCAAGCCATCACAGCCTGCACGAAGATACTTGGGATACCCGGGAAAGGGAGTAGAAAGGAGCTAATAACCATCCACTAAAAGAAGTGTTGGAAAAAACACTCTCCCCCATGAAATCGGGGTGTTCGGAACTAAGTGATAAACATGGGTGGGGTGCGTACATAAAACATACAGATTTATATAAGTATAACATCCACTCAGACCATCCGAAGGATTCTACACAAAGATGTGAGCACGTGCCTTGGCACTGCTACTTCGAGAGTATGCACACAACATACAATCCCAAAACCCTATTTAATGTTTTCAAGTTTCAACGGCTTTAGTTATCAGTTTCTTAACTACCGGGAAACTATCAACCACCAGATTGGATCAAGCATTCAAAAAACATATCCTTGCCATCCACAGATCAAGTTAGGAAAACACAAGAAACCCAAACAAGTCCCTTCTTATTAATCAACCAACCCCATTGAATATTATTCCCATTCCATTACAATTCCCCACCATTCATTAACTCTTCCACATTTATTTATTATTCACAACCCATAGTTTGTTAACATTCAAACCCATCCCTACAGCCCCGCTGTCTACCACCATAACCACAATCACACCGAAACTCATACATCATCATCCCTTTGATACCATTTATAACAACCCTACTTCCTGTCACCAACATAACATTCAGAAAAACCCAAAACCAAGACAACTGTATCCCCACTACTCACCAGATCCACAAAAACCCACAAAACACCCCCTTCACATAAATAAACCCTAACTAGCACCCACTTGTTTATTATTTCAGTTTTTTCAACCAGGGTGATCACACAAGGGTTCCAAGTATTTAATCAGCCAACTTTATGTGATTAACCAATTTCCAAATTCAATAAAATCTTTATTCATAAGAAAATCTAGAAGGAGAGGGAAACGTTTAATTGCACAAGCAAAGGCCCCCAACGACCATGACTTTCAGTAGTTAGAAGCTCATTCAATTCACAACATAATATCACAGGATATAAATAATGTAACTACCTTTACAAACATCCCATCCCCATTATATAAGATAGTTATTAACTTTATTAAACTGTTTCAAATGTGTTTCACGTAAACAAGAGGACACCCACCCCGTATGATGCACAATCTAGAGAGACGAAGGTAATATCCCTACCTCAATAGGTTCTGATGTCCTTCTACAAACACGACCACCACGATCACAATGCTTCTCCCAGAACGACTACACCCACCAAGGACGTCGCGGAACCACCAAATCAAAAAACAGAAGAAACTCCCTCAACACAGAGATCACATGCCATAGCATTGAAGGAAAACGAGAGAAGTTGGATCGGAAAGAGAATACAAGAACAGAGGTTTAACATACCTTTTTAGAGTTTTTCGTCAAAGACCATCGTTCCTATCAATTATCACCAGTCTCCTCAGTTGGAAACTGTAGAGGGGAAGTAGAAGAAGAGGGAACAGAACAGGGTGTACAATGTTCTCCTCGCTAACATGATCCCGCCGTCCCTGACGAATCGACGATCGGAGCCCGGATGAAGAGGTTAGGAGGAAGGCCTCTTGGTCATCAGGGAGCGTCGTTGTGCGGAGAAGAATAGAGTTATGTAAATAACATGTGACCCTCTCTTATATAGGCAACAAAAAGGTCAAATTGTATGCAGCATGTATTAATAAATACACGATGTGACCGTAAAACTGTTACGTTGTTCGACTGGTCAACACACGACACGTCACGAGGTTTCCATGTGTTTAATGATAATAATAACTTCAATTAATAATAGGTGTGAAATTTACCTGAGACATTATTCATAAAAATTTATTCATCATTGGTCTTAAAATGACCATCATAATTTCAGGGTTACTCTGGTGCTGACGGATAGTCAATCCGATACTGTATGAGGGAGATACGTTCGATAAAAGATCCCATAATAATAATGATATTATTATTATTGGGTGTCTCGTGGACCCGAGCCACAAACCATAATTTAATATCCAACATTAGATTTGAATTGACCATATTAATGACAGGATCACATCACCACTGACGAGAAGTCAACCAGACGTCGCCCACAAGATTTATGGCGGGTCAAAGATTTAATAATAATATTAAATCTATTAATTCACGAGTGTTTCGGGTACCCGATCCGAAAACCCAAAAAAGACATCCAATATTGGAATCTTAATTTCCATCTCGAAGTCAGGGTCTCACTGCCACCGATGGTTAGTAAAAATGAGGTCGCACGAAGAAGTTACGGACGAAACACAGTTTACCCAATAAAAATAATAATAACATTATTATATTATTATTATTTTTAATTTAATTTAATTTAATTTTTTAAATCCTCATATCCAAAATCCACGCACCACCAAAACAAAATTCCCCTATTTGAATACATGTCAACCACGCCCACCCCTTGATTGGTTTCCTTTTTTGAACTTTATTTTTTTTATTGCATTAAATTATAAATCTTTATTTCCTTTAACTCTTTCTCTCTCCAATCTCATTAATTCTTCCTCAATTCCCTCATACTCTAACCAAAGTGGTGCATCCCCTTCCTCATTCCATTCCCAACATGATCCAACCTTCATTACTTTATGGTTTTTATTATTTTCTTTATTATTCCATCACTTTGAAATCTCTCTCCAATCACACTTCAATGTCATTATTAACAAAATTAATATTAACAACACCCATCATTAATGTTCTAATTTAATCACCTTAAATTAGATTACCATACTTCTTCTCATATTAAACTAAAACCATTCCATGCGACTCAAAACGATTTCATTGAATTGAATTAAATGAAAAAACAAAATTAATATAACTTACATATTAAACCCCTTTTTAATACATTTAATTTCATTAACCTATCGCACATAGTTTTACGCCATCATTGTTATTCATTGTTTTTCAATAACAATTCATCAACTTATTTTATTAACTCATCACTATTTTTATTTTTAATAATGATAATATTTATGCTCATCCCATTGACCACGTTAAACCACCCCATTGGATATCTGAATCTGATTATGCCACGTCAATGACACATAACATCCGTCAATTTAATTATTTAATTCTATTTATTTTTTACACAATAATTAAATTGAAACCACTTTTATTAAATTAAAACCATTCAATTTAATAAACCCAACATATTTTTACACCACCATTATTATTATTATTTAACATAATAATAATAATGAACTCAACTTTAATTTTATTAACGCACCACCATGCTTCCACTGTGCATATTCATTTATTTGTTTTCAATAAATACCATGACTCATTTCATTAATTTCTCATTATTATTAATATTAATATTAATATTAATAACACAACACCCATTATTATTATTCAAATTTAATTTCAACAATTACCCTATTAATAATAAACTGCATGTTTCATTTATCAACGTCTAATGGGTCACACACCTTCCCACTTCACATCATTAATAATAATAACACCCATTAAATCATTTTATCATGATTATTCTCTTTTTAGTTTAATTAATCACACAATTTATGTCATCATCATTATTATTTAACATATTTTTACATTATCATCGGTTTTAAAAAAAATTATCACTATAACGCGCGTCGTGTTGACCACATCGATTTCAACAAAGGAATGGACCGGAGGGGTTAGGGCCATTACATGTGACCCATAAATAGATCCTTTATGTAAGGGATGATGTGCTCCACAAAGTCCTTTATATTATCAATTAGGCTATCTCCATTTTTGATCAAGGAATGGGGCTTAGAGACATTTCAATTTTTATAAAGTGCATTAAAAATTTCATGTTATAGTCACCATCTTTTAGCTATTTATCCATGAAGGAATACCTTTACAAGGCATCCTTATGTCTAAGAAGTTTGTTGACCTTGATGATTAGCTCAGTTTCTGCCACGCACCCATTAGAGAAATCACTGATCAAGTTGGTATCTTTAATATTCTGAAGAGATGCCTCAAGTGAAGAAATATCCAAATCAAGGGAGCTAAATCGATGATTTCTCCAGATTTTTAGATTCAGTTTGAGGATTTTTAGCATGGTGATACAAGAAAAAGCATCATTTATGCAATTCATAGAGTTATAGGTGTTTTGCACAATGACCCTGCAATTCGATTGACTGACCCAGGCCTTATTGAACCAAAAGGGGAGATGGTTTTTGGGTTCCTTATCTACAAGGTCCACCCACATTGGGTGATGACCAGAATTAAGTCTAGAAGGGGTAAAACCTGAGATAGATGTCCATGTATCCATAGAATCGCCATTGATGAATTCCATATCAATTTTTCTGGTGACATATATAATGATATCTCTCATATACCAAATATATTTGGAACCTACCGTGTTGACCTCAACCAAATCATTTTTTTCGATGCAAGATATGAATTCTCTAGACGAAATGGAATTTTTAACTGCTCCCATTATTTCATCTGAATTAAAAATTTCATTGAAGTCACCCCATATGATCCAAGGGATAGAGATTCCAGAGTTCAAGGACCCCATTTCAACCCATAGGGTCATACAATCCAGATAACTATTATTGGAATATGTGAAGATACAAAAAAATCAGATCCAAGGTAATTAAAGGAGCAGGTGGCATGGTGATCACTTGAAAGAACCATGGGTGTTCTGGTCAGAGTAGAGTGATCCAAGACTCAGTTTATTTTGACATTAGTTGGACACCTATTGGTATCAATTAAAGAGAAACCAATCTTCTATAAGTTTGCAATATTAGGAAGGAATATCTTTTTAGGATCAAACATTCCTATAAGGATAGGTTTGTGCTTCTTGATGAACAACTAAATGGATCTGGTTGTTTCCAGAATAGAAATGCCTTGAAAATTCCAAAACAACATCTTCAATTGAAACATACTCTAAGGCTGGGCCCTTATGTTTTTATCCCTCAGTTTCTTGGGTGGCCAACCAGCCTTCTTGTTAGGAGCTGTGGAGCCTTCTAGTAGGTTAGTTACATCCACTGTGTTGTTCAACACAACTTTTCCTTTTTCATTCAAGTCTATTTTCCCCATATCGGTCAGAGTTTCTAAGTTAGGGTTGGTATTATCTTCAATAAACTTGTTTCCATTTCCAATTTCATCAACTCTACCCAAATGAGGTCTGTCTATACTAGAAGGTTCCTTGTTTCCATTAGATTTAGATCCATTAATCTTCTTTCCAATATGTTCATCAATTTGAATATTCAAAGCGGTGTCAATGCTACTATGGATGAGTGTCCCTGCAATGTCTATAGTATTTCCAAAATCAGAAACCTTGGATAATACAGGTTCATTAATTGGGATAGAAATATCTAGGGGTTTATGTCGAGAATGGGGAGTGTCAATAATATCACTAGTGGGGACTTCCAAGAAAGGGGTGTCCTTTTGTGCTTCATCAATTGGAATGAGTTCATCTCTTAATGAGAATAACATGTTTCACATTTCATTAAAAAGTTGTTGGTAAATAAATTCATCTTCCATTTCCTGTTACCCTTGAAATACCATATTGATGATGTCATTTGAAATCTCAGAATCCAAAACTTGTATAGTATCTTGGGTCTCCTCCTATTCAACTATATCTTCCCAGGTGTACTTCCTGATGGATTGTGTTCATCTCTTTATGGTATTTCTATTCATCAATGAAAATTAACATTTATTTTACTTATTCTACAATATGGATATGTCATGAAGATTTCATCCATATTCTTTTTTTGGATTGTTTCTGAACATTTAAAATGTGGAAAGTGTATATTTTCACTTTCATGATTCCTTTTTTAGTCATTAACTTTATCTCAAAACATTCACTTTTTAACGACCTGAACCATGTGCCACACACCAATGCCCCGATCCAATTTAGAACATGATCTCAGGCACACCCACCCATACACTGGAGGCTACCAACTAGCAGTGAGGGCCCAATATCTATGATAGGGTGACTATACCCTCTATCAAAGTATCATGATAGTGGAAATAAATAAGAATAACCAAATGATATAAGCATACCTAGAATAATAGTAATATCACATGATAACCAAACCAAGAAATAGAATATCTAAAACTAAACAGTTGATATTTCATTCCAATACATGTCATGTTTTAATATAAAAAAGTAAAGACAATGAAAACTCCCAAGAGGGTTCTAAACCTTGTCTGGTTCCCTCATCCATGCCCCATCCTGACTCAACCGTCTAACATATGGATCTTTCTCTCATCATATCATGCAACCGAAAAATCTATTCGGGTACCGATCAACCATCCTAATAGGGTCTGAGTACAAATCGATTAGACACCACTAACGATATCTAAATCAATATCTAATCTATAAGGGTGTATTATATTACAAAAATAATAATTAAAATCAATAATTAAAATAGTTTATAATTATTAAATTTATATTTTTTTTAATCACATAAAAACGAAGGTTCCTAATGAAACCCAAATATCAATGCCTTCCTTGACCCATGCCAGATTCAGAATAATATCACATATTCAACGTAAAATTCAATATAACAGTTCATTTTTCAATATCCACTTTATTTGAGTTCATAAAATGGAAAATGGGGAACATATTACAATTCCAATCTCATGGGCATAGAACATTGTGTCTAGAATCTCATGTGTATTTGGAGCGCCATTCCCTGTCCCACGCCTCATGGATATTTGTAGCATCAATCCCTATCCCATAAAAATATTCACATGCATACATTTAGGTCTATAATGACATGTCTATCAGCCCATGTGTATTTGGAGAATTCATATGTTTCCCATACCCCATTTCACAATAAAAAACATATATCAAATATATCACATCATTCAAGGTTAATAAAAATTAATATTTTTATCACAAACCCCCAAAAAATTATTTATTAATCATTTAAAATATTAATTAATCTATTTCAATCAATTTCATAACCACATTAATTCTCATTAATTAATTCGATAATCAATTAATCCAATTTAAGAATCACAATATCCCAATAATTAATTAAAAAATTAATTATTATAATAAATTTCACAATCTCAACATAACATTAATTAATTAAAAAAATATTCAAATCTATTTCCGAATCACAATATTTCATTAATTAATCAATTAGTTAATTAATTAAACTAATTTAATAATCTCAAAATCTCTTTAATTAATTTAATAATTAATTATCAAAATCAATTTCCCAAACTAAACATATCATTAGTTAATTAATAAATTAATATATGAATGCAATTTCATAACCCCAATATCTAATTTTTTTTCCAATGTCTCGCTAATTAATTAAAAAATCAATTAATCCAACTTCACAATCCTTTAACTAATTAATTCAATTAGTAAAAATAAATTGTTAATGATACTATATAATTTCTAAAATTACATACATGTAATTGAAATAAAGACATTGGGATTTGAATAATACACCACATACCCCAACTCATTGATGAATGATCACCCAACAAAAATCCTCAATGTGAAGTGGATCAATCTAGAATGTGATAATGAATGAGATATAGATATGAATCCTAGAAACAAGATCAAAAAATCATGTTCTAATAAACATAGCTCTAGATCTAGAACCAACAGCTAATAAACAAAAATCTTTTACCTGGGTAGACTAACATGGGTGAGATAGAGAGAGATCTAAACGGGAAGAAAATACATACCCGAATAGGAGCATATCTGACAATTTTACTTTTGAATCTCAATTAAGAGAGTTTGATAGCCCTATAAATGCATCAGCGAGCCTAAAAAAATGGGGAAAATCAATTGGGTCTGAGGTGTGGTCAATGTTGGGTTAAAAATGTGGGTTTAAGAATTTTATGTCTAATTTTTGGTTAATTAATTACACATTCATGGTTTCCTGGGTTGGGGCACACAATATTCCAATTCATGCGCCTTAATAGTGCACCTCTTCTTGGGGGTTCATGGTTTATTCAAAGAGTGATAACTATTTGATAAACTATGCACCATCAATGTGAACCCCCTATTCTTGGGATCACATGTTTTGTAGGTCTGGGTACACAGATTGGGAAAACCATGTTTGAACTATGTGCAAGCTCTCCTCATTCAAAATATCTCCAATTTTAAGCCAAATGATCCCATATTAAGACCCAAACCTACTATACTCCAAAAATTCAAAATAATACCTATTACCGAGCTCGATATATCATTAAAAAAAGGCTGGGTTATTACAATCTCCCTATTATATAATATATCATCTTTGAGTTATACTCCCATGCATCTCTAAGATTACAATTTCAATATGTTAGGCCACTAATTACTTGTATATGATTCTCTATCCCATGTTTCCTCTTATATACACCCATTTTTTCACAATACATATACTAATAGCATGATATTTCCCCAAAAAACCTTCCCACTATGATCCAACACATGTATCGTATGATCCTTAAAGGAACATCTATCCAATTCTCAAATTCATCGACATCAATCACATATGAAGGGTCCGGGTGATACCTATGATGTTATGACACATGAAAAATTTCATGCATATCATTGTACCTCCATGGAATATCCAATTGATTTTCAATCAGTCCTATTCTCTCTACAACCTCAAACGGTCCAACAAACCTAGAAGCGATCATCCCTATCTCAGTATTCTACTGTGACCCAGTTTATGTGAAACCCAAATAAATACAAGATCACCCTCTATAAACTAAAGGGGTGATCAATGTTTATCATCATAAGACTTTATCTACCATGATCCATACACCTATTCTTCCAAATCAATTGAACCTACTCCAATGTCTCATTCATGAGAATCACACCCTACAAATTTGATTCACATTCCTCTATCCAACATAGAGATTATCATTAAGGCATACCATAATGAGCCTTATATGGCTCCATCTAAATAGTTCCCAGATTACTATTATTATAGGGAAAGTCCACAAATGTTATGTTCTTCTCCCATGAAACACTGAACTCTTGGACATATGCCTAACTATATACTAAATCACCTGTTTGATATACTCAGGTAGCTCATCTATCTATGGGTGAAAAGTCATAATACATAAAACCTATCTAGAAAGATCCTTATGTGAGACATTTTAGATGTGTGAAGAAAAAAATGAGCCACAATTTAGAATATTAGTTTTTAGCACCCTTTGTAGATAGACTATTTGAAAAATATACAAATATCCCAGTTCCTTCACAAATAAAGTCTCACATAGAGGAAATAAATGATCCACCTTTTTCAAATAGTCCAAATTCACCCAAATAGACTCATTCTTCTAAGGCGTCCCTGAGATACCCATCATTAAATCCATGGTAACGTATTCTCACTTCCATTCTTTAATGGAAAATTGATATAGTAAACCTCTAGGTATTTGATGGCCAATATTTACCTGTTGAATGGTGTATCATCGCGTCATGAACTCTCCTATATCCTTTTATATGCATGGACTCCAAAACTATCATCATAGGACATATTACATTTTGGTCACACCCAGATTCACCACCCACTTTTAGTTATGAAATTCATCTATCAACTCCCCCATATATTCATAGGCACAAAAACATGTTACTGTCATAGATGATATCATCCTCATCTATGATCCAATATGAAGCTATTTTCCCATCTTTATCGATTTACCTCAAGGAAAAATATTCTTGAGACCTCAAACTACTTATCCTTGATCTGACTCAAAAGTTTAGGCTCCACTAAAACTGATACAAGAGTCATATTACCCTAACTATGTTAAACTAGTACATAAAACTCAAATAGTATATTCATCATCATCCATTCAGAACTATACTAATAAAATTATTGAGTATATGTTTTCCCCTTATGAGTATTAGAAACACTTTTTTTATTCCCTAACATATGTTCTAGGTCAACGATATATGACTACATATACTCAACCAATCTCCCCTGTTATAGATTCATGACACACTACAAAAAGATATAATTTATCCTCTTGTGATCTGTATACATAGTAAACTTGTTTTTCAATATACAACGTCACCAAAAAATCAACGAATAAACCACTAAATATAACTTGAGGTCGTGTGTAGGTTTTTTCCATTCAATTGGATTTAACTACTAAGATCTATACACCACAACTCAATCCCCCCGCATCAACATTTCTCCATGTATGACCCCATAAGCATCACAAAGCACCGTATACTCCTCACGTGGTTCATATAAGATCAATATCGGTGTCGATGTTAAATGATTCTTCAACTCATAGAAAGAATTATCACATGCTTCTAACCATTCAAACTTTATCCCCTTCTTGGAAAAACATGAATGAGGTGATACCAATCAAGAATTGTCCGCAATGAAACTCATATAATAACCCAAAAAACCCCAGAAACCTAAATATTTTGAAATAATATAAATTTCATTGAATAATGAATGCATACTCAACCCTGATTCCTTATTAGTCTATGAATAAAATCTTATAAAATATTATAAACAATAAACACATAACACAATAAGTGTGTCACTCAAGGTGAAATAACATCAACTATAATGACACACATCAATAAAAAAACCCCACCTTGGTTACCTGACATTTACCTTTGTACATGGGAAGATACTCCAATGTAAAAGCTCTTAACCAAGGGTCAATTTATCCTATTATCCTGTATATTAATCCCAAATATCAAGATAAAATAAAATAAATGAAACTATCCATTTATACCACTTTTAACTTCCATACTCAGGTGACACACACTAATTCCCCAATCTGGTTCGCTAGGGGACCTCAGGCGCACTTCCCCATAGATTAGAGGCTTCCGACTAGCAGTGAGGGTCCAATATCAATCATGGGAAGACTATAACTTCTTTATAAAAGTATTAAAATATTGTAATTAAATAAGTATAAAAAATGATAAAATCATGACTAGAGTAATAACAGTATAAAAAGATGACCAAAAAAAGAAATACAATATCCAAAACAAAATAGTAGATTTTTCCAGAAAATAAGTGTCAAGTTTCAATATGAAAACAAATTAGGACCCTCACAACTTCTAAGTGAGTCCCAAACCATATTTTTTTCTCTCATATATGTGGTATCCTGACATTTCCTTCTAACTGTTGGATCTTTCCCTTATGCTATAATACAACCAAGAAATATATTGGCGTATTAATCAAGAATCTCTAGTAAGGTGTTATTACACCTCTCCAGGCCTCCACCAGTGTCATCTAAATTAGTATCCAGTCAATAACCCTGTATAAATCGAATAAATAATAAATTAAATCAATAAAGTTTATTATTTACAGTTATTTTATTACTCTATATTTAAACACATATGTGATGACCCAGACTCTCTTTGTCCTTCCCTTTTCCAAAATCCGGGTTCTAAAGGAGTGGCGTCTCAGTGAGACCAGTCGGCGAGACCAATCGGTGAGACTAATCGGCGAGACCGATCGGTGAGACCAATCGGTGAGACTGATCGGCGAGACCGATCGGTGAGACCAATCGGTGAAACCTATCGGCGAGACCAATCGGTGAGACCTATCGGTGAGACCGATCGGCGAGACCTATCGGTGAGACCAATCGGCGTGACCGATCGGTGAGACCGATCGGCGTCACCTGGGCTTGTCAAGTTGTTTCTAGTAGCGCTCCTTTGCGTAAATAGGGTTTTAAACCCTATGCTGACTCGTTTAAGCATTTTTAAGACCCATAACACCCATAAGAGTTTTAATTAAATACTTCATCAATTCATGAGTCGGCTTAAACCACCCGACCCCTTTTTGTAACGAGTGGAGCAGCGTGGTCAACCCACGACCCCCGCACCTTACGCGGTTTCGCGTTTTCACCTCAACCGTCCCCGGATCTTATAAACTAAGGGTTATCCGTTGTTTCTCCTTTCCTCGATCATGGATTTTTACAAACAGCTTCTGGTGCATCGGGTGCATCGTCATCCGTAAAGTTCCGCACCCCCGGCCCAAACGTCAATCATCTATCAACAAGTAGGGAATTTTCTCCTTCGTCTCTCTCTTTTGTGTATCATGCGGGGTGGGCATGCTTTTGATTCTGTAGAATTGGGTAATCTAGACCTAATTAAAGATAATGAACGAATTCTATAAAGAAAGAAGAGGGGGGGGGGGCTGTGATTGTTGATGTTGTCTTATACTTTGATGTTGTTTCTTCCATGACCATCTTGTTGAGTTGTGATGGCTTATGCCTCCTGAAAATTGAGGCCGTTGGTGATCGTTGTTTGTGCACTGATGAACCTTGCTTATGTTTTAAATGGCTTGTTTGTGGTTGTAAACTCCTTCTGTGAAAAGTGAATCGGTTAATCATGTATATCCGGCTGAATAATTGAAAGCACCAAGATCAACCCTTCTGTGATAACTCCCGGTTGGAACACATGGAATTTGAAATCATAGAGTGTGTTAAGTCGTTTAAATCTAAAAATCCCTGACTTGTGTTGGTGGTGGTAGTTGGTTGTTTTCCTTTCGAGCCGATTGCTGGAAATGTGGGAGGGGATGGGATCCCCTGTTCTTTTATACTCGCGGTGGTTGTGTGAATTTCGGGGATGGGATCTCCTGTTGGTATGGATTCGGTGGTTGTGAGTTTTAAGACCGGGTGGATACTTGTTTATATCACAAATTGGGGTGGAATCCTCTGTTGTTGAGAACCGGTTGTGGGAGTTTTGGTTGATGTTTGACTGTTTACTTTCCTGGACTTATGCCTATGCCTACTAGTTTCCAGTAGTGCTTAAACATAAACATTATTACTGAATGTGAAATAAGAAAGGGGACAAGTGGTTTGTTAGCGTGAGTCGTGACTCAGACTTGAGTGCTGTTGTGATATGTAGGCTATCTGAAGAAAAATCTAGCTTGGGTGAGTCCTTGTCACCCTATATATATATATATACCTGTAGCTTTGTGTTTCTTATTCGCGCCCCACCCAAGTTGAGAACATAGTGCCGAACACCCCCATTTCATGGGGGTGGGTGTTTTTTCCAACACAATTTATAGTGGCTGGTTATTAGATCCTTTTCTACTCCCTTTCCTGGATAGCCCAAGTATCTTCAGGCAGGCTATGATGGCCTGAGGTCCATTATTAGCCCAAGAACCTTCAGGCAGGGAAGTGTGGTGGTTGTCCCGGTGTGTGCGGAAGGTGGTTTCCCAAGCGTCTTTGGGATGAGGCCCAGGTGTCTTCGGGTGTGGCAGTGGATCTTTTAGCCCAGGTGTCTTCGGGCATGGTGGTCGTTGTTCTGGCCTAGGTGTTTGCATGCATGGTTACATGTGACAGTTGTGGCCCAGGTGTGTGCGGGCGGGATTTCAGCAGTGTGACTGCGTTCGGTTGAGGCCCAGGTGTGTGCGGGTGGGATTTTGGCAGTGGGGCTGCCTGTGGTTGTGGCCCAGGTGTGTGTGGGCGGGTGTGGCAGCAGGACTGCGGTGAGAATGGCGGGATTGGTCCGATGCATAGGATGTCTCAATAACCAGTGGTAAAGTGAAGCGGGGTACCCAAACATCGATGTGCTCTTATTATATATATTACTTGACTTCCATTATTTGGGGAGTGAGCCTTGGTGAGGCCTGGTATGGATAGTTTGCCTTGTTAGGTGTTTGGTTTACTCTTTTTCTCACGGGACTTTAGTACGTTCCCCCACTTGTGCACGAGAGTATTGGTTTTCCCTACTGAGTGTACTTGTATGCTCACCCTACGTATATAAAACTGCTTTGAGGTTTCCAGGAGGACTTCGGGGATCACGCAGGACCTTACTAGCTCGGACTTTTGGAGCAGTTGCAGTTGTTGTTTTTCTTTTCCCTTTGGTACTTACCTTGTAGTCACCTTTTGCAGTTTGTGGCTATTACTTTTGAAACATGCATGTGGGAATGGTTTACTTTTGGATTTACTTTTCTTTCTACCTTGGTGTTGTTGGGTTTTCTTCTCCTTATCTCTCGATCCTATAAAATAAAAAGGGTAATGCCTTCCATTTGAGAGAAATTTCTATACCCTTGGTGCTAGTCGCCACTCCAGGACCTATTGAAGGCGGGTTTTAGGGGTCATTATCTCTCCTTCAACTTAAATAAGGAAGGGCCTGGCAATCTGCTAACCCTTCCCTTCTTTTAGTTAAGGTGAGTCGTGACAGAATGGTATCAGAGGCGATGGTTGAGAGATAGGATGGATTCTGGAGTTAGGAATAGTTAGGATTGCATGGGATGGTAAGGAAACGGTTTTGGGTGACCTTGGAGCGTGAATTAGGCCAGGGAAGACCGACTAGGACACGGGATTTTAGGGCCCCGGTGATCCGATGCAAGGACTCTGGACCTACCGAACGACCAAGTGAGGCCACACTGATTGCAGGGTAGAAAACCTAGGAAAGGTACATGCATTATAATGACTTGTGTTCTTGTGTTTCTGGGATGTCTTGGGAGTTAAGAATAAGTTAATTTTTTAAGAAGTTTTAAGAACGATATTCTGCACTACTTGGGCTTAGGCATTCCTTGTTTACCTTACAACTATGGCACCTTGAAGGTGACCACATGTGGTACAGGCGATCAAGGCCCCGGAGACTACTTTGGCCAATCGGCAGAGAGCTGATCAAGAGGAAGAGGACGACCAGTGGCAGAAGACTCTTCGAGCCTTCCAGCGATAGGCCCTCTTGAAGTATGAGGGCAGCACCTCCGATATGAAGATGGAAGGCTGGCTAGAGGAGCTAGTTATAGCCTTCGGCCTGATTCGGGCCCCGAACGAGTACTGGGTTCATCTGGCCGTTAGCCAGATGCGGGGAGCGGCATGTCAGTGGTGGATGCTTTACCTGGGGGAGAGGAGAGAGTTTGAGGTGGCTTGGGTGGATTTCGAGAAGGAGTTCCGGGCGGAATTCCTCTCCTCGACGATGATGGCAGAAAAGAGGCAGGAACTACTCTCCCCCCAGTAGGGGAGTATGTCTGTGAGGGAGCTAGGGATCAAGTTTAAGGACCTCCTACGTTTTGCTCCAGACCTCTTTCCCGACGAGGAGTCACGGGAAAGACGTTTGGAGGAGGCACTCCGACCCTCCCTCCAGTATGATGTTACCCCATTTATCATGTCGACATACTTGGAGGTCCAGAAGAAGGCTGAAGTGGTGGAGCGGATGCATACTCTAGGGGGAGTGTCATGAGAGGGGATCCAGCTGGGACCATCAAAGGGGAAAGCCGTCAGCACCAGGCCTCTAGCGTCAGGACCCTCTAGGTTCCGACCCGCAGGGAGAAGGCTGTAGGAGTTTCAGTTTCGATCCCCCAGCCCTCGCCCTTTTCCTATGGGCCCGGGACCGCGGTGCTTCATCTGTGGGAGCCCTGGGCATCTCCGGAGTCAGTGCCCAGACCAGGTGCAGTAGAGCAGTGGCAGTCAGCCCCAGCACCCACCCTAGCAGCATCTTCCAGCCAGACCTTTCCAGCAGCAGCAGCAGGGGCATCGATCTCCCGCTCCTCCCAGGGCAGACGTAGGAGGAGGCCGACCTCAGGGCGCTCCACAGGGACCTCAACCAGGGCGTGGTCGGGGAGGTGGCCGATAGCCGAGGGGCAGGGGAGCTGGGCGTGGACAGTTTCACACTGCAGAGGCAGTAGTCCCAGCAGGGCCAAAGGTTGTTCGAGGTACGATCAGTCTGTTTAGCACTCTTGATTATGCTTTGTTTGATACCGGAGCTTCGCACTCCTTCATTGCACCCAGTATAGCCCGTGACTTGGGTCTAGATGCCAAGAGACATCCAGCGCCCCTGGTGTTGAGCACACCAGTTGGAGGCTAGACCGACTTGTTGTTCGTTTTCGGGGATGTAGACTGATGATAGGGCCACATCATTCGGTTAGGGATCTTCTTCTTCTACAGATTCAGCCATACAATGTCATCCTAGGCATCGACTGGCTATTTTCTTTCTGCGCCGTCATCGACTGTTTTCGAAGAAGGGTGGTGTTCTCAGACATGGATAGCTGGCGTGTTACCTTCACCGGCGAGCAGAGCAGTCCGAAGGGAAATAGGAGAGAGGAAACTCTCCTCTCCTTGTTGACCAAGCTGACGGTAGAATCAGTAGATGCGGAAATGGTGGAAGTGCCATAGATCGTCCGTGAGTTTATGGACATCTTTCCTGAGGAGGTGACGTCTCTACCCCCTCGACGGGATATCAAGTTCGGGATAGACCTGTAGCCTGGCGCTCGTCCAATCTCGATGGCTCCTTACTGGATGGCACCTTTGGAGATATGGGAGTTGCGGATACAGATTGACGATATGATGAAGAGGGGTTATGTTCATCCGAGTGCGTCACCGTGCGGTGCTCCGGTCTTGTTTGCAAAGAAGGAAGATGGTGGGATTAGGTTGTTCATAGACTACAAAAGGCAGAATCAGGTGACTATCAAGAATCGCTACCCTCTCCCAAGGATATATGATCTTTTTGACCAGCTGAAAGGGGCAGGATGGTTCTCGAAGATCGACCTGCGGTCTGGGTACAACCAGCTGAGGGTGAAAGAGAGAGACATCCCAAAGACAGCGTTCAGGTGCAGGTATGGACACTTCGAGTTCGTAGTCATGCCCATCGGTGATACGAATGCCCCAGCCGTGTTCATGGGGCTTATGAACTCCATCTTTCAGGAGTACCTGGATCGGTTCTTGGTTGTGTTCATCGACAACATCCTGGTCTACTCTAGATCAGAGGAGGACCATGCAGAGCACCTGAGGACAGTTTTGGAGGTCCTCCAACAGCACCAACTATATGGGAAGTTGTCAAAATGCAAGTTCTATACATGAGAAGTGCACTTGCTCGGGCACGTAGTGTCTGAGTAGGGGGTAGCAGTCGACCCATCAAAGGTTGAGGCAGTTGTTTCATGGGCAGCACCCAAGAATGTGACAGAAGTCCGAAGTTTCCTCGGGCTGGAGGGTTACTACCAGAGATTCGTACCCAACTTCTCCCGAGTAGCAGCCCATTTGATGGCCCTGACCCAGAAGGACCAGGCCTTCACATGGAGTGAGCAGTGCCAGTCAGCCTTCAGCTATCTGAAGGAGAAGTTGGTCAGTGCCCCAGTGCTGAGATTACCAGAAGAGGGGGTGGCTTATGAGGTATTCTGTGATGCTTCGGGACAGGTCCTGGGATGCGTGTTGATGCAGTGACAAGGGGTGATCTCTAATGGGTCCAGGCAGCTACATTCCCATGACCGTAATTATGCCACCCACAGCCTAGATCTTGCAGTGGTCATTTTTTTGCTAAAGTTATGGCCGCACTACCTCACTGGGGGACGCTTTGTGGTCTTCACGAATCACAAAAGCTTGAGGTATATATTCTCCCAGCGGGACATAAACTAGCAACAGCAGAGATGGGTGGAGTTCCTCCAGGATTACGACTTCGAGATATATTATACTGAGGGCAAGGGAAATGTGGTGGTCGATGCTTTGAGCAGGAGGACGCAGAAGGATGCAGTTCGAGAGTCGGCGGTTGCCTAGAAGGCAATGGACGAGGTGGCTTCCTTACACCTGGATGTGACAATGGATAGAGGTAGAGGCTGCCTATATCAAATGATAGTGCAGTCATCCCTGTTTCAGCAGGTGGAAGAGTCTCAGTGGGGAGACCTAGAGTGCGAAGTGATGCGTGACAAAGTTGACCAGGGCAATGCTCCGGAAGGATGGACCGAGGATGGTCAGAACTAGATGCCTTTTCAGGGAAGGTTGTTTGTCCCAGAGGCGATGCGGGGAAAGGTTATCTGTGAGTTCCACAACTCACCCCTAGTGGTACACCTAGGAGTTTCCAAGATGTACCAGGGGTTGAAGAGGCAGTTTTGGTGGCCCGGAGTTAAGTGAGCAGTGGAAGAGGTTGTGTCCAAGTGCCTAGTGTGTCAGCAAGTGAAGGCTAAACACTGAGTTCTAGGCGGCCTACTACAGCCCCTAGATGTCCCCGAGTGGAAGTGGGATGACATCTCAATGTATTTCGTCACGGGACTACCCAGGGTCCAAGGAGGGTACGATGCCATCTGGGTGGTAGTGGACATGTTGACGAAATCGCCTCACTTTCTGGCGATCAGGGAGTCGAGTTCTGTGGATTATTTGGCACAAAAGTACGTGGATGAGGTGGTGTGGTTGCATGGAGTTCTGAGGTCTATAGTCTCGGATAGGGATGCATAGTTTACCTCGCGAGTCGGGAGAGGGTTGCAGCATGCTTTTGGCACCCAGTTATGCCTTAGCACTGCTTTCCATCCCCAGACAGATGGACAAACAGATTGCACCATCCAGACCTTGGAGGATATGATGCAAGCATGTGTTCTAGACTCAGGAGGATCGTGGGTGCAATACTTGCCTCTGGTAGAGTATTCCTACAACAATAGCTTCCACTCTACCATTGACATGGCCCCGTTTGAAGCTTTGTACAGGTGGCCATGCCGTTCGCCTGTGTGTTGGACCGAAGTAGGAGGGGTAGGCATCCTTGGTCCGGAGGTGGTGCAGAACACAACAGAGAAGGTTCTGCTCATATGGGAAAGGATTAAGGCAGCCCAGGACCGACAGAAGTCGTATGCTGATACCAGGAGGAGGCCCTTGGAGTTTGAGGTTGGGGACCACGTGTTCTTAAAGGTCTCCCCTCGGCGTGGGCAGCGGAGGTTCGGCCAAGGGAGTAAGCTTTCTCCCAAATTCATCGGACCCTTCCAAGTGTTGTGGCGGGTCAGCGAAGTGGCTTACCAGCTAGCGTTGCCACCGCCGCTACTAAGGATACATGATGTCTTTCATGTGTCCCAGCTCCGTCAGTATCTGCATGACAATTCACACGTCCTTGATTGGGGTGATCTGGACATTGAGGACGACGTGACCTTTATGGAGAGACTAGGGGTGATCGAGGATCGCAAAGAAAAGGTGCTTCGCGGGTGAACCATTCCATTGGTTCGCATGTTGTGGAGACATGGTGGGATTGAGGAGAGTACGTGGGAGAGGGAAACACAGATGCGTACCCAGCACCCAGAGTTGTTTTAAGATTTGTTCCATGTTGTACCTGTTGTGATAGAACGTTTTGTCTTTTGGCTATGAAATGTACTAGTTTTCTTCCTCTTCTTGTGTGTGAAAACCCCCGGCTATAGGGAAGGAGAGAACCCGACCCCTAATCAAGACGCATTAAGGTGGATGCGATTAAACCCATGAGGGTGAGTCAGTGCCGCCCAAAGCGGATAATATCTTGACTTGGGGGAACAGACTCCCCAACCCACATGCCCGGGCAGTTTGGCATGGTATGTTGCTTGGTTCGTGACAAGAAGATGTTATTAGTTATCGATGAGGTCCACTCTTGAGAGGTATCTTTTGGGGTGGTTGTTCGGACCCGCCCTTTCCTTCTGAGTTGTTTAAATTCTCGGGGATGAGAATAGTTTGAGAGGTATCTGATGTGATGACCCAGACTCTCTTGGTCCTTCCCTTTTCCAAAATCCATGTTCTAAAGGAGTGGCGTCTCGGTGAGACCGATCGACAAGACCTATCGGTGAGACCGATTGGCGAGACCGATCGACGAGACCGATCGGTGAAACCGATCTGTGAGACCGATCCGTGAGACCGATCGGTGAGACTTATCGGTGAGACCGATCGGTGAGACCTATCGGCGAGACCGATTAGTGAGACCGATCGTCGTCACCCGACCTTGTCAAGTTGTTTCCAGTAGCGCTCCTTTGCATAAATAGGGTTTTAAACCCTATTCTGACTCGTTTAAGCGTGTTTTTAAGACCCATAACGCCTATAAGAGTTTTAATTAAATACTTCATCAATTCATGAGTCGGGGTAAACCACCCGACCCCTTTTTGTGACGAGTGGAGCCGCGTGGTCAACCCACGACCCCCGCACCTTACGCGGTTTCGCGTTTTCACCTCAACCATCCCCGTCTCTTATAAACTAAGGGTTAGTCGTGGTTTCTCCTTTCCTCGACCGTGGATTTTCACACACAACTTCTAGTGCATCGGGCGCATCGTCATCCGTAAAGTTCCACGCCCTCGGCCTAAACGTCGATCATCTATCAACAAGTAGGGAATTTTCTCCTTCGTCTCTCTCTTTTGTGTATCATGTGGGGTGGGCGTGCTTTTGATCCTGTAGAATTGGGTAAACTAGACCTAATTGAAGATAATGAAAGAATTCTATAAAGAAAGAAGAGGGGGGGCTGTGATTATTGATGTTTTCTTATACTTTGATGTTGTTTCTTCCATGACCATCTTGTTGAGTTGTGCTGGCTTATGCCTCCCGAAAATCGAGGTCGTTGGTGGTCGTTGTTTGTGCACTGATGAACCCTGCTGATGTTTTAAATGGCATGTTTGTGGTTGTAAACTCCTGCTATGAAAAGTGAATCGGTTAATCACGTATATCCGGTTGAATAATTGAAACCACTAGGATCAACCCTTCTGTGATAACTCCCGGTTGTAACACATGGAATTTGAAATCATAGAGTGTGTTAAGCCATTTAAATCTGAAAATCCTTAACTTGTGTTGGTGGTGGTAGTTGGTTATTTTCCTTTCGGGTTGATTGCTAGAAATGTGGGAGGGGATGGGATCCCCTGTTATTATATACTCTCAGTGGTTGTGTGAATTTTGGGGATGGGAACTCTTGTTGGTATGGATTCGGTGGTTGTGAGTTTTAAGACCGGGTGGATACTTGTTTATATCACAAATTGGGGTGGAATCCTCTGTTGTTGAGAACCAGGTGTGGGAGTTTTGGTTGATGTTTGACTGTTTACTTTCCTGGACTTATCCCTATGCCTACTAGTTGCCCAGTAGTGCTTAAACGTAAAAATTATTACTGAACGTGAAAAAAGAAAGGGGACAAGTGGGTTGTTAGCGTGAGTCGTGACTCGGACTTGAGTGCTGTTGTGATCTGTAGGCTGTCTTAAGAATAACCTAGCTTGGGCGAGTTCTTGTTACCCTATATATATATACTTGTATCTTTGTGTTTCTTATTTGCGCCCCACCCAATTTGATCACTTAGTACCGAACACCCCCATTTAATGGGGGAGGGTGTTTTTCCCAACACTATTTATAGTGGCTAGTTATTGGCTCCTTTTCTGCTCTCTTTCCCGGATAGCCCAAGTATGTTTGGGCAGGCTATGATGGCCTGAGGTCCATTATTAGCCCATGAACCTTGGGGCGGGGTAGTGTGGTGGTTGGCCAGGTGTGTGCGGCAGGTGGTTTCCCAAGCGTCTTCAGGATGAGGCGCAGGTGTCTTTGGGCATGGCAGTGGATCCTTTAGCCCAGGTGTCTTCGGGCATGGTGGTGGTTGTTCTGGCCTAGGTGTTTGTAGGCATGGTTACATGTGACAGTTGTGTCCCAGGTGTGTGCGGGCAGGGTTTCAACACAGGGACTGCGTGCAGTTGGGGCCCAGATGTGTGCGGGCGGGATTTCAGCAGTGGGATTGCATGTGGTTGTGGCCCAGGTGTGTGCGGGAGGGTGTGGCAGTGGGACTGCTATGAGAATGGCGGGATTGGACTGATGCGTAGGATGTCTTAATAACCAGTGGGAAAGTGGTGCAGGGTACCCAAACATCGATGTGCTCTTATTATATATATTACTTGACTTGCGGTATTTGGGTAGTGAGCCTTGGTGAGGCCTGGGATGGATAGTTTGCCTTGTTAGGTGTTTGGTTTACTCTTTTTCTCACGGGACTTTAGTACGCTCCCCCACTTGTGCACGAGAGTCTTGGTTTTCCCTACTGAGTGTACTTGTATGCTCACCCATTGTATATAAAACTGATTTCAGATTTCCAGTAGGACTTAGGGGATCACGCAGGACCTTACTAGCTCGGACTTTTGGAGAAGTTGCAGTTGTTGTTTTTCTTTTCCCTTTGGTACTTACCTTGTAGTCACCTTTTTCACATTTTGGCTTTTAATTTTGAAACATGCAGGTGGGAATGGTTTACTTTTGGCTTTACTTTTCTTTCTACCTTAGTTTTGTTGGGTTTTCTTCTTCTTATCTCTCGATCCTATAAAATAAAAATGGTAATGCCTTCCATTTGAGAGAAATTTCTATACCTTTGGTGCTAGTCGCCACTCCGGGACCTATTAAAGGCGGGTTTCGGGGGTCATTATCTCTCCTTCAACTTAAAGAAGGAAGGGCCTGGCAATCTGCTGACCCTTCCCTCCTTTTGGTGAATGAGGGTCGTGACATCATAAACCATTGGGTTCCCAAGGACACAATAATATCAATACCGACTTTGCCCCGTGCCAGATTCAGAACCCTATCACATATTCAACTCAAAATTCCTTATAACAAACTGTATTTCATTTTCAATTTAATTTAAATTCATAATATGGATAATTATAACCATTTTCCAATGGAGATCTTAAGGGTGTATAATATCATGTCTAGAACCCTGAGGGTATTTGGATAATCAGTCTCTATTCCATACCGCCTGGGTATTTGGAGCATCAGTCCTTGTCCCATGCAAATATTCACATAGTTGAATTTGGGTCTAGAATTTCATGTGTAGAACCCAGTGTGTATTTGGAGAGTCATCTCATATCCCACAACCCATTTCCCAACTATACACATATATCACATCATTAAAGGTTAATAAACATTAATATTCTTATCAAAAATCCAATTAAAATTTTTATTAATTAATTCCAAGATTAATTTATTTATATCATTCAATTACATAATCACAACAATTATCATTAATTAATTCGTCAATCAATTAATCTAATTCGACAGTTTTAATTTCCCAATAATTAATTCAATAATTAATTATTCAATTAAATTTCACAACCTCAATACCACATTAATTGATTAAAAAATTAATTAATCTAATCAATTTCACTTTCTCAACATCTCATTAATTCATTCCAAAATTATTTAATCAAATCAATTTCACAATATAATCATCTCATTAATTAATTCAATAATTAATTATTAAAATAAATTTCTAATCTCAAAATCTCATTAATTAATTACATAATCAATTAATCAAATAAATGTCACAATCCCAATATATAATTAATTAATACAACAATCAATTAGTCCATCTTCATAATCCATTAATTATTTATTTCACCAAATTAATTAATAAAATAAAATAAATTCATTTAATATATATATTATATATATTCTAAAATTACATACATGTAAATGAATTGAAGAATTTGGGATTTAAATAATAGAACAACTTTCTCAATTCATTGATGATCCATCGCCCAACTAAAATCCCCAATTTTAAGTGTATCAATCAAGAACACAATAAAGAATGATATCTAGATACGAATCCTTGATCCAAGTTTAAAAAATCATGATCTAATAATCCTAGATCAAGATATATAACTAACAATGGATAAAAATACCTCTTTTATCAGAGAATACGAATCGGAGAGAGATATATATTTCTAAATGGGGAGAATAAGACATAGTCGGATATGTGCAAAACTGAAAATCCAGCCATTTAATAATGATGAACAGAGGACGAGAGCCTTATGAATGTGTCTAGAAGCCTTAAAAATTGATATTAATTAATTAGGTGTGAGTTAGGGTCAATTTTTGGTTGGGGGGTCATAAATTTTATATCATTTTTTAGGTTAATTAAAAACCCATTCAAAATTCCATGGGTTGGGGTATATAGTTTTCCAAACCATGAACCACTTATAGGGGGATGAATGGTTTCTACTATGAGGGTAAAAGATTTTAGAGACCATGAACTATCCATTTGAATACCCTTTTATAGAGTTGGAATGATTTCCTGGGATGGGTACACTGTTTGGGATAATCGTAATCCAACTATGAACAACCTCTCCTCCTTCCAAATATCCCCAATTTTCACCCAAACACACCCATGTTAAGAGCAAGAAAAATTATGCTCAGAACTAGGAAAAAAATACATATAACTGAGATACTGACATCTCAAGAAAATATTGATGTTTTACAAACGTTCCTGTGATTATTGGAAATTACTTTTCCCTTAAATATGAATAATATTTATCACGAATATGCAAATTGAATAAATTGTATATAATTTATAAATAAGATGTTTTGAATATAATTTAATTTTATTGATCTGGGAAATTTTTATAAATGAATATTATATATAAAATATGGATATTTTTTCATATTCCATAAAGTTCATGAATTAAATAGATGATTCTATATAAGAGAAATTAAATAGAAATGCAGTGACCGTTGCGATTCATAATTCTATATCGCCTTGATATATTGGTAGTCTCATGAGATTAAAAAATTTCCTATCATTATTTTCATGGGTTTTGTGAACATCTACCCATTGATTCAACTATATTTCTGCCATATATTAATGGAATTGTTTTTATGTTGTTTGAGATATTGATATCTAATATTAATCATTTATAACCTAGAGAATTCAGTTATTATTATAAATGAAATTTTTTCATTGATATTATCCATTGATACATTTTGTGTATAGTTTATTGATTAAATTAAAAAAATTAATATATATACCATTCTATATATATTATTCCATGCCTAATCTTAATAATCTAGTTATTTATTAAATATGATGTCTGTTATGTTAATTTCCTTACAATATTTATTATTCTGTATTTAATCAAGATAACATCAACTATAAGTAACCCTTTTTGATAAATTGATCTCACCCATATTTTGTTTTCTTTTCCCATGTAATGAATAAGAGTTCTTTGAATAAGTTCAAGGATGATGAATGATTTCCATTACTATGTTTTATATTTTTTCCCAATTTAATGTGTGTTTCATGTATGTATCTTGCTCTCCTTGACTCCTAAACTATTTGGTCATTTGATATTTGACCTCTTGTATATATTCCAATATAATAAATTAACCACCAGGTTTGTGATACTAATTTTAGTGTTATTAAAATTGGTATCATTTCGTTTTTGGTCAAGAACATGGAAACTAGATGTAATAAAACATATGTTATTGAACTTAATCCCATGAAATACTTTAATGATATGTATAGAAGAACATATTTATGTATTTCTGATGGAGATATTTTTTGGTTCTCCCTAAAAATACATCCATTTTAGCATACTACAAGTGGAAATGGTCCTTGCATAATTTTACTGATGGGTAATAACACTAAAAAGGATAAATTTGGATTTGAATTAATCACGAACTAGTGCATGAAAATGGTTCTTAATATGCACATTCATTAAAACACTTTGGGGATATTATTTGGATGATTCCCATGTTCTTTACAAACCATTGTGATGGATTTGAAAAATAAGATATTCCCAAAGAAAATGTGTTTTTGATTCTG